>JARLTB010000046.1:11605000-12150000 GCA_030141615.1 Unio pictorum | reverse complement strand
TCACCTCACATACGTCACTATCTGAAAAGTACATATTAACTGGTGAGTGCCCCCATAAAGAGCATTCGGGTGTATACCCATGGAGTTATATTTATTGTTGTTTGTATTAATATTGGCTCATTTAGTTTAAATTCACTGCAGTTTAGAACTTAAATGTCTTTAAATTCCAAATTCTGCTTTAATTAAGCGGCTGCAGGTGGGCTTGAGTAGAGTTATATGTCCCTTGCTATTGTACACAATACGACATAGACTAGTGGCAATTAGAAACCTCTGTGTGTCATTGTTTTTAAAAATATTTCATTAATTTCACATTTCTCAAGGAAGATGCTATCAGTTCTTCTTTGAATTGGTAATTATTTGGATATTTTTCCCTGTTTTTTCATTGTCAAAATAAACTATTAACAAAATTTATTTTCTTGGTATTAAATAATTTTGTATTGACATATAAAAAAAATTCTATAGTATCATATGGTCATGGTTTATGAAGCTAAGTCAGAAATATTTCAAACTAAATTAACAGTTCAAGATATAATGACATATAAAAGAGCTTCAACTCAACATACATAAGTCTGCAGCAAGTGTCACATTTGGACAGGCTCACATGAACAACATGGTTATGGAATAATTTATGTAACCTTTCGTGGGAAAAGAAAGATTGCTTTGGCTCACCAACTAAGGTTCTATGTTGAAACTATGGCAAATTCACTACCATATCAGTGTGACGTATCACATAGATACCATACAAAAACATGATCATTTATCACTTGAACCAAAAAAGAGAAAATTTGGCTAGAAAATCACGTAAAGCCTATGGTGAATGCCAAGGCAATATGGGCTAGGGAGAGTGGTGTATACTGTAATAGTCAGGTACATTTAATAATTGTTACATGCATTCATTTAAAGGATTTAAAGTGTATGGATGTTCATTGGGTACAAAATTATTTATTGAATTAGCAAACATTGAATTTTGTACAAGTTTTCTGTTGCTTTTTTGTTTGCGTTTGATGTAGCATATGTACTTGTACTGAAGACTTTATTTCCTCTCCCTATCTTATACTGTTCTCTGATCTCATTCTACTATGAGCTGAAATACTTGATCAGACTGAGTAGAACAATTCCATGAGACTTGGTCAGTGGGAGTGTAAAGTTTCCCTAACCATACTCAGAGCTATGAGGGAATGAATGACATAATGCATCAAAATTTCTGCTCCATACTGATATTTTAGGTGCATAGGTAAAAATGATATTGTGCAAGCTCTCGCACTTATTTGTGTTTAGAAAGTGTAAAATTTTACTTAGCTTGACATCTAAGACAAAATTTCTTAGTAAATATTCAAGCCTTTTAATATAAGAAAGATTTAAATGTTTCCCACATGGCAGAAATTTTGAGTAATAGGATGCTAAATGGGCAAGTCAGTCACTCCAACTTTGGCCTTGTAGCAAGAAAGTGCCAACATCACATTTAAATTTCCTGTGCCTGTGCCTCACTTTCTATGTCCTTGGCACTTTTCTGGACAGGCAGCCTGTTCTGCTTCCTACAGATTGCAGTTTGTACATTTAACTGTTAAAAAGGCACACAGTCCTTGAGTTTTACTTTTATACATCGGTGGATTATATCGCTTGCAATTTCCAGCTCAGTCATACATTATGCACAATGTTCCCAATATCCTAGTTAGTTTTGTTATGTTCATAATTACATTTCCATTGATGTTGACAACACGCTGCAACATGTGACCCAACAATTAAGTTTTCTTCATTTCTTTCTTTCTCCAATTCAGGGCAAAGCTTGGGTGCACTTTATTTGGGCCACAGGAAGATAGCAATTCTTCATATACATCAATTCTTGGACGCTTTATTTGTGGAGATGTAGAACCAGATTGCAACCTGAATAGGTTGGTCACTCTTGGATACTCGTAATCCTTAGTCCTATGGTTGACTGTGTTGTATGAACTCTTGTGGACAAATAGCTATTTTCTTAGCTCTTCCTTTAGCCATGTTTTCTTAGATAGTGGCTAATGTGGGTTGATGTAGTATTAGTGACATCATGGTTACCAGTTGTTCCTGGTTGTGATGGATCTTAGACAGTATGTAACATCATAATTAGGCTGGGGCTTGAAACTGTTGGGAAACACACCTACCCCCTTTTTTGGCATACAAGTCTGCATGTTTTGGTTTTATAATTAATTTTACCATATAAAGCAGTCAACATATTTGATTTTCATTGTAATCAATTATGTATGTAATCATCAATCACATTCCTGGTCCATGGAGTGGTCTCACCAGAAGTTAATTCCCCTTGACTTTTCATTTCAATTCTTTGACATACAAGCATTAGTGCAGATTCAAATTAGATTACTAGTGCCGGGGAAAAAAGTAATTATTTACAAACAAAATATATATTTATGTCTACTGTTATGAATTTATAACATCAAGGACTTTTTTTCTTAATCCAATGCTGGACAATTTTTGCACTATTACCTCAAACTTTATGGAATTTTCCTCACTTTTCTCACTTGATTTACATGTATACATGACCCAAGTATAGTTTGCAACTTTGGAAATGATCTAAATACATTATTTGATGTTTGGATTGAAAAATAAAATAAATACTTCATATGCATTTATTCTTGAATGTCTTTCTTTAATGTCAAAATAATAGCATTTCCCAGTGACGTTAAAATAGTTATGACGTCATGAAGCTACATTTAAGTTACTTCAGAGGGGTATAGTAAATTAACTATGTGTTTGTAATTTTGGAAGTAAATACCATGTATGATATATCAATATGTTTGAAATTGACTGCAGAATATGACAAGTTTTTCAATAAGTTGAAAACACATCTTCAGTGGTTCTTTAAGGTGGTGCTCTACAGTTTCGTACTTTGCATAGGGTTAGAATTTTAAAGAAAAATAATTTTCTGGGATTTCTTCACTGGTTATACTGGCAATATAATAAAGACTTTGTATATCTTAGGTGTTGGGAGAAGAATGTTCAATTCCCTTTATTTTGATGTATTATTGATGGGTGTACTTTAGGTTCTAGAGTATACAGCTTGGGCTAACATAAGATGTGCTCATGTAAACAAACTGCTAGCTCCGCATGGTCATTTTTACTCCCTGGACTTCAGAGGTAAATTGTAGAAAATGGTACGATTATTTTTTTTTACTTTTCAGATATTTTGTAATTTGTTCATTGCACTTTCAGAAGCTGCTATTGCCTACTTCAGCAAAATTCCTTTTTCCCTAGTTTAATAACTGCTAAAGTTAGTGTACTTTTGATTAATTCTGGCTAATTTTTCAAGCACATGGGAGCATCCATTTTTTTATACCATGCGCTTAGATCATTTACAATTTCCACAAGTGCAGTATCCAAAGAAATATCAGCCACATTACATCATAGTAGCATTGAGATATGCCAACATTATCTCCATTGTGCATGTTACAAATGCAAACAACTTCACCTCACATACGTCACTATCTGAAAAGTACATATTAACTGGTGAGCGCCCCCTAAGAGAGATAACTCTGCTGGAACTAGACAGGGGTATGAGTTATCTAGTCACAACATACATATTTTCAGTCATGTGCATCACATTTTCAAAAAAATCCTAAAAAAATACAAAATATGATCTATATAGGAATTTGCATAAATTCACATGTTGCCAAGAGGCTAAACTTTTTTTAAGCCTAAAAGAAAGTACAACTTTTACATAATCCACCAATCATAGCTAGTGTTGTTGTTTATTTCTGATTGCAATGTTTCCTACACTATAAGCTCCACCCACTTGGACTTGCGCAATTGGTACCGTTATACCTATAGCAAACCTTGATTCTTCCAATAATCTGTGAAATAGCTCTGGACTATACAAGTAACAAACGTACTTAGTCTCGCTTGTCAAAAAGAATTTTATGAAGTACTAAGCTATGTTCTATATGATTGTGTATAAAATGTTATTGAGCTGTTTGAATTCCTGTTTTCATACCTTTGCTTCACTATCAAACTCATCTTTTGAAATAAAATGAATTCTTTTAATTAAGAGTTTTGTTTTATTCATATTAGCACTTATCGAACTTCACTTTGGTGATATTGGATAAATCACATTATGTCGTATTGTTTAATAGTAAGGTCAAAGGTCAACGCACTAGTTAGCATGTACCAGTTCAACTCCTAAAGAGATATTTTGATCTAAAATAAAGGACTTATATTTGTTTCATGAACACAGAAAGTAACAACTGGGACAGGTGGACATGGCCCAATCTAATCGTAAAGTATTAGCTTTAAACACTTTACACTGTCAGCATATGCAAGAGGTCACTAACCTCCATTCCTCACACAAAGGTCAATCTACCCAGCCTCTTTGTCATACAAATAGATAGCTTCCCTCCTTTGTGTAGTTAATACAATTGATGAAATAAGCCAATCTGACACCAATAACGTAGATAACAGCTTTCTAAGTGGTTATGTTGGATTTGGGGGGTCAAAATGGGGACTAAAATACAGAAAAAGGCTAACGTTTAACAATGAGTATAGTGAGTCCAATGGATTTAAAAATAGGAGGAAAGTGTGTATCTAAATGGGAGATGTAGCTAATGAAACTGGAATTAAAGCAATGAGAAAAATGAAGCGAGAGCTTGATGATAATACCTTGGACAATATTTGGAGGCAGTGGACCATAGGTGCAGGGACAATAAAAAAGGTACATGTGCTATAACATCCCTTACAGGCACCAGATATCAGGCGACATGGTGTTCATTCCGAGCTAATATAAAAGAGTGAATAATGTAGATAATATAGATGCATGTAATTCATATTTCTTCTAAATAAGAAATTAATAATAATGGGCTTCAGTTAGGAAGAAAAATTACCTAAACCCAGCAAAGCATGTTGGATCAGTTTTCAAACTTCTAAACTTTACTGGGAGAAATTATTAAAGTACTTCTAGTTAAATTTGCACCAAGACCAAGGGCTAATATGATACTTCACAAATCTTCACTTATTTTCATACACCATCATTATCACTACAACATGTGGGTTTCTATTTATTGAAATATTATGTCTGGTGTAAGGGAGATAACTGAATGATATACATGAGGTGTGGTCTTTTTATTTCCTCCAATATATTATCCATGTAATAAAGATGAGTTCAAGAACACATGTATTAACTTCAATGCAATTAAATTATCCAAAAATGTATTACTGACAAAGTGAGAACCTAAAATCCAAGATTATATATGTAGTGGAAATCTCAAGTGATAATGTAACTAACCAGAGAAACATTTTTAATTTCAAGACACAAAAGTTTACAAAAAAATGACAATTAGAGCAAGACAATTAAAATCAAAATAGGAAGGAATACCACATCAATAGCAAACTACCTAAAATACTTATACCAGAATATTCTTTATGATACAAGTGAACTATCTACACATGGACCAGGAGTGTCCTCTATCCTGGTCTATAACATGCTTTACAAGAACAAAAAGTTGATTTTTATCTATGATTTTTCATCTTTTGCGCATAAAATAGTCAATATTTGGCTAAAATTAACTATATTAACTTTACATAACTTATTATTTTTGCCTGTATGCTAATATTGGAGCTGATTACACAGTCACAAAACCATCAGTCTATATATGTTATAGATATAGTTACAAAAGCCCCATTCCAAAGCTAATGTGTGTTATTTTCTACATTTTCTGTGTTAAAGCCTGTCAATATTAGACCAAAACATCTCAATATCCATTATTTAAAGAAAAATGACATTATGACATTATATAAATGGTGGCTATGTATACTCGTTACTATGGATACACTGTGAAGCTGGTATTCTCTTTTAGGTATCACGGTGCCAATTGTTTTTCATTGACCTCAATGATAATATTTGGAGAGATAAATATATTTTCTATCCTAATGTAGCATGCATCTAACACACTGTTATAGAGAACAATGTTAGATTTTCAATTTGACGATGACAAAACCAGGTACTCCATTGCATTTAAGAGAGATAACTCTGCTGGAACTAGACAGGGGTACGAGTTATCTAGTCACAACATACATATTTTCAGTCAAGTGCATCACATTTTCAAAAAATCATAAAAAATACAAAATATGATCTATATAGGAATTAGCATAAATTCACATGTTGCCAAGAGGCTAAACTTTTTTTAAGCCTAACATAAATTACAACTTTTACATAATCCACCAATCATAGCTAGTGTTGTTTATTTCTGATTGCAATGTTCCCTACACTATAAGCTCCACCCGCTTGGACTTGCCCTATTGGTACTGTTATACCTATGATGGTACTCGAAGAGCTCCGGAAGACCAACCGCGGTATATGGAAGTACACGCATCCGTTTAAAGGCTCTACCCAGTCCTCCATACATGATGGATATATCCTATCTAGTGGGGACTATGAGAGTGCACAACTGCCCCGACACAATATAATTCATCAGTTTAATTTTGATTAACACTGATGTTTGTCTTTTCTTTGATGCTGGACATGTTTAGTCTTGGAACCTCTCACCGTTTTGTGGATGCCAAGCTCTATTTGCTGTATTACTATTTATAGCGATTGCAGCCTTAACATATGTCTGTATTATACGCTATGTCTTATTGTTCAATTTCGTAGCACGTTAACTCTACAAGCTTTATTTAATTATGCTGAAAATACATTGCAAAGGTTTTGTTTATTAATATCATTTGTTTTCATGGTAAAGTCACGAAAGTGGTTAGCATGATCCACAAAGTTTGTCTTTGTTTAATGTATCCATCTACTTTGACTCTGTAATATTTAAACGCTATCGATTTCGGAAAGAATAGGTTGGTGTGTGCACATTTATTTTTTAAAATCTCATCAAACTAGTTAATACAGAAACATGGTTTTCATTCATTTTCTTTCTGACAATAACTTGCAACCCTCTTCTCTTCTTCTGCATGAAAACATAATACACACACACACAACACACACACATACACATATACACACACACACGAGTGTGTATGAAAAAAGTGTCATTTATATTTTGGAATGGAGCTTTTTTGATCAAGATAAGTCGTAATTGATCAAGTATATATCAACAAGTATCAAATATGATTCAACTTTAAATTGTTTTGTCCTTTCATCTTTTCATTTCATAAGAAAAAATTTTCCTAAAAATTGCAATCAATATCTGACAATTTTGTAATATTGGACATTGATATATTCATACATATTATGAAAGTATGTTGTTTTTTGTTACGAGATTTGTAATTATCTTTGCAAAATATTTGAAACAATCTAATTAGAAAGAGAGATATATCGACTGCAGTATTTAAATGTATATTTGTATTGCCTTCATGTCTCACCAGCACGCCGAATACACTTTAATACACACTGTGCCATTTGTATGCACTAGATGCAAATGGAGCGTCATTTTATACTAAACAAATCTGGATAACCTCACAATATATACATGTACTTTGGCATGAACGAGCAGTTAATCATACACTAATATGTATTTTTTATTAGTCTTATATTTCCAGAATCCGATCTAATTATGTACAATACAATTTCATAAGATAAGTTTTATTCCTACTCTAAGTGAATGGAAGAAAATACGATTTAAACGTCCGTAAATTATAATTTACAAGTGATATCCGTCCATCGGTGTCGATGAGGACATTCAATGCCATAGATTCACTGGTGGTCAGGATATGGCTGAGCAGTCTGATCCGGGAATGGAAGAGTATGTTGCAGTGGGGATATTGATGTACATCTTGCTGACTGAGTTGTGGAATAGTTGTTTCACTATTATTACCAACATTTTGGCGGCCATGTTTCAATTATTTAGCCGAGGGGCGTTGAGGAAAAGCATACTTCATTCAAAATATTGAAAGGGTACCCCCACACAGGTTTCATTACCAACCAAACTATTGGTATTAATAAACATACCTAGGGTTCAGAAGGTGGTGGGGGTGGTGGCTTGTAAAAACTGGACATTATTCGCCTGATTTCGTATACTTATTTTAACTCATTAGCCATTTGAGACCATCTATATGAGGTGTCCACCAGATGCAAACTGATAGCAGGCTATAGCTGTGTGGACATATTAATGTACCAATATATAAATATATAACCGAAACAAAATAGTTTTTGAGCTAATTGTTCGCTTACAACATGTAAACAGTCAAATACATAACACCATACATTAGTCATTAAGCATGACGCTGTGTCTTTGTCATTTCGCGACTTGTGGAATTTTGCTGTTTTATAAACAAAAAAAAAGTTATAAAATGTAGCAACAGCAGCAGGAACACAAAGAAAAACAACATATACAACAAAACCGAATAATATTACAATTTCAGCTTGTTGTAAATAAACTAGAGCGTTGATGAGTGCAATGATAGGAAAATATTGATGGAATATATGTTAAACATAACACTTAATAATATTCTTGTCGTCTCTCCAGATGGGTCTTAGCTTTGACATAGCTGCCGTTGTTTGTGCTGCTCGTGCCAAACGTTCTGCGCTTGATCCCTGTTCATGTCAAAAGCTAAAGGTATTGTATCTTGCATCAGAATCAACATTTATTTGTTCCGGAAGCTGAACACCATGCATGACATTAACCTGTCTGACTAGTTAGTTTTTTTTTTTTGTCATATCGATTTCATTGAGCTCAACAGTTGCCATGCCAACAATGTTGGATGCTCTTTTTTAATAGATGATGTGCTAGGTGGCGTGGAATGTCGGTGGCTTGAAGCAAGTATCTAGCTCTGGTATTGCCCATAGGGGTATTTTGAAGTCCAACGTCCAACGTGAAACATCAGATTAACAGCAACAGGATTTGGCCCAGGTGTATCTGTTTTTATCTCCTCATACAACTTGTACTTTGGTGACTCAAAACTGCAATTTTACACATCAGAATCTGCTTCCAAGCCAGTCCCCATTTTCTTTCATTAGCAATTTGGAACTGTGACCTGTCACACATGTTGAATTGATTACCAGGGCGATGAATGATATCATTCCACATTTCAACATTTTGTTTTCATGCATGTGATACGTGATCCATCGTGCTCATTTAAATCCATCTTTTTTAAGTCCAGTTTTGATTCGGGTGATTGTTGTAGCAATTTTGCAGAACCAGGTGTGGCATTAGTCTGGAACCTGAACCGACTAGAGACCCTCATTTGTCGGCGTTGTCACTGCTCTGAGAGAGAACTTGTCTGCATCCATTTTTCTGGTCACTTGAACAATTGAAGTGCTGGAAATTGATAGAGTAATCATCAGTCAGATATCTGACACGTTTGTTATGTGGAATATTTTCAGGTTTATAAAAAGTTTCTTGTACCCTTTTATGTTATCAGTTACAATAACTGCATGTAAATCACAAGAAGTATCCTCTTTACCTCAGTTTTATAACTAGGAAAAGGCAAGCTTGCTTGGTTTCAGAGAGCTGTACCAACTCTTCAATCTATTTGGAAGCCTACCATAAGGGTTCCTCCCCTTCATAGATGTAAATATTGTCATGTACATGTTAAGTACCCCTAGTCAGCTTATTTTGATGATCTCAGATTGCAGGCGTTTCATTTGATAGACAGGCTTTGTTTTTATTGCATCACAACTGATAAGTAAAACCATTGATCTTTATAATACAGGAATGGAGAGACATTGCCATAGAACAAACTTTGTAAACTTACGGTTGTACATTTTCATTGAAATTTAATTTTAATTAAAATTTCATATAAAAATATGTATCATTGTTTAAAATTACATTTTCTAAGAAAGTTTGACAGTCAAGTTTAATTGCTAGTACTTCAAGATTGGAGATTGGTGTTAGAACTAAAAAATAATTAAGTTTTTTTGTAAAGTGATTATCTTGATTAACAAACTCACAATTTAACTTTTATGTTTTGAGCATTTTTGCCATGTGGCCATTTGGAATTTGCTTATTTGTGTATTACATTGCTGTCATCTAAAAGCACGTAACTGTTCTATTCATGGATGAAATTCCTTAAAACTTTACAGAAGTATTTAAGAAATATCGATTTGATCATGGATGGAAGTTTTGTCCATTAAGGTGAAATTGTCTAACCCTGTCAGGAATCGCATCACAATTATGAACGTAGTTCTATTTTTAGAAAATAATTCCTCTTTCATTCTGGTGGTGATAGAAGAATAATATGTATTCTATTTAAAGTGCATTCTCTGAAACAATTTGCGGTGAACCTTTGACAAGAACTTCACCGAGAGGTCATCTTAGAAGGTATTTTAGATTAGCATCCCATTTGTATTGATTGTCACACAATGGAAATGTCAGTACTGAGAAATAATGTAGAGAATATATATTACAACTAATTGTGATGCATGTCCATGGACGTTATGGTCACACCAGATTCCATCCCAATACAGACATACAGGCGGCCAGACAGACAACCTAATATACCCGCAAATACATACGCATATACAGCAACAATAAAACCAAACCGGTCATATTAACCAAACCGGTCATATTAACCAAACCGGTCATACTAACCAAACCGGTCATATTAACAGGTATGGAATTAAAATATATAGATGCGTGCTACTAAATTAAACTCTTAATAGCAACCCGTAGCAATTCAAAAGTTCACAACGTTTCAAATCCACATATTTGCAAAGGTATTATTTCATGCTACGACATTAAGACCTGAATATGCTTCACATATCAAATAAAATAAAAATGCAACACTTACACCCAAGGCTGCATAACAATAATGGAGAACGTACACTCCTTGACAAGAGCAAAAAGACCAGTGTTGCAGAAAAAGGCTTGCTTTAAATCTACAGGAGATTGAGTATTAGTAAGAGTGAAATACAGGTGCATACCGCGCTTTTAGTGTCTCTCGCCGCTACGACGATTTATATACATGCTAGTTCAGTTGCTGGGTTAGAAAAAAACAATTATCCACCCTAGTTAACGTTGTACGCATGAACGACAAAACCATGGTCAAAGCGTTCTAAGGCGAAACCAAGTAATTTCTTGCCTTATTCTGTGACAGGCAAAGTCGATGACTTTAAATGTAAATAAAACATGCAGTGTCGATCTGTGTCTGGAAGGTTATTCCTATCTAAGGTAGCCAAAACATAATTAATTTCCTCATGAAGACATTTGATTGGTGAATTCCAGGCACTTGCTTGGATATTAACAGATTTAAAAGAAACAGTAAAATGTATCTTGTCATTGCCTACATTTTGCAGTGCTGCGTTTGTTTCATTGTTTATTGGTATTATGTGCACAATTCATATGCTCTCTTTTAAAACACCAATTGGTTTCAGGTCTGCGAGATAAATGATGTAATTCATATGCCCATATTGTATTCTTTATAATAGATACACTGTATGTAAGGAAACTTGTTTAACATTTTATTTAGCTATACTATGTTCAAAATAAAACATTAAATTGTATATTTTTAAATTATGTCCGTTTATCTTACAACATTGAGTAGATTGTTATGGGTGGTAATATTATTGCATATAAATAAATCTCATTGATAGATGATGAATTATGGTCCGTAATTAATGGATCATATACAATGTTTTAACATGCGTGGTCAATCATCGGATATCAATAGCACTATAATGCCTTGAAGATTCTGCAAATGTCTTAGAAGTTGGAAACTAAACATTAGAAATAAAGCTGGCCTGATTGTATACGTTAAAGATCGTGTGAAGTAGTTCATCTTTAATCATGTAAGCATATTGTATGCTTCTTGAGAAGAACGTTCGGTACGTTGTGCATACTACATGACAAGAGGCCCGTCATTAAATGCAGACAGTGGTATATGCATATAGGTCACATTGCGATGCAGTGAGAAAGTTTGTTGCGTCGTACAATGCAAATCAGTAGAAAGTGAGCGATAAAGAGTTTATATCATGTAAAGTTAATTATCTGCATCGTTTGTTGTTTTTTTAATTATTAAATGTTATGTCCAACTGTAATTTGTACTAGACCTTGTCCAAAGTAAACATAATGGTGTATATGCTTTGTTTGTTCATTTAGGGTTTAACGCCATTTTTAAGCACAATATAGGCTATACATGGCGGCCAGTAATAATGGTAGAGGTAGAACCCCGAAAACCCCCGAAAACAACCACCGACCCACGAGAAGCTACTGGCAAGCTTTCTCACATAACTACATTAGCCGAATCTTAGACTCGAACCCACGCAGGCAGAGGTGAGATGGCAGTGATCCGTAACGGACAGCGCTTTAGACCACTCGGCCACTCGGGGCCCCAATGGTGTATCTGACCAGTGGCATTGATGTTGTGAGCAATATAACACATACCTAATATTTTATCTAAGAGGATAGGTCCAATATTCAGATCCAAAATGTAGCATCGGAATCAAAGCATCTTAGGCTTGTGCATACAATTTACTGCGCAGACAAAAATCAAAACCACAAACGCCATGGCTGCCCAAACACAAATACAAACTGATACCACATCAACAAATGAAATAGATCAAATATTCACCAGATTCAAGCAATAGTAGTTTTTGATCCAGGAAAAATAAATTTTCTAATTGGAGAGACGCCTCGCCCTACCCTTAGTGTAGATGTGCCTACAGCCACACATCTAAGACAGCCAGCACAGCAGCACAACATACGCATACCAGGTCATGCGAGTAGATCAGTCATATTTAATTACCGAGACCGGTCGTTGTCCTGAATCTAGAACAACCGACACCGGCTGTACCTTTCACCGCGGCAATGGTAACAACTCAGACAACCATATCCCAATACCCAGTATTTCAAGAAAAGCCGAAATCTTTGCATTAGTTAACTGGTATGAGCAAAACCGTCATCGTGCTGAGGAAGAATAAAAACGTTGTCACACCTCTGCCATCGATTCTGAAGTGGCCGATTACATTTGTGCAAAAGCACAACAATCACAAGTGTCTGATTTCAAATATCGGAGAGAACATTGTAAGTCCTTCTTTTACTTTTATACTAACCTTTCATAGGACAAGTATTTAGAAATTCGGTCTCCAAAATTGTTATGGTAGGAAAGCACAGTCTTCTGTCATGATTCATGACATATTTTATACATGCATGCTGACCATACATTTAAGTTTAAGCTATTGGAATTTAAACTCGCTCTAGTAATAGAGCAGTGATAATAATTTGCTTTGAAACTAAAATAACGATCATAGACAATTTATATTAAAGGGTAAACAAATCATAAACACGAGACCAGTAGTGTGAAAATACATGTTACGAATATTTACCAACAAGTGTACTGTTCTTTCTATAGTGCAAATGAAAGAAAGTAAGGAGATTACCTCGTTGGTCACAGGTTCAATCCTGGTCTGTGCCTTTTGCTAGAAGACATAATATAACTTTGGGCATGCTAAGCCGTTGCTTTGAAACAGCATTTCAAATTTGGAGCAAAGCATAATGTTCTTACCACTAAATCTCTGGTAGCATAAATTATTATCATTAGTATTACCCTCCTCATCGCCGTTTTCGTTATGGGATAATTTAGATTATCACTAATAATAATACTAATAATAAAGACAATACTAATAATAATAATGATAATATTATTATTGTTCTTCTTATTATTATTTATATTATTATTATTATTATTATTATTATTAGTAGTAGTAGTAGTAGTAGTAGTAGTAGTAGTTGTAGTAGTAGTATAAGAAAAACATAATTAAAGGGGAGAATCAGCATTTTATTATGTACCCGTTATTCATAATGGAACATCTCAAGTTTCTTTGTAAGATAACGTAATTAATTATTTATAACAATTTAATACATGTTTTATCGATAACGTATAACCATAACATTCCATTTGAAATTGTTTTCTCGGTGTATGTTTCAACGTTTTCTGGTTTCGTATTGATGAGTGTACGTGTATGTGTGTGTGTGTGTGTGTCCGTGTGTGTGTTTCAATAGATTTACACTAAATATTTTGATACAAAAGATCGTTTTAAGACAGGTTCACAATATTGTGTTCAAGATTAAACATTCCATAAATCCCCTTTCTGTATTCTATGATCAATAAAAATCTTCTGTAATGGATTTCCATTAATTTTCTATCTCTTTTTAACAAGTTTGAAAGTTGCAATTTATTTGCCTCTTTTGTCCATAGTCTGGCTGGTGTTCAGTTGTTAGATAACAAAAGGGTAAGGTTGGTTCACTTAACATGCTTGGTTTATATCTCAGTAACAGGAAAAAACAGAACAAAAACGCAGTTAGCGACACAGATTTGATTCAATGATAATATCCTTGGGGCGTTTTGCCCGAACCAAAATTGAATTAGAAACATGTATAATCAAAGTAATTCGGACAAGCCATTGTTTAATGTTAAACATGACCGCAGGCTAACACTATCCCTTACGTAAGTTTGCCGTGGTTAGGGTGGGAAGCCCGACCATGGTCGTCACAAGTGCAATTATCACCTTGGTGCGGAAGCGCTTGTGTGAATCAAAGAAGATGCCCGAAGGAGTGGACGTGCCTTATCTTCTTGTTCCGCAGACTGACAGCCAGGTTGAATTGGTCGCTTAGTCGATTGGACAGGGCCGCAGCGCTACCCAATCAGAATCAAGATAGGGACGGGACCCTGATTTGGGCTAAGTATGATATCATTAAACCTGCCAGCAAAATTTAATTCGCTATAGTTCATTAGAGAGATTGCCAGAAGATAGTAACTCCTATCAGCCATGCGTTTTTGGTGGGGAAAAAAAACCTTAGGACAGGATTCTAAGTGCAGCTTCTAAAGGTTAGTGAGCTAGTTGTTCGATCTTCGCTGAATGCGACTGCATTTAATTGTAGATCGTAGACATACGTATTATTATTACTAGAATCGTAGTAGGAAAAATTATTTTGTGATGTTAATATGTTTGCATATTTTGTAGAATGAATTGATATTTGTAAAGAATCATAACATATTGCTAGCTAGCCGTCGTAAGAGTTAATATTATTATAATTCGCTATGTGGTTATTTTATAGTAGACTAGCACATTTGTCCATGCAATTATAGATTTTGCCATTGCTAAATTGAATGGTAGCTTGAAAATGGTTGCAGTGTGAAAAATTAGTAATATGAATATTTGTGTATGCTCGTGGGAGTGTAGTGTACAGACATGCGTCTGTTTGTTGTACTATTATAGTTCAATGAGATTAAATATATATTTGGATATACTGATGTGACACAATGTAGTGATGTATGTATGATACCGTGTTCTTACACCATTGTTTACCCTGTAAGAAGTGTGTGGGAATTTCGATGTGTATGTATGCGTGACTTAAAAGGTAATAGCCTTATCTGATGGTTAATTGATGATTTAGTGTGAGGTGAGATTCGATAAACCATATGTTAACGCCTTGTGGTTTTCACAGGAAGCTTCGAGGGACAGACCAGTGACAGTGGTCCCAGTGTCTCCGATAGAGAGACGGAAGAAAAGAGAAGGAAGGAGAGAAGTCGGGAGAGGTGAAGTCCAGGAAGAGTGGGAGGAACGAAATAAAGAGATGAGTAGAACCAAAGGCCAGGGGAAAATCGAACTCACACTGAAAATCACGAGATGAAGTAGGCTATCACTTGGAGGACGAGTGATTCCCAAACCAAATAAGGAATTATTCAAGAAAAGTTTCCAATACTCTGGAACTTTGCTCTGGAATAGTATTCCAGTTGAGATTAGAAATGCCCACTCTATTTCCATCTTCCAAACCCAATATGTCCAGTGGCTTCTGAGATGCTGCTGAATGAAATAAATTCCTTGTATGAGGGCCTCAAAGTAGATTAGTTCTTAGCTAATTGTGTTACCCTCTTTAAATAAAGTCATTATTATTATCATTATTATTATTATTATTATTATTATTATTATTATTATTATTATTATTATTATTATTATTATTGAGTTTATCATTTAAAATTAACGACTTTATTCAATTGTTTTATTTGAATTTCATCTTCGTGTTCTATATAATTTAACCGTCGGCAGTGCTGACTGGGGGCTCAGAGCTATACATCCATTTTGGCAGTAATTTAACTTTATAACTTCACGAGCCAGGGTGAAGCTTCCATAATATTTTAATTAATATATTAGAAGTATCCCACCCCAACCTTTGCAAGCGCTTCAATCATGTATACGTATTATGCGTACCGGGTGCTGTTATTGTTTCAAGTTGTCACTGTCGACAAGGAAGTGCAGTGACATTATCCCATATGACTGCCACAACGATATCTTTATTAGTCGACAGTGCAATTGATATCTATCAAGGCATGCTATATCTGTACGTTACCACATTGATCAGCGACATAATTGTATTATCTATACTGGATCTTTTAAGAAGAAAGTCTCACCGGCAATATATGTATCCAAAAATGAAACGCCTATGATAATACAAGGAATTCAAGAACTAAATGCCTTTCACTTTCTTGATTTTATACAATGTAAAATAATTGTTCTTCCCGTTAAAGGTGTAAATTATTTCAAAACGATGCCACATGTTTGTTTTAGAGAAAGGTAGTTCCTACACTAAGATAATCTTTGCTGTCTTGAATCTAACTTTGTTTTCCACAAACTCTCTATTTGATGAATCTTGTATTTATACTGTAAAAACCGATGCGATTGTAAAGTTATGCTTGAAATATAGCCGGGTGCACCTTTATACTACTACTACTACTACTGCTAATAATAATAATAATGAGGACTTTGTACAGCGCCTAATCTATTGATGCTCTAAGAGCTTTACAACATTTATTATGATATGACTATAGAAAACAAAAACAAACACCATGAAATTAGAAAACATAAAAAATGCTGAATATTATTAAGGTAGGAAACATTATTAGGTCTTTAAGTTTGTTCTTGCAGACAAAAACGGTGAGTTATAATAGCACTCTTGAAAGAGATCACTGTGTCTGTGTCTAATTTCAATGGACAATTCGTTCCACGTTGCTCGGCCCTGGTATGCAAACGAACGTTGTCCGTATTACTTCGTTTTCATAGTGGGAATAATGAGTATACGAGTATTAGAAGAAGAGGGTAAGTATTTTACTGGTGTGTACACATTCGTGAGGACAGGTATGTATGTTGTACTGGAGTCCATCAGTGAAACGTAGCACAGAGAACAAAGTCTGTGTTTGATTCTGGATCGATTGGATAGCCTGTGTAGGGTACAGAGGAGCGGGCAGGTGTGCTTTGATCGTGGTACTCTAAAGACGATCCGAGCAGCACTTTTTGAACATTTTGAAGTTTATGGAGTAGGTATTGAGAAGAACCAGGCATTATTGAGTTATAATAGTCCAGTCTTGAAGAACTAATGAACACATACGTGTTTTAATGGCATGAAATGAAAGTTTGACGAAAAGAACTGATGCGTCTCAGCTCAAGATATGCAGCCTTGTTTATTTGTTTCAATTCATTTTCTGTTGATAATGTGATATGCTGCAATTTCATAATGATATCGTCTCCATATAATTCAGTACAGAGATTGTAATATTACATTAGTACTATAGTATATCAGCAGTATGGAGAAGGATCGATATGTACAGCATATGTGCACTCCTGTAGTAAGGACAGTGATGCAACGGTAAGGCCCAGGAACACGAGAGTGGTTTTGTTTTTATTAAGCTATCGAGAACATGATTCGATAAAATGTGTTTAGTAATATGACGGTGTCTAAGGAAGTCGAAGAAATGTGGTCCTTCTGCTTTTAATGAAGTATCCCCGTGGCAACTAACAAATAAAAAGCAGCCTGCCTGGGGATAAACGAACTCTGTGGCAGACCATATCATTAGGAGTAATTCAGAAAACACACAAACATATTACGTGAGGGATTTAAGGGCACGACTTAAAATTGGCATCTGAATCAAACCAAGCAAACAACGTAGCCAGCCTTGTGTATCTGTCTGAGAGTACTACAGATTGCGCTGAGAAAAACAAAACCATAAACTTCAGCGGCTACCCATCGACACGGGGGCGCCGAGTAGCCGCCGTGTGACCTCCGTGTGGCCGAGTGGTCTAAAGCGCTCTCCGTTACCGATCACTGCTATCTCACCTATGTCTGCGTGGTTTCGAGTCTAAGATTCGGCTAATGTAGTTATTTGAGAAAGCTTGCCAGTAGGTTCTCGCGGGTCGGTGGTTCTTTCAGGGCTTTTTCTCGGGTTCTTCCCCCATCAATAATACTGGGCGCCATGTATAGCCTAATGTGTGCTGAAAAATGACGTTAAACCCTATGACAACAACAAAAACAATAACAACCCACGGACACATACAAACAGATAACACAGCAAATAAATAGATTAAATATTCAACAGGATTTAAGCGATAGCAGTTACTGAGCAAGACAAAATAAAACAAATCCCTGACAAAATATCTAAATTAGAGAGACACCCCGCCCTCCGAATAGTATAGACATGCCTACAGTCCCACAGCTAAGAGAGCCTGTGCAGCAAGACGGCATACGCAAACCAGGTCGTACGTGTAAAGTAGTCATTTTCTTGAATCCGGAACCGCGGACATCGACTGTCTTTGTCCCCAACACCATATCCGAAAGCCCAGCGGTGTAAAAAATGCCCACATCCTTGTGGTGGTAGACTCGTATGAGTACAACCGCCTACGTAATGAGGAAGATCAGGAACGTCGTCTCTCCTCTGCCATCGCTACCGAAGCGGCCCAGTACTCTCGTGCATAAACACAACGGTCACATGTGCATGAATTCAAAAGTTAGAAAAGTAGTTGCGAGTTGTGAAAAATTGCAGTGCCATTATCCCGCCCAGATGCAATATCAGGCAAATACAATCGATAACTGCTGACAAATACGATTTCTGAAATCATAGTAGTGTTACAAAACGTTTGCCACGCGGAATCAAGGCAGTCATATTATCCTCAGCACCTGGTTATTCCTTTTAGTCGTGACAAGGACGGACTCAAATGTATTACTCTGGTGATTCACATTGGCGTCTACAAGGACAGCAACACCATCAGATATGAAATTTGTCAGAATCGTGGTAAAGATCCTCGTAATGCTGGAAAAATACACAATATCAAGATCATGATGGACATTCAAAATATTCAGACATTTTGATTTGGATTTCTTGCCGTTTCGTGGACTCAGTTAAATAGCAACATTACAATGGGTCCTGCCAAGGTGAATGATGAACGTGAAGAATTCTGATACTCTTTGCTTGGGAAGGTCCATGTTCTTAGCTTTATTCGCGGTCAACGACATTTACGATAGGCCTATAAAAATGTCGATAAATGAATAAACTCAATGTTTAGAATATCATGTTTCCCGTGCAAGTAGCCAATACAACACTGAAGAACTTCGAAACCATGAAGACAGATATCGCAGTTTATGTGTTCTCTTATGATGAACATGTAGAACACAGGCTGCTTTGCTGTGGCTCAGGGAAACGAAATACTCAAATTCAGTCTCGCTCTATGTATGGATAAAAATATCTGATCTGTATCAGCTGTTTTTCCGGCACAGCAATTACCATAACAAGAATTATCCTTACAGACGTTCCTTGCGATCAAGAATAGCTTACAAGTGATAACTTTTACTGTAGCGGCATCCTTGAAAAAAAAAACAAAGTGTACCACCATTCCCGACCAATCTTAAATTTACGTGATGCAGCGAAAGATGAAGAACCCTACGTCATCTATGCAGATTTTGAGTGTGTGAATAGAGTCGTGGATAAAGACACCGAGACCGATCAGACAGAACATGTGGCTGTACAGTTCCATAAGGGGTTTTATTACAACAAGGTTCCATGCGATGCCAAGTTATTGCAAGCGACCGCAAACCAAACGTTTTTGGCAGTTTCGTAGTCATCGGCGGAAATACCTTTACGTGACGATGAAGAGTAAACCACAGTGGCAGCTGGACCTCAGCGGATGTTTTAATCAGTTGTGTACTAGTATGGATACTTGAATTGTCTCTTCATCAGGGGCCTGTTTCACTAAAGTATGTAAGATTTACGCTACGTACGTCTGGCGTAGGTTACGCCATGTACTTTGCGTAAGCCGAATTTCCCTGTTTCGAAGATGAACGTACCCTTAAAGCAAAAAACTACCTGACGTAAGTTTTGCGCAAGTAAATAATAGAGGATTTAATCAACTTCAGACGTATTCAACAACAACGCCAATATATGTTCCGGGACAGAACACAGGTTCTCGATATTTTGGATGACCAAAGTTTACTATCACGATATCGTCTTCGAAGATACATTAACCGATTTGAAAGAGATAATGTAGAAATAACAACCCTCATCCGGTACCCGCATGCATTTAGGTTTGCAACATGGAAATATTGCATCCACAATTCGAATTTAAATAAGCCATTCAGAAATACTTTGTCATAAATAACTTTCTCAATGAGAATATGCTAACTGGCGAGGGTACCAGGGGGTCATTTTCTAAATGAATACTGACTCTGTATCGTGCGTGTGTTAAATAAGAGTGCTAACGTAAAACAAGAATATTTTAAATATATCATTAGCAATATAGAAATAATACAATTCCAGTTTTATTTAGCTTTTGATGTAACAATACAATACTGCTAAAGTAGTCTCCTCTCCATATTATGTGTATTCATTGATATATATATATATATATATATATATATATATATATATATATATATATATATATATATATATATATCAATGAATAAACATAATCAACATTGTTCACCTTCTTCATTGTCAAGTGCATCATATACCAAATGTCCATCTGCAAAACTATAAAATATATAAGTGTAATTATATTCACTAGGAAACTACTGGATAATAACATTTGCAGTCTTTGCAGATTAGATATAATATAGTATTAAGAGGGTAATAAATATCATTTTATGTTAATGTTTGCATTTGTATGTTGAAGTTTATAAATTATCAGTTTTTGAACACCTGATTATTTGTATTTTTCCTTTATTAACATTCCTAAATGTTCAATTAACCGTCAGTGCATATGGTAGGGGTGCTTTATTTATCATTAAAAAGGGAAATAGACTTATAATTGAACCCATCATTTTCAATGTATATATATATATATATATATATATATATATATATATATATATATATATATATGTATTGCAAATGAGGTAATATTTTAGTATCTGACTTGCAATTTATTGTAAATTGAAATATCATGCCTCTTTTGGAAAACTTAAACGTTCCACCTATAGCCCGCTGCACATTGGTTGAGCGTTGTATCTAAGGTAATCACCTTTTCTTCATAATCGTTTAGTCCCTTTTTCCTGGAACCATCTCCAGTTGATGTAATACTTTTTCTTGTCTCTATTCCAGACTGCTTCAGATATGACCATTTCTTCTTGTTTTAATGTTTTGAGGGAAATTCAACAGGCATGTACTCTACAAACATAAATTCATATGAACAATATCAATTACAATTTCAGATATAAGCAATGCCATGAATCAAATTATGTATGGTATAAGTATCATATTCTTTTATAAGCAATGGTTAAAATAAATGCAGTCCATTATCCTCTCTAAAACAGAGTCTTTCCTCGAGGTTGTATTTGTGTCAATGTAATATACTGAAACTGTCTCTATGAATTTAGTACGGAAAGTCGTCATGAAGAGTGCACCAAAGTCATGTGAACTTGATCCATTTCTAAAATCACTGCTGCGTGTGTGCTTAGAACCAATATTGCCTTCACTAACTGATGTAAGTAATATATCTCTCTCATCTGGGGAATTCCCATCAAATTTCAAAACTGCCATCGTAAAGCCTCTGCTGAAGAAACCAATACTTGACCATAACGATTTAAAGAACTACCGCCCAGTTTATAATTTCCCGTTCATATAAAAAATCTGAGAACAAGTTGTTCTAACCCAACTTGTATCTCATTTGAATTCAAAAGGTCTTTTTAGCAATGTACAGGCTGCATAACGCCTTTGCCAAAGTAAAGAAACTACTCTTCTGAAGTATTTAATGACATTCTCTCTGCTTTGGATAGTGGAAAGATTACAAACCTCACCCTCCCTGATTTGTCTGCAGCATTTGACAGAATAGACCATGATATAATACTTCACCGTATACAGAAGTATTTGGCATTCAGAATACAGCTTTACAGTAGTTTAAGTCTTACGTAGTCAACAGGACACAACTTATATCTGGAAATGGAATAAACTCTAGCCCAGTTGATCTAAGTTGTGGTGTTCCACAGGGGTCTATTATTGGACCTGTTCTCTTCATTCTATAAACTCAGCCGCTCTCAAGTGTCACAGATCATCACTGAGTGTCTCACCAACTGTACGCTGATGACACCCACATATGCAAGTCTAGCCACCCAACTGAAGTTGATGCTACCATCCAACGAGTAGAGAGGTGCATTTCTGATGTGAGATCACAGATGACATATAACAAGCTGCAGATGAATAATGATAAAATTGATACCATTGTGATAACACAACAAATACATTCTCATTCACATCCTTTACCTCAGACAATAACTATCAACAACACCAACATTAAATTCTCACAGTCAGTACGAAACCTAGGTGTTACTATAGATAATACTTTCACACTGCACCAACATGTCATGAACATGCATGACTCTTGAGCTGAGACGCATCAGCACCATTCGCCAATATCTTTCAGTTGATGCCACTAAAACACTTTTGTGTTCATTTGTTATTTCAAGACTGGACTATTGTAACTCAGTTGTGACTGGTTCGTTTTAATATCTACTCCAAAAACTTCAAAAGGTTCAAAACATAGCTGCTCTGATCATCTTTAGAGACCCACGATCAGAGCACACGTCCCCACTGCTCTGTACCCTACACGGGCTATCCATCCAGAATCAAACACAAACTGTATTCTCTGTGCTACATTTCACTGACGGACTCCCATCCAAAATACCTATCTGTCCTCACCCGTGTGAGCACACCATCAAGATACTTATGCACCTCTTCTGACAATCGTATACTCATTGTTCCCACTATGAAAAGGAAGTCATATGGACAACGTTCTTTTGCATACCAGGGCCCAACAATGTGGAACGATCTACCCATTGAAATTAGACGCAGAGTCAAATTGATCGCTTTGAAGAGTGCACTTAAAAATTACCTTTTTCGTATCTTAAATATTTTCAGCATTTTTTGTTTTCCAATTTGATGGGTTTTTTATTTTGTTTTTCTGTATTCATATCGGTATAAATGTTGTAAAGCGCTTAGAGCTTCTAAAAAGTACGCGCATACAAAGTCCTCTTTATTATCATCATTGTTATATGTTGGACACCTCGGCGATACCGGGTCCTATTCGTAAGGGCACGAGAATCCACCTTTATGTGATATGAAAAGTCGCACAATGACTTTGAAAGCTTTGTTCAAGAACAAATGACCATTTATATGCATCGTAAATCTCACCACGTGGACAGACGGCCCGGGGGAATTGTCTGCAAAAGTTTAATATAATAGTGTAGAATCCACATCTAATCGGAATTTCGAGAGCCTGCGGATACCAGTTTAATCCTAATGTAATGTAGTATTTTGTAGGTTGGACCTTTGGAATTGACCAAACATACTCTGGGAAAGCTAGTCGTAATTTGGCGAGGAAATGTAGGACATCCTAAGAAAAGCAAAGCTTCGTAACGGTCAGTAAGTTTTTTGCTCTTTTGTTGCAGAATATTGTATTCGCAATTATTGCAGTATGTATACTTCATTGCTAGAATCGTTAGTATATATAATTACCTTTAGAATGTTTAATTTTCGTAGATATTTGAGATATGAGCTATGCTTATGTAAATAATTATGTACAGAATATATATACTACAGTGACGCAATTTATTGATGTCTGTATGACAAGTAGTTGATACCGTGCTTTTATTACGACGTTGTTTACCATACAGGAACGTATGGGTATTTAGATGTGTACGATGCTTGACCAAAAATATGCAATAGCCTTTATCTGATGATTGATTATTGGTTAGTGTCAGACGAGATGGGTAAGGAAATATGCTAACGTCCTTGTGTTTTCACAGGAAGAGCTTAGGGGGACAGACTTCCTATATAGTTTAGTTACTCTAGTGTCTTGGAGGGATAGGACATAAAGACTAGTGGAGAAGTCGACTGTGAATCGAAGATTAGTCGGAAAAGGAGACGAGGAGGAGACATTGGAGAAGGAGTAGTCAAGGAGGAGAAGAAGTTAGGATAGAAGTCGATAGGAGGGAATAAATTGTCGGGATAGGAGAGAAACGGATGAGTAGAAAACAGGGACAGGGAGAAAGGATATCTCACACTATTCTTTCTTTCCTATCCCTCCAAGAGCCTAGAGTCAAATAATGCAATTTTCTATCACCTGGACGAGACGAGGAAGATTGAGTGGGGAATTATTATCATTAGACTATTGAAGTGTATTAAGATGTTACTCATTTATATTTCATCTTTTTTGTGCTGAATAAGTTAACTGTCTGCGTTGTCTATTTGTGGCTTGGAACTTTACTTCCATCTCTGTCTGTCTGTCTCTCTCTGTCTGTCTGTCTGTCTCTGTCTCTCTCTCTCTCTCTCTCTCTCTCTCTCTCTCTCTCTCACACACACATTTCACTTCCTACAAAATCGAACCAGGGTGGAACTTTGAATGTGGAAAAAATATATTAGGAGCACCCCACAATAATAGCACACCTACCACAGTGGCGGCATAACAAATCCCGCCACGCGCAAGAGTGACCAACTAATTTCATTGTCACTGTTGTTAAACACTCAGTATAAAGTAATAGGTATCGAAATGTCGGACAATTTATTACGTCGGGTAATTCTGCGCAACGACACGTCAATTCGGTAAACATTGGATCACGAGTTGATGTTTTTGTTTGTCACAAGTTCATTTTTTTATCAAGAAAGAACTATCTTTCTTTAATTCAGAAAAGTGATATTCATACATTGTACAAACATATGCCACATTTTGACTCGAAATGCATATGAAATGTGATTTCTAAAAATGTCAACATGATGTCCTACTCCATGAGATCCACTTGAACCTGTAACCCAGAAAAATCTATTTGCTATGTATCGTTTAGAATAATAAAATTAAATAAATTATGGAAGATGGAAATCTATACTTATAAAACATTATGCAATTACTCCAAGTTATAATTTTCCAAATTGTTCCGCACGTACAAAATCGTCTAATAACCAACGTGTCAAAATTCCGCTTGAACGGGATTCTCAAACACATTACATCCTGTTCATTGTTGTTTCCCCTCTATGTAATAGCGTATTTGTTTCAAAATGTTGAACTTTATTAATTTGTGTACAAGAAAGGTTTAGTTTGCTTACAATATCTTGCCAATGATAGGATTTGATACGTTGAATATTGTAAAACTAATTATAAACCAGATCCATTGACTATACTGAACTGTAGACCGTAACAATCCCAAATAATGTATTTCATTTTTAATAGCCCGATGCATAAATATTACAACTTTTTAAAGCTTTGCGTATAAGAGGGTGGTATCCCTTGTGTACCTACAATATATTTTTAAACAGAATATTCTGGTGACAATTACCTTTTTCAAAATGGCAAGTATTGCAGTATTTCAGTCAATCGTTCGAATTTGGAATGTGGTGTGCTTTGATATTGGAGACGGAACCAATATATTCACAGAAATGTGTGACATAATTGCATATATTTGTTATAATTTTGGTATAAATACATTACCTATAGTCGTAAGATGATTTTTGAAATGGTATTAAATGTTAATTATTGTCATAATGAATTAATAATGACAAGAGCGCGACAGTTTATTCTATGGTTTTATAGTCATATGTAAAGGGAAAATTATAAGATGAAAATATTAGTTACGAACTGACATCTGTAACCCAAATTTCCTTTTCCGTGCGCACAGAAATACCGGGGCCCTGACTTCCAAAAGGATTCTAATAGTTTTCAGTGATTGCAGATGTCCGACAATTAATACCCCCGTCAACTATGGTAGCTAGTTGAGGATAGTCGAGCCTTGTAAGTGAAAACAATTTAAATTGTTTTAAACCCTACCTCTTTTAACTTCTACTGAATGATGACATATTATTACGTAGCTTATGATATCATTTAAAGGAGGTGATTCAGTGCAAAACATGTCTTGATTGCGTGGGTTTAAAAAAGTACCAGTCGAATTATATGATTTATGTTTGAATGACACTTCATAATGGTAAGATAATTTTTATTCATCTCAAGAGTTTTAACACATTTGGGAATATAAACGGCAGGTGTGTTTCATAGCTATGATCTTAATTATACAACCGTGGTTTGCTTCTTAGTATGATCAGCTCTGCAACACCTTTGGTGAATTATCCAAGAGAAATTGTCCGCATTCACACTTGTCATATAAAGGGTTTGTAGATGACCACCATCATGGAACGTTCTCCCTTTTCTATCTTATAATATTAAAAAAACATAAAATCACATTTATTAGCATACGCTCAATGCGGTCTCAATAAATACAGACACTTAAATTTGATATGAAAAGACGGGAGCATTATCAGGTATATCCGAGTATGTTAGTACCTGTGGTGTATCAATAAGCTTAGACACAGCTACTTGAATACGTCAGCTAAAATATATGTAGTTATTGTCGTTCGCCAACTATGGATTCAGCATCACACTCATGTATTCACGGATATACTGCCATACCGCAGACATCATATCAATATGACCGAAAAATGGTTAAAGCTACATTAAAAATCTAAGTCACTCACACACATGCAACTTATTCATTTTTCCTTAAGACAACTGGACTTGAATTCAATATTTTCAAGAACAAAAATGTGACATACAATCTTATGAAATACAATATTTAAACAGACCACGAGTTGAAATAAATAATGTATTCACGCACCTTATTCTTATCGTCAAAAAATTACAGTTTGAAATGCTGCTGTTGTCAGTTTTTTTAATACAGGGTTGGAAGAAACACGCCACGGATATGATGGATATGTTCATTTGAGATTAGACAACAAGAAAACCACCAAACATTACAGCGAGCATACAGCGATAACACTATAGTGGATCAAGAATCAGACGCTGTAACATAGCGTTACATAATGCATCATTATTGACAAGGAGATTTCAATCGGGTAAAACTATTTACTAACATTTCATCAAAACCATCAATTTAGATCATGTACATGTATATTTAATGGGTTATCTCCAGCAGGTATTCTTCTATTTCATAGATAAAAAGCATAGTATAATTTGTATACCAAACTAAAATAAATATGTAAATATAAAATAGTTACATTTAATACAATCAGTAACACGTGACATTTTTCAGTACTCACAACTTGGGAAATCGGAAACCTGAATGTGAGTTACACGTCAGGAGTTTTAATTACAGACTTTCGGTGCAAATTGGCGCCTGTAATTGAACAGCATTAATTAGCAATCTTTGTGTATGAGTTAAACAGTCAAGCGTGAGAAAAAACCAAATTCAGCGAGCCTAACAACATATGTAACATTTCTAAATTTTACTTCCTAGTATAGTATTCAACAGTACCGTGCTAACCCGTTCGTATTCATTTCAGTATGATTGAGAGAAATATCAACCCTATCCAAATCAGGCTATAATACTATGCCAAACAGAATATAGGTACGGTAAGTAATTTATTTTATTATTATCTAAAAGCTCGCTATTCAGCTGTAACTTATAAACCCACTAACATAGTTGTCATATCTTTCTTTTAACTGCAAGGTTTGTTCATATGACGTATATATTCAGAGAGAGAGAGAGAGAGAGAGAGAGAGAGAGAGAGAGAGAGAGAGAGAGAGAGAGAGAGTTTCTACGTTTCAGGGCATCTATGTACATTTTCAGTTAGGTGTTACATACATATTTGATGGAATATTCAGATGCAAGCTGTCTATATCTAGCTTCCCTGATATCACAAGCGATGAAATCTAGCAACACAAACCGATATGTATAACTAATGTTTGCAACTTAAGCTTGACGTACATGACAAGGTTGTTTGTACTTCGTCATAGTTTAGAAAAGTCCTTAAAGTGGGCTGCCTCGATATTATTATCCAAAGTAACATGACTTTTTAATACGCAAAGAATATCAGCTATTGTTGTCTGCATCTGAATAACTCCAAGGATAATAATGGCTGCATTTATTTTTCCTTAAAGCTATTCGACGTAATAAAGCTATATTCTGTATTGTTTCCGTTATTTAGGTTGGGGTGGGGTACCCCCAAATATTATTTAAATTATTACAGAAGACCCACCCTGGCTCGTTTGTGTCAGTAATTGAAGTAGTGATAGAGAGATGCAGCACTCGAGCCCCCAAGTCTGCGGTGCCGACAGGTAAATGCATGAATACACAAAATGTCAAATTCATATGAACAACATTTTAATATCATTCAACATTCAAATTAAAACCCTATCACTCGTCTTTCACTCGAACAAGTGACGGCCTATGTCATCATCTGATTTTGTATGAGATTTTCTTCCTGTCCTGTGTTCCTATTCATCGAAATTTTCTGACTCTGGATTGGTAATCCAATTTCCACCCGTCCGTCTAACTTCGGCCTCCATTCTTCCTTTTTCCATGTCTCCAAGAGGCTCGGACTAACTGCACTAGGGTATTTCACCCTGTCTCCTACAGTTACTCGGGTCCATAAAAACTTCCTGTATTAACACACAAGGACATTACCATATCCAATTCCCCTAGCTATCTACACGGACCCTAAACAACAATATTATCAGTTAAGCCATTACCTTCTTTGATCATGCATTCGTGAACATCGAAATACCCATTCTTTCTGTACATAGATATTCACACCAATGCGCTGATATATACTTACACATGATACACTAACAAAGTATACACAAATAATCAAATCCCTATTAACTAATGTTTCACACTGCAACCAGTATACAACGTTATAATTCAACATTTGAAGATCTATAATATCAAATGAATAAATGCATGCGTTACTACGAATTAACCAAATAGCGAATTACAATATTAATTCTTTACATTAACATTGCTCCTATCTCGAAATATGCAGATCAAACACTACAAATAATACCACCCTAAAAATGGTATTTCTACGTACTAAAGGATACATACTGCAATAATTAAAATACAATTACGTTGCCGTAATATATTACAACAATTAAGTGAGTAGCTTATGTTATCTTATAAATCCCGCAAGATGGTTTAGCGACTACTGACGTTTATTTCTCAAGATAATATAGTTAACCTTGCGATTATTATGTTGGCCATGCCTTTGTCAATTCCGACTGGATGTTGATTCATATAATTATCAGACACTCTCACCTCCCTAACAGTCTGTAAAGGGCGGTTTTTCGACCCCCACTTGATGTTCCTTTGATCCGAACAAAGGATTTCATCACGTACCTGGGAACTATATTATGGCACTGTCTTGCCCAGAATAAGGCGCCGTCCACTAGTTCCTATGGCCATGTCAATTAACTGGTTTAAAACCTCACTGCTTGCCGTATTTACCTTCATACATATTTACGGCGCGGAATTATTAGCATCTGTATCTAGCATTTGCCTGTTGTAATCTGGTTATTCCTTACAACGTGACTGTTTGGTTCCTCCAGATGACATAGATGTAGAGATACTAGTAAAGAAATAAGTCAATACCTTTAAAGGAATGAACGGTTTGGTCCTAGTTTCAGCAAGGAATGACGTTAAAGACAATTTATATTTACACTATACATACAATAATGACTAGTGATTATTTCCACAGACATTCTAGGTTCACAAATACAAAAAAAAAATGAAACCTGCAATATGAGGGACTAAATAAAGTTGATATTTGGCTATGGATTTAATTAAGAATGAATAACGCATAGCTCACATTTTCATAACATGTGTGATTGCTCTAAGAGTTTGTTAGGATTCTGTGAAATAGAAGAAACGACGCGACAAGGGAATATTAAGATTTACCTCAGGTTTGTTTCAATAAAGATAGGTTTCAACTCACTGTGCCAAATTTTAACTTACGATCTAAAATACAGTAGTATATATGTGTAAGTGTTTATTTTTTTAAGGTCGCATGGTATTAGATGAATCAACATTAAATTAGAACATATGTCTAACTGAGTTTCAATATCTTTATTTATTGTGTACCCTCTACTGTCATAACATGAAATTGTGATTACAGTCATGTTTCGGGCGCGAAAACCGTGATTTGCACACTTAATTCACCAGCCCTTTGTCTTCCAGAAATATTAGACGTTTACAAACAATAATTAAACAACGCTTCTTGTATTATATGTAGTTCATTGTGTGGAAACATTGGGTGGATCTAATTACTAACATCGCCATCTTTTTGGATACACTGATGATCTTTTCGTTATTCATTCTACATCGAAAGGAATATTTCATGTTTCTAGCATGGACGAGAGTTTTTGGATTTTATTTAATTTAGAATACTCTCATTGGTTTTAGCTTCTAATTAGCATTTGGATATGTCACCAATATATAGTTCTCACATGTATAGACGGTGTTTTCCCCTGGTACCTTATTAATGTAGCAAATAACTTATAACCTGATACTTTAATATGGCGTGCTTCTAGGTGTAAAACGTCCGTCACACATCCTTACATTTTGTCAAAGCAATTTTATGAAACTCATTCTTAAATGTCATATACTATTCAGCAATGCAAGGACCATGTAACAGACTTTATAGAATATATATAAAATGGGTATGTTACCTCATGATAGTAAATAGATCATTAAGTTGTAGCTCGATACCATCGCTGGGTTCCCGTGCTCCTAGTGACAAATAGGGATAAGATACGACAGAATACGACAGCATACATAAGAAGGTAAACTATATATTGTCAGTCTGGTCGATCTAGCCCCTCCCACCAAATGTGCGAACTATTAACTGCTTTAATATAGCTGGAATGCGAAGTTAAACAAATCTGCTCTTTGTATAAATAATGAAAACGAATGTGCTTTTTAACTTCAGATAGACAATCGTTTAGATATACATTGGCAAATTATGCAAAAGAGACAAAAGTACAGACAAAAATATCATGCACTGGCAATACGGAGAAGAATAGTAATAGCAGCATAAACGAATAAACCAAAATCACACGTGAAGAATCTTGGAAAAATGAATGGAGAGACTTACACATGCATAGTATGCAGCAGTGACGTTAACGCAAGATAAGCAGCGACGTTAACGCAAGATAAGTAGTGACATTAACGCAAGATAAATATTGACGTTAACGCAAGATAAAGCAGTGACGTTAACGTAAGATAAGTAGTTACGTTAACGCAAGATAAGCAGTGACGTTAACGCAAGATAAGTAGTGACGTTAACGCAAGATAAGTATTGACGTTAACGCAAGATAAGTAAGTCGCAAGGACTGTACGTTGGGAGCTTTTGCTCTTGATTAATTTGGCATAACAAATATAAGTTTTGCAAAACGCAGTTTTTGATTTGTTGTATATACTTAAACCCGCGTTTGTGTAGAATCCCTTTAATGTCACACCTATTATTGCATTACAGTTATTGATGTGTAGCATTTATTAAAACACGCGACTTTAAACAGTTTCTGAAGTCATACCTTTTGCTATACACATGAACTATTAGGAATTACAGGAGATGCAAAACTTCAATGACGAGTCGTAGGGTGCTAACATTGACAGCGTAAGCACAAACATTGGTTCCGACGTTAAGGTCTTGTAGATAATGCTTGCAATATATAAGGTCTCTTCATGTAATTATCGAAATAATTACGTATTGTTACTATCGCCTAGATTCAACTTAAAAGATCCAAACCGTTGTTATTGTTTCAATTAACAAGTTAACTATCCAGAACAGCAAACAGGCTGAGACACAAAATACACCACTTTTATATTTACCTATGTTTCACTTGTATTTCTATTAATAATGGCAGAGGTTGTTTTCGTGAGGATGGCTGTGAAACGATTTTCTATGGAGACATACATATGTGTTGATACTATTCTAGTCGCTTGAAAAGTGTTTTAGGGTGCTAAATAGTATTTCTATTCTACCTATCTATGAGATTATGTTCATGTAAAGCGCCCTGCTTATTACTTGAAGCGGTCATAACAGGGTAGTGCAATACAGGACAAGGAAGTTTACCTTTGTATGTCTTTTTTTGCAATCGAATCAATCAGTGTTTCCATTATACAAAATCGACATTGGTTGACTTGACGTCCCATTTCCCACGAGTCTATGAAAGTTGCTCAGCAAGTATTTAAATTTATTGAAAGGTCTAATACGATGTGAAGGTAAGCCTTATAGTATCTCTTTTTAAATTATTAATTATAGTGTTTGCTCTCTCTCTCTCTCTCTCTCTCTCTCTCTCTCTCTCTCTCTCTCTCTCTCTCTCTCTCTCTAAGAAATCGCATTCATTAAAAAAACATTTTGTCTTGTAATGTTGCTTTTACTGTCATTTTGACACAGTAATGCCTATACAATGCTCAAAAAAATTTGCAAAATGTATTTTTTAAGGACACAGACGAAACCAATCAGAGATTTTCTAAGGGAGATACTGAAGCAGCCACCCATCGACTTCAAGTCCGACGCTCTACTAATTGCTCCTACCACGCCAGCAATATTTGTTTGTAAGTATATATTATTCTCACCTACCAGAATCTATACTATCTGCCTTAACTTGTATCAGCGGTGAACTGAAATTAAAGGTCCTTTTATGTTAATTACATTTCAATGCCATATACAGCTACTATAAATTATAATATGCTGGGTATACGTCTGCAGAAATCCGTTCAATACTAATTGATAGTAAAGTCTCCATTTAAATTAATCTTTACCTTCCCTTTTTAATTTCGCTTCAGTAAAATGTATTTCTATTCAATTTCGATTTGAAGTGATGTGTTTTACCTGATGTGTTTTACCTATTTTTGTCTCAGTTTTTCACCTTCATTAGATCTGTTAAACGTAATACATGTTCTAAGTAAATATTTAAACGTTAGGTCGTACAATACTCACAAAAAGCATGTCAGTTGGGTCAGTTGACCAATAGTGAATACATTATTTTTTTATAGCACATGTGTCATATTATTTATGACACAAAGAATAAATGCCATATACAAGCTAAAAATGGGCTCATTCCAAATGTGTTGTATTGTTTGCGTTTATAATAGATCATCAAGGGCAACATTACCACAGGAGTGTCTCTGTGTCCCATAGATTCCGTTTGCAAGACACGTGTGAATACAAATAATTTCTACATTATGAAGCACCTGTGGTTTTGCATGGCTGGTTATATGTATAAGCAAAAGAGATTTGTGTAAAAGTGATCATAGCGATATAAACAAACCTGATGCTTATATTCACAAATATAATACATATAAGCATAAAGGTGTGTGTGTGTGTGTGTGTGTGTGTGTGTGCGAATTTTACCGAAGCTTCGACATGTAGCATGATATCCCACCCAGTCACAATATCCAGAAACTATGCCGACCAGTCCTAACACTAACCTGTTAATGCTGAGCTCCTAGCGAGACAGCTATTAGTACCATTTTTTAAATGTTTGGTATGACTCGGCCGGACTCAAACACATGATCTCCTGCTACCGAAGCTAGCGCTATAACCACAGAGGCCACATGTGCGAAGAGAAACATTCATAAATCAAACTATTTTCTTCTACCTTTATTTAAAATTATTTCGTCAATAAGCCCAATGAGAAGAAATCAGAAGCGGCAGATTTTTGTCTCAGTTTTTCACCTTCATTAGATCTGTTAAACGTAATACATGTTCTTCCAAATATTATGATTACACGTCAATTCCCACATTTTATAATACCAAGTATTATCAATCAGGGGAACTAGATTACATAATATACACATGTTTTCATCACACTTTTGTTCATTATCCGTTACATTCGTATGTTATATGTTCCTAATGTGCATTATCTTTATTCCTATTCTGAAACTTACCGGTCATTAACATAGTTCATGGAACACTTTGATCTTGTCATTCAAATTACCGATGTGGTCAGAATTTAATTCGATCGTGCGTTTAGTCAAAATGATTTTAAATATATGGCATTGTCTTAAAATTTGTTTTCATTCTGAACCAGAATACTATTAGTAAAAAGACTGGAACAAATTCAAGCTTTTGTTGTCATAAATACAATTGAAAACGTGCAATGTAAGTTAGTACAACTATAAACATATTGTAATCATACATGTATGTGTATCTAGTAGATCGAATATGCTACATAAGTTAAGGTATTGAGATCTGCATTCAATCAGAAATGAATGGAAGAGCTATATATGTGATATTAAAAGTTTTGATGTTGATTTTTATTCTGAAAGAGTTATCAATCGGCACATTAGTAATATAAAGCGCATTACTACAACAAATGATAGTGCGTGGTAATAGCAGCTGTGGCAGTGTAAATAGTAGTAGTAGCAGTAGCGGTAGTTTCAGTTGATTTAACTGTAATGTTGGTGAACATGATGGAGGTGATATTTGTAAAGGTCGAACGTTTTTTTAATATGATGTATTGAATATAAATCTCTTTGTGTTTGTTTTATAAGAAAAACGTAATTACATATAAATCATCTATACAAATCAAGCTGAAATGATTATTTCGGGTCATTTCCGATCTCCTGTCAGCTTTTTCTTGATCATCTTCTTCAATTACCCCTTTTCTATGAACCTCTTCCCTCTCACCAATCGGTGACAGCCGTTTTAAAGAATGCGGGGCGTCTTCCATAGATCGGCAACAGTGTACGGAATTATGCAATCACAGTTTGTTGCAGGCAGCCTGGATATCATGTCGAGAATATGATATGAACGCCCAGATATCACAGTTCAGTGATAGAAACTTTTCCATTCTACGAAATTTCTATTCAGTATAATTTACATATGTTAAATCTCAATCGATTGGCAGACAGTGTTAGGTTGCGCCACGTGCCACTGTATATTGTATTATATGTAACGTTATTTTACCATCTATCGGCATTAAATTATTGATGTGTTAAAGCACCAAGACGGTTATTACAAAATAGTTCTAAATTTTCAAATAAATATTTTAACGGAAATAGGTTACGTGATCTTTATTCAATGCAAGGGTTATGGTTATATGCACCAGTCTTTGCCGTGTAAATACGTATGTTGTCCAAGAAGTACAGCATTGTTTCTTACGCAATGAATGTGTACTGTCGTGAGAACGAAAATGACCAGACACTTGCATTAATGACAATATTTAAAACAAAATCTTGTTGAAAAGACATTTTCTGACATAAATAGCCGAGACTTGCAGAATGTGTATGTACATGTATGTGTCCTCAGTTGGATTTTTCTGAATGGGGAGCATATTTCAAGATTTAACATAGTCATAAGCGCAGAGAAGGCAAAGCTGATGACAAATAGTTGCAACAACAATCTCAACCAAGAATAAAGACAGAGGACAGGAACTGGATGCAGTGTGCCAGTTCAAATATATTGCTTCCATAATCGCCGAAGAGCAGAAAGTATGTCACCAGCAGCACATACAACGGCAGCTATGTCAAAGTTTAAACCCATCTGGAGAGGCAAGACTATCTCTGATATATCTAAAATCAGACTATTGAGAGCACTAGTCATTTCAATCTTTTTGTATTCATGTGAGACCTGGACTGTGACAGCAGAATTACAGCGAAGAATCTAGGCACTTGAAATGAAATGCTACAGAACCATCTTTAGCATTTGTTACACGGACCACATCACCAATATAAGAAGTGTGTAACACCATTAAGCACAAAGAAAGCCATCATGAAGTCCTCCACACCACTGTCAAAAAGAGACAGCTGAAATAGTGTGTCCTTGTCACATCAGCCAACAAGTGTATTCACAAAAGTACTGCAGGGTAGTGTCCAGGGTTGCAGAAAGAAAGGTAGACAGAGACAAAATGTGACAGACAACATCACAAAATTGAACAGGAAAGGTTTTATGGACACACAGGATTTGGCACCTGATCAAAACAAGTGGAGAGAACTGGTCAGATGTTCAGCAGCACAGTGCCTTAATGACCACACTAGGTCACGAGAATGATGATGACGAATGGGGAGACAAATCAACCACAAAGTTACAAAATAATCTTGAAAGTACATCAGATTACATCATTATAATACACTTACATTTTTACAAATATACATATATATAAATATGGATTTCGTTGACAGTAGTAAGAAAGGGTTAATAACAACATAACGAAATATATTCAAACACAGACTTTAGTCTTTTCTTAGGCAAAGGGAACGATTTCCATTCAATTGTTTATGTCAAAGATGGAACATTCAACGAATCAACATGTTACCAGTATAAATCATATGCTAAAATTATTTGTATTTGTTCCTTCGCTTTAATAATAGTCCCCGCCCTCATTATTATTATTATTATTATTATTATTATTATTATTATTATTATTATTATTATTTTCAATGTTATTATTATTATTTCTATTTTTATTTTTTATACATTGCTATGATTTAATTCCAGATAAATGAAGCAGTGCTGATTTAAATGTAAATACTCAGAAATGGAGTTGCACCACGTAAGTTAACAGCATTAGTTTCTATATTTCCATAAAGAACACTGTATATGAATTATCGTACTATGTCCTCATAACTTTTTATAGTACAGGAAATCAAGGAATTCATGTATATTTGTACACCTTGAGCAAATTGTTTACTTATATTTTGCGATGCAAACAAAAACCAATGATACAAAGACAGTTAAGTAAATCACTTGAATAATACTTATAAAGTTTGACATGACCAGTGAATAATTTCTTGTTCCGTCGGCTGGCTGACACCCCCTGCTACAATAAATCGTTCAATAGTTTATTTATCATTTTAAACTCACTAAATGTTACCGATGTTGAGATATATACATTCTACTTTCTGCCAAGAGAGACAAAAGACGTTAACGTATATTTTAATTTGTTTACAAGTTTTAGTTAGACTTGAAGAAATTAGAGTAAACGACGTTTGTATAGTACGACTAACAATGTCTCTTCCGTACATCTAATTGATTGAAAATACATGTTATGTATGATCTCTCATATCCTCTACCCATCATTGGAATTTGAACCGAACAATGTTTTTGTCATACAAAACAATCTCTTCAGTGCAGTCAGTAAAGGTCTCTTTCACCGGCTCTCCTCGATGGTGAGTATGACATGGTATAAATGTATGTGGGAACTGGGCAAAAATAAACTAAACGGAATATAAAAGTTTTACCTACTTTCGTACTTATTGTTGTATCTTCTTTCACTTATTCTTCAGTATTTACTTATAAACATAACACGTGTTATATAAATAAGATCCCTCAATAATTGTTGCATATTTAGAAACTTGATGAATATTCATTGTTTATTGTCTTTGTCTATGTGTATCTTTGTATAATTGTCTACGTGCATTTATATGATAAAGGTATAGAGCTATGATGCAATCAACATTACGTTTTCAATTATTTTCCCCTTAGACAACAGATGAATCGGCTGATGCCTCTAATGGATCTGCGTATGTAAGCTGTCGTAGATGGGTAAGATGTGTTATTGTCGTTAACATAAAAGGTTATTGGTGCATGATCTGAACACGTGTATGTTAACCATGTATCTTAATTATTCATGGACTTAAAATTAAATTTCTGTTTGAAATAAATAAAGGCAGTACTGTACTGAAATTAATAGTCTTTGATCACAACGAAGTCTGGCGAGTTCTTCATTTACACGATTTAGAAAATAAATATAATTTCCATAAGCAACGGACCACTAAGATTACTGATCTAACACTGTTTAAAAATCTCAGAATTGTATATAACGCAGCAGCTTCGTACACACATAAATATATAACAGATGTCAAACAGATAAATAATCTTAACACGATTCCAGGTCTGAAATCAAAGATGTACAAACTGGTATGAGTATTAAAAATCGTTAAAAAATTATTTTACTTTAATAATATAAATTCTTAACACAAAACTATACTATCGATACATATTATAAATATGTCAATTTATTTCGCACACATTTTTTAACTTGCGTTGTATACTATCGATACATATTATAAATATGTCAATTTATTTCGCACACATTTTTTAACTTGCGTTGTCAGATTATTAAAAGAGATGACTATGACTCACGGACCCCAATCAATGGAAGCGAATCTTCAGTTACGGAAATTGTGAGCATCATTTATTTATATTTAACGTCTCATCAAAGTAAAATCTTTCCAAACTATGGAGATAATAGTTTTCATCTGAATTTGCTTTTGTCTTATTTTTCTTTATTTGATTAAGAATTATAATGTAGTTACCTGTCTCGACATGATTAGATCAGAAGTCAGAGTAAATTTCTTCAGAAGGAATTGCATACACGCTGTCTAGACAACAAAGACAATGACCGTGCTCTATCTATCTATCTATCTATCTATCTATCTATCTATCTATCTATCTATCTATCTATCTATCTATCTATCTATCTATCTATCTATCTACATAACATTTATTGCTCACACTAAGACATTATCATAAAATGTGAATATATCAGCTCCACATTTTTTATATTGCATATACAAGTAGAGATGTATCTAGAATGTGAGTGATTCTGTTTTAATTAGCACGCACCATTTTGTCACTGGTTTTGCATTTTAAATGATTTTTATTCTCCTTTTCATTGATAACCAGGTTCGTGATTCCACCAGATCCTATCTAGATGTAATGGACGTGAGTAGCATAGTATATAATACGGTACACATGATACGTATACACCCCTTATGATATCTGAGAAAAGAAATAAACTCCGATACATCTATAAAGCTCATTTAATCCGTTCTCAATATATGTATATATCTATAACCTACCTCGGAAGGAGATACTGTGGTATGTACTGATGAAGACGAAAACAATTTAAATTAGCATCTTCATGCCACGTCAGAGAAAGAGACGTATTAAAATGAACGAGATCACTAAACAGGAAAATAGGCTCGGAATGTGTAGCTTCTTCCGGGTGAAGAAGAAATCGTATCAGTCAATTTCAAGATCAAAACTAAAATGTTTAATAATTCAAACAGAAAATGATCTGGGAGCTTTTAATGAGCATATCTCTTGCATACTACGAGAGTTGTGTGGGTTAATCGCAAATATTCATTCACAGAGTACTGACAACGACGAAGAACAGTTAACAGAAGGAACAACAAAGCATATGTCCAGGACGAATGCAACATTTGAGATAAACAAATAGTTTGATATTCAGTCAGAAATAAAATGACAATGGAAAACGAATATATAGTATCATAATGCAAATAAGCATATCGTATGCATAATGATAAGCGTTTATAGTTGACAAAGTTAACACATCACCCCGTCATCGAATCAATAGCTGGAATTGAAACGGAATCTCTAGCGTCCCCAAGATAGCCTTTATTTCATTCTATTTAGAAATATCAACAATTTCTGATTTCGTTTCATCGTAATTGAAATATTTCTATTCACAACCGCTACAATTCATTTGATTTCCTTGTGCCTTTTCCCTTAAATCTTGTATTATATAGTTGTACCTTTGTATATTTACCCATATGACTTCCAATAAACATCCTGCTTGTTTAAGTGTTCAGTGGTATCCTAAAACTATTTACACTCACGATCAATCTACACTTCATGTTTTGAGCTCTGATCTCAGTTATCTTACATTTGTAATTTTAATTTTTGATACCATACTCAATACTGACTTTTATAATTGAGCACATAATGTTATCACATATATACTATATATATTTAGCAATATGTGATGGAGAACAATTAAATCAGCTAAATTGTTAGCCTTAAAATGAGTTTTAAAAAGACTCCAAATACGCTATCTTTCTCCATTGTATACGATTCAGCATCGTTTTGGGCATTGCCTCTAAAATCTAAAATCTACATTGTTGAAATTATTCATATTGATATTGTTGATTCAGATCTATCAACCCGAATTTTGTTTCTGTTCAACAATCGGAAGTATGAAAAGCCTTATCCAAATTATGTTATCAATACTGACTGACACTACCAAACCGTCATGACACCTTGTTATTCATATATGTTCATGGACTCATCTATGCAGTGAGTTTCCAATTACTTGTGTGCAAGAATGGATTAACAATATAGTTAGTCTTTATCTTGTGATACATTCATTTGACTTGCTAGATTTGTAAGCTGATATTACGTGTTAAATGCATAACATAATTACGGGACAATGACAATGTGCTCTATTATATCTTCAACTAGGGTCCATTATTATATCAAAAAGTGTCGAACAATCTCAGCTGACATTTAGAGGTCAAACATATGTATCATGTCTTTTTTCACCATTATATCGACGTTTTCCCCACTGTGGTACCACATTAATATTGCATTTATATATTGTTTGCACATCTGATATGTAATCGTCTGTGTTTTTGCCTCCATTTGAAATAATCTGTGCCATTTACGACAATTTAGAACTTTATAACTAGTATGTTTCTGAAATGTCCTTCTTGGAAGCTACTCAAGATGAAATTCTCAGGCGAATCATCACAATATGTAATTGTATTCTGTACTGAATCCCGAATACATCAAAATAGCTGTAACACAGAGGCCCAGTACAACTGATGTTTATTAATTCTGCGGAAATATTTGGTGATTAAAGTTGTTATTGATGTAACTAAATTGCTGGTCGTCATCAATTTGTGAGGAACAATAAATGCATAGTAGACTGTACTTCTATCAACCATACATGTTTTGATAAAATTTGAAGGCAGTCGAACTATTGTTGCATCATCATATTAAGAGTATCATTGACTTTTACGTTGTTCAAATATATATAGAAATACTTATAATCGTTTTATCTGTATCTGAGTTTCATTTACTTTGAAATGTAGTTTGTATCAGCTGTCTACATTGCAATATATCTGTTAATTTCCCAACTAAGATATTGTCTATATAGCCGACTACTTTTAATGTTAACGTTAAGTATTATGATCGTTAAAATCTTGGTCTTTTAATGTTAATGTTAAATATTCAGATCGTTAAAATCTTGGTCTTCATCAAGAATATGTTTGTCAGGTTTCTTGTTATAATTTTAGTAACAGACCTTGTCCAATTATAACTCAGATTATTTTAGAATTTAACTTTTGTCCTACTTTCTGACTGTTCTTTTGTGTCATAGTTTCTTATATAATCTTGCTTTTTGAAGTAAAAAATATTCATTCCTGTGATAAAATCTGAAGCACTAATCAATCTTTATTATTGTGTTCGGTGTTTGATTTTGGATTTACTTGTTGAAATAAAGTATTATTTACTGGAAATATAAACTGCTCTTAAATAATATTTTAAATAGGCTTAAATAGGTAGTAACTAGAGTTAATTCAGAGATCAACATATTGAAATATATTACTGAGGCATTGGAAACCTTTTTAGACATCATCATATATTAGACTACATTGCTTTAATGCTGCCAAACGCATTGGTTTTCTATTTCTAATTAATTAGTTTAAGACCATAGAGTCGTAAGACTAGCATGTATCATTTTATTATTTAAATACGATGCTTGTGAACGCATGTTTTCCTGTGTAGTAACAATGCATATTTCAATTCCCTATTTATTGAATGGGCTTTTTAGAACATTTATATTATCGAATCTTGTTTTTTTCCAATTAGCTATGTTTGTACGATAATACTATATTAATATTATACAATGTATGTTATCTAAATAATTTGCTCTGTTGCAAATTTGAAATTTATTTAGGTTAGACCTACTCATGTGGAGTTTCAAGCGATATGCCAAAGCCGCAATAATGTAAGTACTCACATATCTAACAGAATAAGAAAGTTCAATACATAATTTAAAGATGTACTTGGTTATTATATTTGTGATCAGCAACTGTAGCGCGTCTGAATTGTTATTAATGTTAATTATATTATTATTATTATTATTATTATTATTATTATTATTATTATTATTGTTTTTGTTATTATGGTTATTGTTGTGTGTATCAATACAGTACCATTGCAATCGTTTTAATACTACTACTTCTACTACTACTACTACTACTAATAATAATAATAAATATAATACTAGTATTATTATTATTATTATTATTATTATTATTAACAATATTGATAATAATAACAATATAGTTTAAACCCGTTGCAACGCAGAAAAACATCATGATATAAGCGGGATCGCGTAAACAATTTTTCGAAAACCTTCCCCGTAGAAAACGTGTATTGAAATTTCAATGTCATCAGTTTTAACTAATCTCTTGGTGTCATCATGTTAGAGACTAATAATCGGCTTTCCCGAGACCATGTAATTAGGTTGTTAAATATAGACTCTACCTTAAATAAAAATGGGAGCCAGGCCATATCGTGTTATAAGTGGAATCGCGCTATAACGATTTACGTTACAACAGGTTTTACCCTTAATAATAATAATAATAATAATAATATTAATAATAATAATAATAATAATAATAATAATAATAATAATACAAATTACTAGTGGAATTGATCGAAGCAGTCTCAGAAGTATTATTAGTTACAGTAGGATAATCGGCAACATGACTCTTATGTGCTTCAATAATCGTAAAGGCTAATACAACTTATTAAGAGAGCGTTTCATTTTTGATGGCCGCTAGTTATATTTATCACAATTTTTATCACGCAAATTACTAACATAAAGATTCAATTGATGTTGTTCAAAATTATTTCTCATTTTACTATTACATCAAATAAAAGCACACACACGCACACAATACACATGGATACATATATGCATTTTTGTATGTTTATAGCACTGGTCCGTTGCCAAATTAGTCTGCCTCATATTCTGGAGGTCTGGGGTTCGAACAACGGCCAAATCATACCAAAGACTTATAAAAGTGGCACTTGTAGCTATCTAGTTTGACGCTCAACATTAATAGGTTAGTGTTAGGACTGGTCGGCCTGATGTCAACATAACTCGACAGGGTGGGGAACGATGCTGTATATCTGAAGAATGATGCCCCATTTCTAGACATCACAATAAACTGTCACACTGTATAGATCATAGTGACCTAGGTGACCTTTCTAACGCTACGGTAAATCACAAGCACTCGTAAACGTTTATGTTTTTATATCTATATATCTTTCGATTTACAGTCTGGTGATGCGGAGGGATATTTGGAGGTTCGCCAAGTGATAAATGTAGGTATTGCCTGATGTAATAATATTTGACAGAGTCGAAGCTTGAAAAAGGCCGTCCTTAGAAATTAGGCCTCGCTTCATATGTTAAGTACAAAATTCATCATATATTATCATCAATGACTAGCACGAATTGTGTTGAATCTTGAGGAAACCTTATACAGTGAATACTCATTAGTTCTGATCTCATTATAATATGGAGTAAATGTTTATAGCATCAAATAAAAATAGCAATGCAATTACCCAGTGGAACAACTATTTAGTATGGATTGTTGACATGAGCTGTATATGCAGCTTTTGACTCCATAAATACAGATGTACTTAAATTAGTATTTAGAATAATTATATATCTACTGTAATGCCGTATCCAGCTTTTATACTTAACCTACAAGCAAATGCTTTTTCCGAGGTGCGGTATTCAGGAATACTCTTTATTAAATAACACTGCAACATATTAATGTTATGGAAAAGTCAAGATCGCATTATTGGAAGATTAAAAAACGAAAACAATGGATTGTTTAAGACTGTCGACTCAACACATATACACATCAATGCTAAATACACTATGTTTATTATCCTATCAGTACAGTCTGACACTGCCATGCATTTTGTTGTTTACTATTTTATTGAACAATCTTATTAGCGGATGGTAAGTTGCGAAACAATAGTTAAACGGTGGCGCTTAGTATACTGATAATATATTTGGCCATCCTATTTTAAAATAAACGTCCTGAAATATTTATTGTTATGATGAGTACGTTCCAAACATGGTTTCTTGTTCTGTAACGTTTGCAATTCATCGTTTCTCTGTGAAAATGGGCTCGGAATGTGTAGCTTCTTCAGAATGACTATTAGAAGATGAAATCGTACCAGTCAATTTCAAGATTTTAAAATCTTGATCTGGTAAGGTTTTATTACGAGTTCAATGCATACAATAATTAATGGACAAAAAACAACGTGCTCTATTAGTTATATCTTCAACTGGAGTCCATTATTATATCAACAAGTGTCGAACAATCTCAGCTGGCTTTCAGAAGTCAAACATGTGTATTATATCTTTTTCGACCATGATATCGATATTTTCTCCACTGTGGTTAGTTTCTTATATAATCTTGCTTTTTGAAAAAAGTATTCATTCCTGCGATTAAATCTGAAGCATGAATTAGCCTTTTTGTTGTGTTCGGTGTTTGATTATGGATTTACTTTTTTAATCAAAGGATTATTTACTGGAAATATAAACTGCTCTTAAATAATATTTTTAAAAGACTTAAGAAGTAGTAACTAGAATTAATTCAGAGATGAACATATTGAAATATATTACTGAGTTATTGGAAAACTTTTTATACATCATCATATATCAGGCTACATGTACATTAGTACATTCAAGAGTAGAAGCGCATTAACGCTTTCAGCACTGAGTCTTATTTCGAACACAGCTGAAATTTAGATCGATCTTAATGCCATTAGGAAATGTGATAAACTGTTTGGACTTGAATGGATTTAATTTGCAATACTATGAGTTCTTTTTAACTTTTAACTTTCTATTATAGAGAAATAAATTATTCCTTCAATTGTAGTGACCTAGTGATCTTTCTAACACTACGGTAGCAATCTAAATCACAAACGCTCGTAAACATTTATGCTTATATATCTAAATATATTTTTCTTTTAACAGTCAGGTGATTCTAATGGATATTTAAAGGTTTCCCAAGTGATGAATGTAAGTATTGCCTGATGTATTAATATTGGGCAGAGCCGAAGCTTGAAAAAAGTCGTCCTTATAAATTAGGCCTCACTTCATATTTTAAGTACAACATTCATCATATATTTTCATCGATGACTAGCACGAATTCTGTGGAATCTTGACAAAACTTTATAAAGTGAATACTCATTAATTCTGATATCATTATGATATGGAATTAATGTTTATAGCATCAAATATAAATGCAGATGAATTACCCAGTGTAACAACTAATTTAGCCTGGATTGTTGACATGAGTTGTCTGTGCAGCTTTTGTCATCATAAATGAAAATGTACTTTAATTAGTGGATATGATAATTATATTATATTTCGAGTTTTATACCATTCCCAGTTTTTATACTTAACCCACATGCAATGTCTCTGTCCTGAGCTGCGGTATTTAGGAATACTCTGTGCTAAATAGCACTGCAACATATAGTAGTTATGGAAAAGTCAAGATCGCATTATTGGAAGATTAAAAACAAACACAATGCATTGTTTAAGACAGTCAACTCAACACATATCCACATAAATGCCAAATGCAATATGCCTATTATTGTACGAGTACAGTCTGAGACTGCAATGCATTTTGATGTTTGATATTTTTAAAAAAGAAAGCTCATGGTATTAGCGGAAGGTATATGCGAAACAATAGTTCCATGGAAACGTTTAGTATAATTATAATGTATTTGGCCAACCTTCGAAATAAATGTCAACAAATAATTACTGTTATGATGAGTACGTTACAAACAAGTTTCTCTTCTTCTGTAACGTTTCCATGTCATCGTTTCCATGTGTGTTTATTTTAACATTTTAATCTTCATCTCATTACAGTCCGAACGTGATGAAAAAGATGGATACTTGCATTCCATGCCGCAAGTACGTTAGCCATGGTTATAGAATGGATCTCATTCTGATCGAGAAGAAATTTAAGACTCTCACTGCAAATGCTAGTTAAATTAGTTTACAGAAGCAATTAGCTTCTTAATGTATAAATTTTCAATTTTTCGATCATTTATTATTTATCATTTATATATCTCGATAAAATATATTTCAAAGAATACGAATTTGGAAACAAAATACGTAACTAGTCTACGTAATTTAGGGAAGTTGATTGTGACTATTTTGTTGCCGACAATGATGGTAAGCTGGGTAATACTAATAATGATCAATTATCTGGTGTATGTTATTTCGCCAAAGTTTAGGAACAACGACGCACCTAATACATCACAAAGAACGCACATTTCTCAAATAATAAATAATTATATTATATTCATTTTGAGGTCCACTTGATTCCATGATTGTAGTCAAATTAAGAATATAGATTTATTTTATTGATATGTGATTCTTAATAATGAAGATGAAGCTTGAACTTAAATACACACACAGAGGCACAAACAGACATACATACATACATACATACATACATACATACATACATACATACATACATACATACATACATACATACATACATGCATGCATGCATGCATGCATGCATGCATGCATGCATGCATGCATACATACATACATACATACATACATACATACATACATACATAACAATTTAATTATATGTCATTCAATGAAAATTTTAAATGAACGTACATTATTGTATGAATCAATTCCCAAAGAGTTGTAAACGTTATTACACAAGTCCATCGGTATAGTGATCCAAAATGATTTCTGATGGTGCTGCGTATAATTTATATTCTTGAATGTGCTGATGTACTAATACTTTTGATCTTGTAGATGTACCCACAGTAAACTACATGAAAATAGATTCATAAAGATTGAACTTAAATGCAAATGCGTATCATGGTAACAACCAGGTTGTAAATAGAGGAGGTAAAATAAAGGTTAGGAACTCAAATGGAAGTAAACATATTTAAACAAATGACATTAATCCAGCACGAGCAAAACTACTACCCTCAGTTACGGACAAAGGTCAAGCACAACATATACAATATGGCGTCTGCAAATGCAACAGCATCGATGATGGAACTTCGTGAATTATGAATTTCTAATCATTTCTGGTCATATTAAACTATTTATATGTTTCTGATTTCAGGCCAGTGACAAATACCTCAAGGAGGATGTGAGTGATATTAGATTGTTTCTTTGGGGTATCATGTGATTCAGTTTAGATGTGAACTGAGTTTTATTTATTTTATCATCTTTTAATGAAATTGTATATTGTCTTACACAAATCAAGCAGTATGTGCATGAACACTTAACCATTAATCATTCTTTAGTTTATGTGTCTTACCTAAATTTAGATATACCAATAACATACTCAGAACTTTAAAAATCAGTATTATGTAGCCTATAAATTATATTATAAATAAATCTGGTTTGCAATGTTAGTGTTTGTTGCTTTAAGTTAGTCTGACTCTAGAGTGAAATATTGTTCTGATAAAATCAAATTATGCTCATTGATGCACGCCGAGTAGGTAAAATGTATATTTTCATCAAATATTAACTTTATTTGATGACGATGCAAATTGTATCCGTCTCAAATTGAACACAATATAGCCATACAAGAATATGCAAATACACCAGTTAATGTCTTTCATTGTGTGAAATACAAATAATCTGAATTGGAAACATTGTATTTGAAATCTGAAACAATACACAAATTATATATACAAATGCCATGGATTTTGTAAAATATTTTTTTGTATTATAGAATGATCATTTTCTTAACTTCTCAGCGCAAATCAAATAATTGTTCTTTCACTGTTCAGGAACTAACGGTACAATTTAATGAAAACGGCAAGTTCTTGACATACATGGTTATCTAAATCTTTATGATGTTGAACCAAGTGGTCTCATCAAGGTAAAAAGCACTTTCTTTGTTACGCTTACACTTTGCATATTTCTTGTTTACTAATACAAATATATTGTGAGTTTGTCATTCAATAGCGTGTATTTGTTCGCAATTGTCTTAGTAGTAATAGTAGGATTAGTAGAAGTAGTGGCAGTAATATAAAATGTTTTTGTTCTTGTTTTGAGAGAACAAGACACAGTAGTAGTAGCAATAGTACAAGTATTAGTGGAAAGAGTATGACGAGGATTATATAATTGAATCATTATACATATTGTACTTTCGATGCACACCTTAAATACAATATGAATGATTGACTAACATTACATTTATCCATTTCTTTTGGCATATGGATCTTTAAGGTAAAATATTTCTAATTCAATATATGCATATCTAAATCAGTGTATAAATCTCAAATAGACAGATATGTTTTGGTCAATGTTAGATGAATAACACAAGAACGATTCTTAATTGTATGTTCGGTGGGTGGGGACTGGTTAGATAGTATTGAAAGCCAAAGCGTATATTACTGTTTAGATCAGTGAAAGTGCATACATTCATCTAGTCATGTCATATATTACAATCGAAGTATTAAAAAGACATAACAGGTCATGCTCGTATTACCGAAAACACGATATAATACTGTAAAAAATACTTATTCGTTAAGTCGAAATATTATATGCTCCTTTGCAAAATACATTTTATTTCAGACAAAAAAGTCAAGTGTATTCCAAAGGTAATCGACATTTAGTACACTCTTCCATAATTACTTACAACAATGTTGCAGCTCTAATTGTCTCTTAATCGCATCTATCTACACCATTGGTTTCCAAAAGGTATGAAAGTTACAACAGTTTTCATTTTGTACATACTACATATACATAATTCAGAAAGTTAAATAAAGACATGGCATGAATATTCATTTAAACAACGGATAATGCAAACATTCGGAGATGTCTGACTAACTGGCTTTGTCAAAGCACCGTGCTAGCACATATGTAACTCCGTATATCTCGCGCTTTTGCAGATATATAAGTGTTTTTTAACATGCAAATGAGTGTTTTCAAGCTAAAATATTTAGCAATTTCTACATTAGCCCGTAATTATGTAAATTTGAAAATGAAATCAACAGAGAAAGCTGTACAAAGTATGTCAAAACTCTACCTAAAAATAGGCATCTATATAATTCACGCTAATACGTATTACAGGAGCATATGCTAATATCGTATATAGATGTTTCGCCTCTGTGTACTAATAAAATGGTTTCTTTCAACAGGAAAGTTACGAACAATTGAAACGAAGCTATCGAAGGATGAAACAAAGTGTCTCCGTTTTGGTTGGACTCGTACTTGTGACACTCTGCTTTGTTTTTGTTGGCGTTGTTTGGCATTTTGAAAGGTATGTTACTGCGTAAATATTGTGATATAATTCTAGTCATACGATCTGTCATTTGTGTTATAATTTCACTGCCATATATATCATATATATATAATAATAACTACACTCAAATATAAGCAAATACACTGCATACGAATACATATATGTCCGATGTTCGTTGGTTTCGTCCCTCTGTAGACGATGAAAGAGGTACTTGCAAATGTAACATTTAGTTAGTATGTGTTAGTATAACATGTATTTTATGAATCGTCCATAACTACTGTTATTATTATTATTATTTCCAGTTTGCCCTCCACCGGTTTGCCCTCCACCGGTTTGCCCTCCACTACCTCTACCTCGTAAGTACATTATGAAATACTATGTATTAGGCACAAATACATAACTGTCATTTTGGAATTTAATTTTATTTGCTCAGTGGGTTCCTAAATAGTGTTTCCATACTAAATATGCGCAACGGTGTCTGTTCAGCCAGCAAGAAAGAACATAATATTTTTATCTTATAGATATGTTTTAAATAACGTAAATTCAAAACCATCCGTCTGCAAGCAGAACAAAACAAAATGCAATATATTGTTTTGGAAAAATGTCGATTTATCTCTAAAGCAAATTAAGAATCAAATATTACTTAACAAATTGGAAGAAATGATCTTCATTAACCATGTTAAACAATAACTAGCAGTCACCATCAAAGATATAAAGATTCGTGCAGTCATTCTGATAATGCAAATTAAGGGTTGTGGAATATTAAAAGAATCATGATTACTACACATAATACAAGAAATAAAAAATATATACATATGCATATATATATATATATATATATATATATATATATATATATATATATATATATATATATATATATATATATGAAGTTGCAGTTAAAATTATACAGTGGATTATGATATAGATGTTTGATTAATACGCTAACATCATTTGTAAAACGAAACAGGTACATGAGTAAAGGTTTTCAACTAGTAATTCGTCCTAATTATCCTATAGTTATAGTTTATAGCATTCAGATAATTGGGAAATACGTGCATATATTCACACTCTTTTATAGTCTGGATTTAACTAAGCAAGCATAACACGCTTGAATATGAATTTTATTGATTGATGTTGAAGCGACATATAACTCTTTTACCATGATCAAACATATAACGGTATACTTGAGTAAAAAAACCGATTTAACGTGAAATTATGTGTTAGTTGATATGATCTATCTTAATAATAAATTTCACAAGACGCGTATTTTTTGTGAATCCCGTTTGAAATGGTGCTATATTATTGATATTATCAACAGTAAAAATTAATAATGTATTAGACCAGTATTCCCATGACTTGACTGATATTTTGGTAGACATTTTATTGTCTCTTATTTGAAATATTTTTAATGAGAGGGAACATGATTGTTTGTCTCATAAGATATTTAACTATATTTTCAGCGCTCGATATTCCTTTGAAATACACGTATTCAATGGGCGAAAATGCTACGATCAGATATGTACTGCCAACACATTTTAGCAACTCCACCATTTATGTGGACTTGCACAGAACCAGGGTTACAAATCAAGATGAAAGACTTTTGCAAGTAGAAAATTTTAATAAACCGAACACAGTCAGCCTCGAATCAGGACGAGTATTAGCCATGCTTACAAGATCAGACGGATTGATTGACATAACAATTAAGATACAGGGAACGCAGTGTCATGACCATGGATATATTGTCATTAATGTCTCCGGAATACTTATTGTTAACGTTCAACTAGAAGTAACGGGTAATCATTGCCTTGACAATATAAATACATTATATATATTTTAATGATGTAGATTAAACAGTGCTATTTTTAAAGAATATTTGTTATGTTCAAATTAAATACTTTCGTTTAGACGTCAGAGAGAGAGAGAGAGAGAGAGAGAGAGAGAGAGAGAGAGAGAGAGAGAGAGAGAGAGAGAGAGAGAGAGAGAGAAACAAATCCTAGTTAGTAATAGTATAATAAGATCTAAAATTGATTGAGAAATTTATTTACTTAGTTCCAAGCTTCATCATATTATCATAATTTTGCTAAAGTGCTAATCCAGTACAAGATAATCTTGAATAACAGTGTATTGATCTATGTTGCAAGATACCGATACATTGTAATATGTATTGCATATTGAAGCAAATATGAACTCAATGAATGTTTACATAAATGATCCACAAATGTGGCAAAAAAATGAAATCAAGAAATTAATACTAGTTAATAATAATAATAATAATAATAATAATAATAATAATAATAATAATAATAATAATAATAATAATAACAATAATAATAATAGTTCCAAATATATTTTAACTTCTAGCACCTGTCAAAGAATGTCCACGTACAGCTGAATTTAAATGGAATGCAACCGAATTCATAAACTGTTCTGCATGTATCGGTAGTGCCAAGTGGAACCTGACATGGTATCGTGACAGAAACGGCACATATATACCAATTCCGGAAACAAACGACAGTAAAGTTTTAACTCTCTTACCGTTGGCATATAACCTGGAGGAGAGAGTGGTGTCTACGGTGGAGTTTGCTTTTGGTGTTATCGACTTCAAACTTGTGATACGACGTACATTTTGCTCTGACAGTGGCATTTTCAAAGTCTCAATTCTTCCAGGGAGTATAGAACAAAATGTTTCAATTACAGTACACGGTGAGGTTTCAGATATTACAATGCACATTAGCTATGGAGGAAATGCATTGGAATGCGACTCCAAATAACATTTGCACAATACATATTTAAATAGATCACTAGAATCACTGCCATATATAACGAACCAACGGCCAATACTCAGATAATAGAATGCCTAATTTGTTATGTAACACATATTTTTATCATTTTATAACTGAGCAGTAGGTCTGAGAAAATGAAACTGCATACATATGGTTATATGTAATATTTTTAATTCGGAAGACAGTTTACCAATATAAAGAACCTTCTAACGGATGCAAAGTTATCTGCGTTTACAACAGTTTTTCATTCGTGTACCTTGAAAATAGTTTATAAAGTAAAGCAAATTCCTTTAAAACTGTTACGGATTCCATCACATTAGAAGATATACATTCCTCGTATCATTGAAATATACTAAAAAAAAAAACTTTAATATTGAGATCAATGTCAGAAAGCGAGGATTTCATTCTGCAGATCGGTGTGACTTCGAATCTTTCAGAACAGTTTAAAAAAAGATAAATGAGCTTGGTCGGATATCATCCTAAACTGGATAAAATGATAAATTGAAAGTATTATGAACTCACTTAAAATACAAATGTTAATGGGATCAATGTTGCAATGAAAATGTGGTTTAGGATAGTCGGGTGAAAAAGTCAATGTATTGGGTATACATGTGAAATAAGTGACAAGTTACCTGAAAGACTGACAATCTCTTCTAGATATGGACTTAAGTGTCTTACTGATTTGGCTAATACGGTTTGACATCCTACTGAATTGAATAATATGAAATATAAGGTCAGGGAGAAATATGACTATTTTGTTTTTTAGACGTTCATCTTTTTCTCTACTTTCTGGTGAGGTATTCTATACTGTTTTCGAAAAACAACGTTTTGAAATGTAAAACACACATCTATATTCATCAACTTTGTATACAACAACACTCATTATGAAAACAAAGGCTATAACTGCCTTTATAGCTGCACAGAACATTAAACATTTAACCCCGTTTATCATTGATAATCCTACACAAATCGATAATAAAATTGTATGTTGCTGTAGTTAGCCCTAACGTTTGTAGTGGAAATATTGGTTCATTTGTAGAGATAAAATTAATCATCGTGAATATGGTAAATTATCAATCAACGAATTACATTCTAAGCAACATATGTTTCCTTTTCTCAAGGATATTTAGAATCGTGTACACCAAGGATGGAGATGACTAATTCTGCAGATGAGCAAAACATGTAGCTTATGCATTGGTGAAACAAGCGATGTGTCAAATTTGACCATAACAAGGACAGTTCCTGAAACTTTCAATATAGTGACAACACAGATAGTGGAAAAGGAAGGGAATACCAAATTTTCCAGAGACTCTTTGATGATTGAAACAAATCTGATTTCTGGATTGTTGAATATCTTATTTAAATGGTCTAGAGTTCAGTGTACCGATGAAGGCAACTACCAAATCGTGGCGGTTGGACAATATGGTGTATATCATCGAAATATCAACATATCTATAGACGGTATGTGACTATTTAGCCTATACTATCTAGTTCTTCAAGAAAAAATTCTCCTTCTTCTTAATAATTTGAATAACAGTTAGTATATGCAATACATATTTATAAGAAGATTATTACATTTATTATTTGATATAATGTAAATGTTTTAATGCTTTAATGTGTTTTGTGTTGGAGAAATATTGCCACAGTAAGTAATATCTGTAAGAACACAATTTTGATAATTGTAATCAGTTAAAGTTGAGATGTGTTTCAATGTGTTGTTTGTTTTAACGAATATAATTTATACAGGCGTGGAAAGTACGGCGCACTGATACGGTTAAATCTTGATATTCGTTTAGCATGAATCCTAGGTTTTAAATAATCTCAGCATATATACTTTTAGAGCTAGTATTTCTGAAACCACCTGCTATTACAAAAGGACGTGGAGGATTTGTAGAAGGATTCAACCTATCTCTGGCTTGCACTGTGCAAAACATGTGCTGCAAGATGCGTGAGCTCTATCTTTCCCTCCCGAACTCCAATACAACCTACGAATGCAAAAATATCAGCTTGGACAATGCAAATAGAAGCGATAGCTACAAGTGCAGCCTGACATGGACAGAGTTTAATATCTCAAGTGGCCTCAACGGCACAACTTTCTACTGTGGATACAATTACACACACTATAACGGAACAGTATTCACGTTAGAAAGTAGTCTGACAATATTTGTAATACCTGGTAAGTATTACTTTACGAAAGGAAATTAAGATATATCAGGCACAGTTTTACCGATACACAAAACTGTGGATAAGAGTGTCGAAGCATCGTAAATTCTTAATTTCAATGTAACATTTTTATACTTGTACAAGACTCATTACAAGCTAGCAAGCTATGGAAAAAGAAACAAACTAAAAATAAACGCTGAGGAAATTTAATCCATCCTTTTAATCATGATTGAATATACAAAGAACAATGACTCGCTACAATTCATACATAAGGTTCCTATCTAAGTTATTATAGAGATAAAATAGACGAAATTATAGTAATAGCACCAATATTGACAGGATTATGTTATACCATTTAACTTGAACGATTCATTAAAAATAGTGTATTATAATATAATTTATATATGCAGGTAACACGTGTATCGACCTACCACTAGGATGTCAAATTGCTCATCCATTAGGTGGAGGATTCTTCATTAAATGTGACAGTCGGTATTCATCCAGACCCTGGGAATTGACTTGCCCGGTAAATCAGGTTTTTACGCCAGATCTACAACCATGCATAGGACGCTGTGGATAAGCAATGATAACTAAGTGCAACTATTCTGCCGATGAAATGTCGTTGCAAGGTTACTGCTAAGGATAGACGGCATGCAAATAAGTGCTCATAGGCGGACCTTTACATTATCAAAACAGACTAACATAAACGAAAAAACATTAAATTATGTTAAATAATGACAGATATATCGTCGAAAAGAAGTAACTAGATGATTGTGCACGTGATATTTTAAATATCTCACACTGTCCTACGTAACTTCAGCTGACAATGTAATCTGGTCATGAAGACATTTTTTGCATTCATTTTCATAGATCTGATTATTATTAAATGTATCTAGCAAGTTATGTATCTTTTCAAGGGTAGGCTAACCTTCCAAACGTATCTCTATAACTATTGTAAATAATTCCAGTTTACCTATAACATCTAGCTATTCATGTACCTACAACACGAATACGATAAAGTATGTATTTTAATATGCATTAATTGTTGGCTTTTCTCCATAATAATATGATATGTGTATCTATACTCTGTAACTTTCCTAATACCACTATCACGTTAATGATCTATTTGAAAATGAGAATTTATTGATCAGACAACATTATACATATCCAATATTTCAGTATGGTTATATATTAAATATTTAGAGCATTAGTAGAGGATAAAGACATTTTTATTTGACTTTTTTTGCCTTGGACAAGAGTCTGACATATATCCTGTTTCTATTATTGTATCGTATCTTTTGATATCAAAGTTGTTTGCTTGGAAAGTTACTTATTCCTACATTAACATCCAAAGTGTAATTAGTCGTACGGTTTTGTTACGTTTTTTTGTTTTATTTTACGGATTTGTATACAAATGATTATCTGGAATTCCAATGCCCTCCTTGATAATTCTGAGAGTATATCATTAATCTGGAGTTAGTATTAGTCTAGGCAATTTTGTATTCATTCTATTGTGATACATCCAACGACTGGTAAGACATCAACACATTCTCCGTCATATGCAAACTAACACATGAAGGACTTTTAGGTACATCAAAACATTGAATGTTTGAAATGTTTTGGAACACCACTGTTATTCACTTGCAAGTCTATTCATTTGGACATGTGAAATTATTGTAGTATTTTTTGCTTCTTAATTCACATTATGAGTTTAAATATATACAGTATAAAGCCATTTTTTTTTGTTTGATAGTATTAACCTTGCTGGTTGTTGCAATTGTATGTTAATTATAGACCGTATAGTCTTAATAGAACATTTAATATTATCACATCTTGGCAAAGTCTATACCTCACGTTCGGTACAACAAAGGGCTAATCATGAAGTGGAAATGTATCTTGAAGGGTGATAAGTTGGTACTTGAGATATATGTAGAATCCTTTCGTAACTATACGAATCAACTAGGCAGAACAATGTCGAACTAACAAAAGAAAAAATGCAGTTATTTGATGGATAGTGTTTAGCCAAGAAGGTTAGGCAAGACTAAGATAACCTCAGAAAACTCATCTTAGTTGACGGGTTCAAGAATTGCGTCCATAGTAAAGTTAAAGATATCCTGATGAGCAAACATTCAAATATTTAAATATTGTCAACTGTGTCAACGGACTTGGTCTCATGAACGTAGATAGTCGGAACAGTGATGGAATTAGCAATAGAATGTTTTAATTTATCACTTGGCAGTAACCTAGCTTGAGATAAGGTAGTGTCTAATCCACTAGTAACTAATAAGACATGTTTAATCACAAGGTTGATCCTATTAAATATGACATACCCGATTTATACTAGGTTTGTGTACGTACCGGAGCTATGATAACGAAAGCTCTTGAGAAACGTGTTGATCATGTTATTATTCCCATAGCTGAGACATATATTGGTTAGGTTTATGATAAGGTCACAATTGCTTGATACTTTTGATCAGTCGTTAGTATTGATCACAGTAATGCTGGTTTAGCTTCTCATTCTCTTTATTCTAATCAAAATGACTAAGGGCAGTCTCTCATTGTCAAACAGGAACATATCCTGATATATCTTGTATGTTTAAGATGGATATTTATAAAATACAAGATATACAAGAACATGTTTGTTAATTTATTTAAATAGGTAGTCCTTATGAGAAAATGGAAACCACCTGAGGTACCCACTAGTGACGAGTAGTCCATGAGCGATACAATTGTTGCTACTAAGCTGAATTGATTAGACAATTGTATTCTAGTCCATGAATACCCCTTGGCTGATCATTTTGGCTTCAATAAAACATAACAAATATCACAACCCATTGATATTTACAGCAAATTAAAAGTGATTTTTGTAAATACTGTAGATCTTATTATGCTTGCCATATGATGCAAAAACTTAATCAAAAGATAACAAAGATTCATCTGCTACCTAGCCCTGTATTTGACGACCTGTTCAGCAGCTAAATGGTAGTCTGTTTCGGTCCATTAGCTAAGACCAAGTCAAGCAACCAGTAATTGTTGACGATAATGTGTGTCCAAAAATATTTCCAAAGGCACATCCTTTAAAAGATTTAAAAATAAAATTCATAGTAAAAATCTTTGATCAAGATAGTTTGCACAATTTAGCTGTCCCAAATCTGCATAATCTGATTACGGTCAAAATATAGGTCAGGAATTTGTCAGCAAGTTATTCATACATCAGACAAACAGCAATTAAAATCCTCTGCCAATCATTCTGTCAAAGAGCTTTATATCTTCATTATCAACCGTTTATGAATATGATTCGTCATATTGTTTTATTACAGGCAAGACTAGGACAAAGTTATTCATTTATTGTTGTTTGTTGTTACGAAAAAGTTTATGAATCATACTGCCCGTGATCCATTGCCATTTGTAAAAGATATATTTCTATAAACTGACGATTATGACATTAGTCTGTTGATTATGTTTTTGATTTCAATTAGATGTTCCCAAGATTTGTGAGGTAACACAAACTATTTTTCATTCTTCTCAACTTTAATAAAAATATGGTATGATACAGATAAAAAATAAAGACGTTTTTATTTAAATACATTATAGTAATATGTTGAAAGAGATAACATTTTAAGTTTCTATACCCGTGGATGATTATTAATGTATACATATAAAACGATTAGATGTACCTGTATAGACTTTAATAAAGCTTGTACTTTGGCTCTTTAAATACTTAAAGCGACAGAGCAAATACTATATGTACCACTGGCGGCAGCGCATTTGATTGAAAGCAATTCTTATGTATAACGGTGGTGTGCACAGTTTATGAATTGTCCCAGATGTATGTATCATCTAGAAAGAATGCTATTAGCTATTGTTTCTGGCCAGGAATAGTTGGGTCATATCACTTCCTCTGAATTATTAAGCATAGCACAAGCAAGATTAACACATAGTTCTTTATTTTAATGTGGTACTGTTGCTCAAAAGACCACAACAATGCAATAGTGTCAGATGTGTAACTATCTGAAACATCATAGTTTGTGTTTATTTCATATTATTCTAGACAAATGAAATTAGGTAATGTTAAGCAAATACACTTTTGAGTTTGTGCTTGTTCATTTGGATTGATCATCACATCATTTGTTCTGTGTCGTTAGAATTGGGTATGATCACATGTGTACATGTTATTGCTTTTCACAATAAATATTTTCTTGTTTGAAATTGATTTTTATTGCATATTAAAACATATCAAACGCTTTAATTTGTTTTAATGTCCTCGGGCAAATTACTGAAATAGCCATTTTAAGAAGTTTATACTTGTCTATGTTCCTTTATGCATGTTATAGTGAACACATTGGTACATTATATTTGTGTAATTAAATGTAGTGTTAATGTCATCGAATAGATCATATAACGCTACATCAAACAAGACATTAGTGCATATTAATCTAATAGTTGTTATTTAATACAATGTTATTCATCTATTTCCCATACTCATATACCTGTCTAACTTTAATTCTCTCATTAAGATTATTAGTTACATTGTAAGCCGTACTAGGCAATTAAGTCTAATATATTAGTTTGCTCTAATTGAAGTTCAAGTTCGCTGAAAAGTGTAGCTGTCTGGACTATAATGTCTTTTAACAAATGTTACAGTTATATTCGTTTATTCTTGACTTTCTGTATTTGTTGGACTAGGAATGTTTGCTTTTGGTCGATGCATTTCAACACCTTTCTCTATTTTACATCTGTCTTATACTGCCCCAGGACGTATTATTCAGTGTTTAAAGAACTCTTTTCAAGTTTATTTCATTTTGATATTGATATTTTAACAGATCGTTCTGTCTTTAACGCATTGGGTTTCCTTTTATTAATGCTTTCAGGATTTACCATGACACTTTAGATTATTATAAGTATTCCATCGAAATCTTTAAATATCATCGCAACGTGTGTTAAACAGATTCATCGTGTCTTTTCATTTACTTTAAGGGAGATTGATGCATACTGCTTAGAAATCAATATCTGAAGTATTTTACTCTTCTTTCATCTTGAAGAAGTTTCTATTCTGACTACAACATTATTTATTACTTATACTTTTTTGAAGCTGATATGGAGAACATTGCAACTTACACGATGTGCCCTACAGTTATGTTAGTAACAGACGCGTTGTCGTTGTCTTATATGTGGTTGTCTCCGTGACAGTGCTCGATCATTGATGGATATTTAGGTGTATTTTCTCTATGCCCCAAACTAGGAACAACAGTTAGCACGAGATACAATTATGTATTGCGTGAAACTTCTATCAGCGTTTGGGTGTACATGTAACCAATATAGGTTGGTTCGTCTGTGTTGGGGTTATCGAAAAGATCAAACCGTTATACCCATGAGCCGGTCAGGTTACTGTACAATCACTCTGACCCTGTTTATACATATCACAATTAATGCTATGTATGCGGAGATGACACAGCAATGCTTTATACATGATTTTGATACAAATTGGCATTCAAATGAGAGTCCGTTTTAATAGTAACAACAAAATAACAGTTTTCTAGTACGTTCAATGAAGAATGTTTGTGTAAACCAGTCAAAGTGTATGTGGGACTGTAAGCTAAAATATATTCAATTTTTAAGGATGGCTGAAAGAATATTAAATTTACCAAACAGTTTGCACAAATTATTGTGCAAAGGGATCTCATAAACATGAGATATATGCATGCCAGACGTGAAATTGCACACACAGCAAATATAATAAAGATGTGATAAAATATTTCTCAGCATCCATTCGACTGCACATGTAGATGTTTGATTTCAACAGCTCATATTTTGGTATCTGCTGGCAACATCAACAATGATTACGCGTACTTGTATGGCACTGGTAAGAAAGTTTGCCAGAGCGTTTTTTGTTCAACCACGATCGGACAACCTTATGAGTGACCTTTCCAGCCTTTTCATGGTGGCTTACCTCTTCATATTTCAATGTTGATCGTAGTATTTATATGATAATGTCGTTACTTTTTATACATTATTTGCATTAATATTGTTTACTTTTAATGACAGCAGTCAAGTGTTAGTTTTTGCTTTTAAACCTCTAATGATGACACAACATGATATTTGTTCTTCCACACCTGGTATCGCTGTCGTATCGTCATCAAATTATTGATAACATCCATGTGCGCTTTGACGTGCATGGATATCGCTTAGTGCTTTATAAATTAAACAAGGTAATGTTTTAACACACATTATCCTATATCGAACCGTTTTTCCCACAGCCATACCCGGTAACTTTGTTAATACAATCGCGACCTCTTTGTATGTTCTATGTTTTGTTTCTTATTTTTTGAAAGCAGTACTCTGTGTTTTCCTTATGTAAGCACGTAAATCCCTGCTCGTTCATATTTTTGTACTCCAGTTATATTTGTGGTCCGTGTTTATGCGAGACATCATCCACAATATGAATCAGTGATTGTTTTATATAATTTACCATTCCATAACATCAATATAAAGCAAGTTCGTAGATGGTTTTAGTAAAGACAAAACTTGACAAAAATCAAAGGTTGGAAAAACTTGGCTTTCGTTTTCATTGACTTGCGCGTAGACAGCGCCACAACTATGGTGGTATATTTCCAAACGCAATTCATGTACTGATCATTGGGTCCGGTAGATCAGGTAAACACAACTGTTGTGCGAAAACGTTTATGATAGCTACATTTGGATCGGTTGTACGTCATTATGCCATCGACTGATGACCAACAGTTGTATGGTATTTTAACAGATTTCCAAACATTGAACAGTGATCGTGATCACATTTGATTTCTTTCCATAATGGATGAATCATTTACAACTAACGTATCGGGATGCAAGCAAAAACAATTTTGTTGCGTACGACGATCTGCTGCTTGAAAAAAAAATCAATTTTTGCATATTGTTACGTGCTTAGGCTCGAATAAACAGTAACATAGAAAGAGTGAAAATAACAAGCTTGTAAAACTTAATAAACAATTTATTGAGTACAAATATTTTTCAGAAAAGAAAAATAAACTTACTGTTTTAACAATCAATTCCAAAATTGATCCAAAAAAAATTATCCACTAGAGAAATTGTAAAAGTTCTAGTAATAAAATGTCCGAATAATTCTGAGTTCGAATTCCAGCGATGTATCCAATATGGAAGACGATGTCACTTGACGAAATCAGTTCTTGTTAATAAAAATCTCTATGAGCACAATTCTTTTCCAGATAAATAACAAAATAATTCCTCTTGATCGAAACGAATCGACACAATTTCCAGTACAAGGTAATTTATAATAACTCAAAATGACACAATATTCTAACAGCCCAATTTTTTTCTACTGATCAGCTTGCTCCAATACATAATTTATATAGCTATTTTACGTAAACAAGGAATTGTAGGGTGATCTTCTAGAAACTATCAGAACAAATTTACGTTCAAAGAATCACGTACACACCTTATGACCCAACTAAAATAGAAAGATGTTTATACAAAAGCTTCATTTTGTCCTTGGAACCAACCAATCATTTTAAACGTTTGTTTACAACTCTGAAACCAGGTGAGAAATGAGGTCAACACCTGGTGTTCACTCTGTAAAGTACAGGTCACCCCCCTTCAATGAACGAATCTTAAACCTTAAAATGCCAAATTTAAATCTAACAAACAAACAAAAATAAAAATAAATATAAATGACTTATATCAAATATACGTAGCACCTTCCCCCATAAAATAAAAATAAGTGTATATAATAAAACTTTCTTTTTACCACAAACCAATTTACACCTAAGGTTTCTAAAAACTCGTATAAATTACAGTGTATATGATATAAGATATCATTATACACTGGAAAGAGTTTCTGCTATTATATATTCTTACTTGTCCATGTCCCACAATATGTCCTAAAAAAGACACACTAGCACGGCAGAATTCACTTTTAGATAAATGAACTGTCAAACATGCATCAGTGAGTCTGTCAAAGAATGTTCGAATTGTTGCTAGATGTTCTATCCAGGTGTCGTTGTAGATGATGACGTCATCTATATAGGCATCACAATTTTCTCAACCAGAGGTGATCATTTTTATAAGACGTTGAAATGTACGTGTTGGCCCTTTCATCCTGAATGGCATTACTTTATAATGGTAAAATCCATCTGAAGTCACAAATGCCGAGATTTCCTTTATTCCTTCCGTTAACGGAATCTGCCAAAACCATTTCAGAAGGACAAATTTGGTGACATACTTGGCATTCCCGATTTTATCAATACAATCGTCAATTCTTGGTAATGGGAATGAATCTGTTTTGTCACACTGTTCACCTTCTTATAATCAGTGCACATACGGAAAGTTTTATCTGGTTTTGGAACAAGTATGCGTGGTGAACTCCAATCACCTTTACTGGGCTCGATAAAATCATTCTCCAGCAAATATTGAATTTCCTTTTTTTAAGCATTCCTGTTTGAGTAGATTTATCCTGTAAGGATGTTGTTTAACAGGTTTGGAATTTACAATTTCAACGTCATGAAATATTGTGTTTGTCCTTGTAGGAACATCTGGAAATAAGTGCTCATATTCAAATAATAACTGTTTCAGTTCCTTTCTTTCTTGCACTTGTAAATGTGAAAGTTTCTGGTCTAGATCTTTCATAATTTCTGAACTACAAAGATTCGTCATTTCAATATCAATATAATCTGATGATATTCCTTCACTTAGTGGGACAGGTACAACTAAATTAATTACAGGTTTAACATGGCTATCTCTTTCAATATACTCTTTAAGCATGTTTATATGGCAGAGTTGTTTATGTTTGGGTCTCCCAGATGCATTTATGATGTAATTTAAGTCATTAATTTTCCTGTGAACTGTGTAGGGACCATAATATTTGGCCTGAAGAGGATTTTGTGGCATTGGTAAGAGAGCCAGGACACTATCACCAGGCTGAAAACTGTTTTCTTACGATATTATTTCATATCTTGATTTCATTTGAGATTGAGCAGAGTGCAGATTTGCTCTTGCGACCTAACAAGCCTTTGACAACTTGTATCTAAAATCGGAAACATAATCAAGAAGATTGATCTCAGTATCTTCATTAGAGAGAAGTTTCACTTTCAATAACTTCAATGGTCCACGCACAGTGTGTCCCAAAACCAGTTCAAAGGGACTGAAGCCTAAAGATTCTTGAACTGATTCTCTAACAGCAAACAATAGTAAATGAATGCCTTCATCCCAATCTTTATTCGTATCAAAACAATATGATCGGATCATATTTTTCAAAGTCTGATGGAATCTTTCTAATGCCCCTTCGCTCTCAGGGTGATAGGCAGAAGATTTGAATTGCTGAATGCCCAATTCATACATAACGTGTTGGAAAATTCTAGACATAAAGTTTGAACCTTGATCAGATAGAACAGATTTGGGAATGCCATACTGAGTTAAAAATCTTTATCAAAGATTTTACTATCGTTTTAGACTTTATATTCCTCAACGGAATTGCCTCTGGATACCTTGTTGACGCACACATAATGGTCAACAGGTATTGGTTACCTGACTTGGTCTTGGATAAGGGACCTATACAATCTACCATAATTCTACTAAATGGTTCGTCAAAAGCAGGAATAGGTTGTAGATGAGCCTTAGGTATCTTCCGATTGGGTTTTCCTACCATTTGACAAGTATGACAAGATCTACACTATTTGGCAACATCACTTTTGATTTTTGGCTAATAGAAGTGAGTTAAGATCTTGTGATAAGTTTTCTTAATCTCTAAATGACCAGCCAAAGAAGTTTCATGGGCCAGATTAAGTAATTCCTGTCTGTAAGGTTTTGGAACTACTATTTGATAGTTCACTGACCACTCATCGTCAGCAGTTACCTCGGGAGGTCTCCATTTTCTCATAAGAATTCCATTTGTAATAAATTAACAGACAGGAACTTCAGTGGCTTCAGTCTCGCTCATGGCCTTTTGAAACAAGCAGGAGATTTCAGGATCTTTTTCCTGTTCGACAAGTGACTGTCGTTTATCACCCTGATTAGAATAAAGAGAATGAGTTGTGAAAAGAGGATCACTATGATCAATACCTTCTGATTGTTCCAAACAAGAAGTAAAAGTGACCTCATCAAAAGCCTGACCTATACACATGTCATCTAAAGGAATGCTGCATCATTCTCAAGAGCTTTCTTTGCCATAGCTCTGGTAACTGCACAAGCTTGATATATATCAGGGAATTCTTTTTCAATTGGATCAACTTTATGATCCAAATCAGGCTTGTCAGTTACAAATGAATTAAGCACAACCTTGTCTCCAGCTAAGTCGTTGCCAAGCAATAAATGAATACCCTCAACCGGTAAAACCGAGACTATTCCTACTGTCACAAGTCCTGACACTAAGTCTGATGACAAATTTACACAATGGAGAGGAACATTAACAAAGCCGCACTCTACTTTCTGAATAAGAACACTTTCATTAGAAGAAGACTTCTCAGAAAAAGGCAAAGTACCTGGCAATAAAAGACTCTGAGACGCTCCTGTGTCCCTTAAAATTTTAATAGGGGTGGGATTGCCTGAATCACCCAAAAGTGATATAGAACCCATCGATACGAATGGTTCGTAATTCTCCATAATAAAATCAGACTGGGATTTATTAGACCCAATGTATTGTTTTCAATACATGACCGTGACCTTGAACTCTTAGAAATAAGAGCATTTGGAACAGGTCTGTCTTGTTTCTGATTCCTATTTTTTCAATTTGTAGCAATCAGAAATAACGTGTCCTTTTTTCTTGCTATAGGTACACGCCGGAAGAAACAAGGATCTAGAATCAAGCTTCTCTGAAGTTTGATTATTAAAAGTTGTGTTAGTATGAGTTTTAAAAGGGCTTGTATTAGGCTGAAATACTTTTCTGCCAGAAGACTGTTGAGTAGAAGTCTTGTTAACAAAATTAACTTTATGTGTCAAAGAATATTTGTCAGCAGCTCGAGCACCATTCTCCAATGTTTCAATCCTATGCTCATCGAGATAAGTTTTAACGTCACTATGGACACAGTTTTTGATCTCTTTAATTAATATCATTTCTTTCAGATTTTGATAATCTTGTTCGACTTTCTTGGCTAAGCACCATCTATCAATCAACTGCTCTTTTTCTCTAGCAAATTCGACATGAATTTGTCCAGCTTCTTTTCTGTAATTTCTGAATTTTTGCCGATAAGCTTCAGGGACTAACTCATAACCCCTTAAAATGCATTCTTTAACCACATCATAGTCACCACTTTGGTGAACAGACAGTGAAGGTGCAGTGAGGTAGGAGAAGAAGTTGGGATGGAAATCAGAGGAAGGATATACATTGGCGGCATAGGAGAGAATCGGATGAGTAGACAACATGGACAGGGGGAAAGGATATCATACACAAAAGCCCCATTTCTGTATAGCATGGTATCATTTCTCCTCGAAAGGATATTCTACAGACCTATATTTTCTACGTTACAATTTATGTTTACTTTATATAGCATAATCATATGACAGTTAGTTAACATAATATTGGGAACATAATTTAAATTTAAGCGCTTATGAACATGCATGGAGTTAATATAGTTTTGAGAGGTGAAGAAACTGCATTTTTATATGAAATCTGGTCGTCAATGCAACTAAGTTAATATCCTGTCCAACTCCTAATTCCAGGTGTGCGAGTTCCATAATGGTCAATCCGGGTTACCCGCCGTGGTATATCCTTAAGACAATCACCAGTCTACTCAATATTTGGCATGTTATATAGCGGGAAAATTTATTACTAAATTTAGACTTCCGTGAAAGCGATTTCAATAGTAATATCTGTGAGAATATAAACAAGTCTCGATTATTTTACATAAAACATATCTGAAAACTGTGAAATGTGTATTCGAATAGAATATGGTAAATATTTCTAGCAATCCTGATGAATTTACATATTTCTAACATTATATTATTTTAAGGCAACATAACAATGATAGTAATGCTTCTAAATGTGCCCCTAAAATGAAGGAAAACTTAAATGTATGCTAGCTACGTTAGGAGTTAATTGTGTTTGAAATTTATTAAAGTAGTTTTCTAATTTTAGTGAGAATGTTAGGTTTCCATAATAGTCGAGACAAAGCCAAGAGTTTAAACTATTTCAGTTCATTCTAGACATACCTATCATATGAAAGATATGGTCAAATTGAAACATGCGATTTTAGCAGCGGGGGGGGGGGGGGGGGGGGTTGGCGAATCCTACAACTTTTTGCGACGAAATTGATTGAAGCCTCAAAATGGAAAATAGAGCCTTCCTACGAAATCTCATGTTTTAACCAAAAAAGAAAGTCTCCATTTGGCAAACGGAGACTTATTGATTTCTTGCTCAAAACATTAGTTTGCGCGGGTGATACTCTATTCGCGTTTTCGTTGCTTAACCATAAAACGTCGCAGCGGTGTTGTCATCGCCCCCCCCCCCTGCTGCTACAGGTTAACCGAATATTTGATAAAGTCCGATACGATATCGTGTTCGAGGACGAAAATCACTTATGATGAAAGTCCTTAGGACTTTACAAACAAACTAATCGCTAACACCTCACCGCGTAGATCAATCAAATTATTTGATTGGTCAGTGAGTCGGAAATTAATTCTCGTTAGCGAATTATTATGGCATCGCATATAGACAGAATTAATTGGGTTTCCAATAATTAGGAATCGGGGGGGGGGGGGCTGTTGGTGCAAACGAATAAAGAATATATCCTTGCTGAGCTTGATTTGATTGCTCTAGATTAATTTGATAGCTTCCTTCGATTGCGTAACATGTTAAATTGAGCGCAATCACCGCTGAAATATTTACATTGTGCGGGGCAATATGCCTACCGGTGCCATCTGGGTCATTATTATATTTGAGGATAGTTGAATCTTGTACTTGTAATACCTTGATAACATTCCTAACAGATTCTTTTAGTTCCTCCGCGTTGTATCCGGGAAACTTGAAATTACGCAGATCGGCTTCTGTGATATTGTAACCGGTAAGGAATCGTTGTTTACTGTCGCTGTTTTCATTGGTTATTGTTCGAATAATTAGTTCATTTATATATTCCATGTCAGATACAAGCTGATTTAGTATTTCAACGTGTTTTTGTGAATTTGTTTGCCGTAGTTGTTCTAGTTGTGTTTTATGTAATTGATTAATTTCATTACAATAACCAGTGATGTCAGTTAGCGTAAATGAAATAGTAACAGATGCGTCAACTGTTCTTTTAATGATAAAATCCCATTGCAATATGTTTTTGTTGGTAAATATAAATCTCTCGGCGATTTTTACCATTTTAATATCAGATAAATTATCTCGATACATGGGATTGATTTCATGATATGATTGTACGTCTGTGGTTAAGTCGGCGGCGGCCCCGGGTGGTTTTTCAGGCCATCCTAACACTGTTCTTAATGAACTGTTATAGATATCTACAATGTATCCCTGTATCGACGACGAGAGCGTCGGTTCATGAACTTTAATAGCTATTTTTGATTCTTTTCCCGTGATTGATTTTATTCTACGCTGAATTTCAGCATCGATTTGCTCAATTTGGTACGACCCAGTTGGTAACGAAATAAAGTTCCAGTCTGGGGTGCCATCGGGTTTATTCTTATACGAGAACACCAGTGCGTTATTGGGTTGCTGACCGCCAAATGCAACCGATCTGATATTGGGCCAGCTATGATATACTCGTAATTTTGTCAGCGCGATCTCGCGCACTGGAATCGGAGAAGAGAAATTCACACTAAATTGTGGTGTTGTTGATGTTATTGATATCATGCTTGTTCGTATCGGAGTGGTATTCTCCGCGATTCGTTGAAGCAGTTCGAGTGACATTATTATTAACGTTATCTTCAATATTCAATTTCAACATCGCGGAGTTATACAACTGGGCCATCGCGGAAAATTCAACATCGGATATGAACGTAATTATCTATCGACAGCTAGATGAACTCGGATAATTTCGCTAATAATTCGTATAATCGCTGAGTTTTTTCTGAGAACACGATGATAACTTTTTAGTTATCGCGGTGGCGACTGCCGCGATTGTTGTTGCCGCGGAGATAGCGATTGGAACTGCAATCGGAGCCATCATGGTCACCGTCGACAAAATAACCCCGGCGCCCGGCGCTGGCCATCACACCGGACACCGAGTACACGGTGATGTCGATGATTGTTACGTTGCGGTGATACTTTTTTATTTTTTCATGATAACGCTCAAAAAGTGATTTCAAGTTCGCGGAAAATTCTTTCACTGTATCATATCGATATCGACGCGATTGTGATACCTCTGAGGATATTATCGGTTCAATTGATTTTATCGATGTCATTACTATTTTAAACCCGCCTAGTGTTTTCAATTGTTCGCCATCGTTAAGGGGGCCAGGGGCTGGCTAGGTGGAAGGGGAATTGCTGGCCTATACAAGAGTTTCAGTCGGAAAATTCTCTACAAATTCTAAACACCAAGTTATTCTTGATCTAATGGTGGAGCTATCAACCGCGACGACATTAAAGTTTTGTTCGCGACCCTTCATAATTAACGTCGCGGTGCCACCAGAATAGATTTTACCGTCCGCGATCACATTAAATTGATGGATAGAGATCCAGGTTAGCCTGTAGATACCTTCGACCATCGCTTCGAACCCCTCCCAGAGATTGACGGTAAATCTAGTATAAGTGTCTCTTTCCAATTCATGGTTCCATGTTTGACCGTATACACGATATTTTTAATGCCTGTGCGTGTATGCGGAATCTTTACCTTTTCAAAGTTTGCTTTTAGTTTAAGAATATCATTGAAAATTTCGAGATAATTTACCTTGATTTCGGTAGAAAACATCGACCTCCCCGCCACTTTGTTAAAAAAGAATGTAATCAGAAGGCCTCCGATTCCAAGCCGGTCTTGGTTTTTAATATACAGGTCGATGTCAGAAAATTTTGTCGTGATATCTTGGGGGTTACTGCCCTCAAAGAACTTATTAACAATTTCGCTGGTGAGCTTTTGTTCGCCAATAGCTTTTTTAATTTCAGCGAGGGTCGGGCCTGTCAGAGATGTGGTTCCAGACACAGGTGCTCCCCCCCAAAATGTATCCACGATGGTATTAAGTGTTGTTTGTTTCGCCATAAACATATTAATATCTTTGAGAGTCATCGTAGATGTAGCAGGGACACCAAAGAAATTATTAGCGACGTAGGCATTGTGAGTATGTTTGCCAATAAACTCGCTAATTTCAGCGAGAGTCATGCCTGCCACAAGTGAGATTCCAAAAAACTTATCAACGACGTCGTTAGTGGGTTTTTGTACCTTTTCAAAATTTGCTTTTAGTTTAAGAATATCATTGTAAATTTCCAGATAATTTGCCTTGATTTCGGCAGCCGTCATTATCCTCCCCTCCTCCGTGTTAAAAAAGAATGGAATCAGAGCCCTTCTGATTTCAAGCTGTGTTTGGTCTTTAATATGCCGGCCGATGTCAGAAAATGTTGTCGTGATATCTTGGGTTTTACTGCCCTCAAAGAACTTATTAACAATTTCACTGGTGGGCTTTTGTTCGTAAATAGCTTTTTTAATTTCAGCGATGGTCGGGCCTGTCAGAGATGTAGTTCCAGACACGGGTGTTTTCCCCAAAATTGTAACCACGATGGTATTAATTGTTGTTTGTTTCGCCATAAACATATTACTATCTTTGAGAGTCATCGTAGATGTAGCCTTTAAGCCGCTTCCCTTGTACCATGAATACGGGGTTCCTGGTAGTCTTAGACCCTTTCCCATTTTTATATCCTTTCCCAGTTGCCTTTTTCAACGCCATCCCTGCAGGGGTACCAACGGCCCCCAACGCCGCAGCCTTTGCCACCGCTGGGGCGGCCGCTGCAATCAATGCTGGTATTGCGGCTAACAATGGAAATATACCACCTGATTTTATCATGTTGGCGATTGCAGCCTTCGAAAATACAATTTGAACCCCTCGCTGTTTCTTTAGCGCATCATTGAAATGTTTTATTTGACGATCCGTCAATGATATTTTATGTGCACCGCCGGACATCTGCGCTGGTTTTAACGTTATTGTTGTTCCACATTCTTTAGCGGATTTTGATCGCAATTTCTTGACCTGACCATCAGTCAGCTTGACACTAACAACACTATATGGCATTTTATTGTAAAACTATTTATGCTTTCAATTCATCTAATTGTGAATCGTTTACGATTTCAACAAGGATTTTTCAATCAAAGATTTTCCACTGGTGCATCAATAAGTCTCATTCGTCCGCCAACGCCTTCAAGTAGCATTGATTTATCACTGAGAATGACAGCAACCGCTCTATAATTAGCAATAGCGCCACGAAGGACATTAGCTCTGAAGTGTATATCAACGACGGATTGCCTTGTTAAATCAAGATGTTCCAGCGACAAGTAGTAGATCGGATACAAGGTCTTAAAATCATATTGCGATATTTGCAAACCAGTATCAACATTTTGATCACGGCCCATATATGACAGCATACGATGGTACACGCGCGCAATATGGTGTTGACCGTAATAAAGTTGTATGTCTTCAAATGGTTCCTGCTGCCCATTTATTCTCAACGAGACATCAGTAACTCCTAATTGATCAAATATCATATGACTGTGCAATTGTGATTCCACTCTTGTCATATCCTGCAACGTAATAAATATATGACGTGGAGCTGAAACGCCTTGTTGTGATGCCAAGTTCCATGTAAATGTACCATTGATATTTGATTGCTTAACATCTGTTGTTGTTGTTAGCCAACTTAGCAATGATTTGCCACCCGCATCCATAAATGATAGTAGTCGCTGTTCCGTGGTAATTGATGGGTTCATTACTGGCATCCACAAGGACAATTTAGTTAAAATGACTTTACCAGCGTCAGCATCTGGATTTGCAGGATTCGCTGGAAATCTCCAGATTGCATCATCGTCACTACCCTTTCGCACGAGTACTACTGTATGCTTCGCTCCATAAATAACTTTTCGTACATTTCTACAGAATCCAAATATATGATGCAACGGAATCGCACATGAAAACGATCTACGTTGTCCTGACAACATTGCTATTCGTGTTGCAGCTCCTAGATTGTACTGGGGATCAGTATTTATAATCATATCCTCGATAGCAGCAGGGGCAGGGGGACCAGCACGATCATTTGGTCGTCGTACAATAAATTGAGTGGGTCCAGCAGTGTTTTTATAATCTTTTGCAAACATCATAGACGGACCTGCTGATCTTGTATAATCGTCAGAATATCTTGCTAACCCAATTATTGTTGTAGCTACATCAACATTACGTTCTATAGACTCAATCTCTTTTCCGTCAATGAGATATCTCGCGGATTCAAATAGCGCCATGATACCATTATTGACTAAGCCGACTTTGGTACCATCTGGATACGGTGCGGGTACGGTAGGGGTATCAGTAAGTTGTACAAGTACTCATTCTACTTCAATAAATGCTTCACACGGCAAAAAGTATTTGCTGGTATCATGGACTTGAAGTTCAATTCGCGATCGTAGGTCGGGTTGCATTGCATGATAGGAATAGTATTGATAATCGTGGACGGAATCGTCTTTGCGCACTGGAGCTTCCATATCGAAGGCCGGATCAGCTTGTCGTTTAAACATTATATTCACATTAGTGTTTTCAATTGTGAAACTCTTTGTAATCATCGTCTTTTGTTTTCGTTTCAAACCACTTTCTGCTATCGCGTTCATGATATCGCTATCTGTTACCGGCGAAGCCGTCAATGGTGACGGAGTCACCGAAGCAGCCAACGACGCTAGTTTTTGTTCCGCTGCGCTATTTATTGCTTTGCTGATTTTTACAGGCATCACTGTCGTTGATGGCAGCACTGGTGGTTTCACCACCGACTTCGTCGCTGTTGGTTTCACCACCGACTTCGTCGCTGTTAGTTTCTTTCGCACCAATGATGTTATTTTATCTTTCGCGGCAGAAAATGCCTTTCCGGCAAGATTTCCAATAGCGTCGATTTCCTTATCACGAATAAAATCAATGGCTTTCATTGATAATTGTTTAGCTAGCGGCGCCACTTTTGGGGCCATTCTTGCAAATAACCCCGCGATGGTATTACCGAGACCATCTCCGTAATGTGCTCTATAAACAGGCAATCGTGAGTTTACCACGTAGACGCTTGCGGGTTTATCATGGTTGTAGTGTATAATCATCTTGTTATAAAACTATTAGTTTTTAAATTAGTGAATTGCGTAGTCAATTCCATTGAAAACTCTTTGAGTTTAATCGCTAAAATCCTATGGATTTTCATCATAACCATGGGCGTCTCTGTGATTTTCAACTAATTCAGCAATGAGTTCTCGATATACATCAATATCCATGATACCGCCGGCAAATAATCGTCTATAGATATCAGTTGCTTCATTAATTATTTCAACGGAGTTGTTTCCGGCTCGCTTTCCACCCATAAGTACTTCTAACCGTGATATATCACTGAGAATATTACCAGGACATGTCACGGTTGCGTTGAAATCCAAAGGATTTCCAATCGAATATCCGCTATCAGTAACTTTTTTAGTTGTACCAGTTTTATCATACTCATCAATTCCCTTTCTAAATTCTTTATATCCCAATTCTCTTTTATTTAAACGGCCAATCCCATTATTCGTTTTATACAACCAATCAGCCCATTCATCTCCGTTTATTCTACTGTTTTTATACTCGTCTTTTAAAAAGTCCTTTCTGGAATGAAAGCTTTGGGCGGCAAAATTACCGAAAATCTCATAATGTTCGGGTTTTATTAATTTAAATCGTTTGATTTGTGTTATAGCTCCTTCGGTGAGTTTGTCTATAAAGGGAACTCCTCTTGGGGTGACACTAACAGGTTGTGGATCAGGCGTGGAAACTTTGAGTTTCAGGTGCAGAATCATCAATATCAGCTAATCGTTCATACTCGCGTTGAGTTTTTATATCACTGGATAGCTGTTGTATCCCTGCGCGTGTTTGTCCGGTCTCTGCTGCTATCTTTTCAAGCGTATCAAGCAGCGGCGCCTTCTTTGCTCGTTCTCGTTCAGGAAAATCTCCGTATATCGCTGCTTCAGTTAACGTTTTCACATCTTTGGTCGCACTTGTTATCGGAGTAAACAGTTGTTCACTTGACACAGAAAAGTCAGTTTGCATTTGTTGTCGTTGTTGAAGTTTCTCGCGAAGTCTGTCTCGAACCGGTATAAACTTTTTAATTGCTGCTAGCCGCTCTCGGGCTAATCTAGTTGTAAGCGATTCACCTACCATATATTGTTTGTGAACTGAGTTTTCAAATGTGACACCCGGAGGGTTTCAACGCTAGCGTTTTCACCCGGGTGGTATTTCCACGTGAAGACTATATCACAATTAAAAGCTGAGTTATTAAATAATGTACTATCAAGTGTATAAAGTGTTACAAAAAACTTTTAGTAAAAAATTTACTGAAAGCCTATTTTTATAGTAACGCTCACGTGGTTAGGATACTGGTTTTTCCTCGTTTAATATTTTTCTAAGATCACGAACTTTAGAAATAATTTCAGTTCGTTTTTGATACTCTTCGCCGAGCATTTGACGTATTGTTTCAACGGTGCTCAATAGCGTTATAAATGCATTAATGTCGTTACCGTACAAATAAGCATTGATGGACTTTTGAATTCTTTTCACGAGCGCGTACATCTTAGGTAAAACATAACGACCCTTACTAGACTGATACTCAATGTTTTCATATTCCGAGGTAATCCTGTCGCAGTCGAGATCTTCAGATAATACTATTCCGCGATTTTTCAAATTCGAAATTTCAGCGATTATAGCATTTACATCTTTGATATCCATTTTCAATAAAAATATAATATAATATATTTTATCTTTAATTTAAAAAAATGATTTTTGAATTCCTTCTGCTACTCTTTGTACTGAAGGCCCACAAATGTCAAAATATCTACTGGATTCATTCATCGACTAAAATATTTTCTCCTCGTTAGTTAATGTATCATATGATTTTACGGGTCTCATTCCAACTGATTTAAAAGTACCAATTTCTGCCTTTTTTGATATAGTCTGACTCTGTGAGATTCGAAAGAGAATTATCGGCCTTGTTATTATTGATATAATTAATAATAGATTCATCTTTGATCAATCCATAAAAAACATTCATATGCTATTCTGTGACAGAGATATTTCTTCTTCCCAACAGTAAATCGCAAATACCATCTATTATTTACCTGTCCAACCGGCTTTTTCAGAAGACAGTGTCTCACAACACCATCACGGGATGTTTCATAATTGAGCACGGGGTGCGGTTGAAATTCTTGGTTCATTTATATGATAATACTTCCTATCCAATTTATTATCTGCTTTAATTATAAACCTCTGGATATAATCTTGAGGGCTTTTTATGATTTTGTCGCTGACGGAGTCATCGGTAGGATCAATGACTGCATTTTTTATTCGTTCGTCATAGTAGCGTTTTAGTTCCCTGTATCCTATGCCGCCACAACTGAGACACAACTGCGATTTTCCCCTTACCCCCACCCCACATCGGAGGCACGGGAAGGGGGCCAAAGGAACCGTTGCGAACGCTTTGTAAATGATACCCACAGAATTCGCTTCTGCATGTTTTGTTACATGGAGTTGTTGATCCAATGATTAGCCACTTGCAATGGTTCATTATATATAAATTTCTTATTTAAATACTTGTTTTAATTATAACATCGAGGAGTTCAAGAGATTATCAGCAATTAAGCATTACAAAAACGTTAAATTTAATCTCGATAGAACCCTCAAAGATGTGCCAAAACGGGCAATAACGGATAGAGCCCTGATAAATAAAATAAGCGATTGTATTAATGAATTCAAGCACGACGGTGCATCTCATAGCTGGTCAACATTTCGAATTGATGGCGTTGTTGATGCCATCATGAACGATAGCAACGCAGCCATGATGTTATCACAACTTGGCAGCAAAAAGTATTTTTTTAGAGTGAAATTCATTATCCGTGTAGAATCAGGCGGTTGGATTATACGAGACAAATTTGAACCGATTCTCAAAGACAAGAAAACAGTCGTTGTTAGCCGTGATTCTAAGCCGGGTCTGTTAACTGGAATTGACAAACCATACTATGAACGTGCATATCCTGAAACAGCAGTTGTGTATGGGATATATCCGTTAAATGAAAAACCCGATATAGGAAAACTAAAACCAATGAAACAGTCGTCGCCGGCGACTTCGTCGTCAGTGGCTTTGCCACTCAATTGTGTAGCAGCACGAATAACAGAACATTTTACAAATGCATCCCGGGGGAACAAACTTACCGATCTACGGCGTAGCAAAATAGCTCAATGTGAGTTAACGGTGAAAGACCGCAGAGCAACTATTAGCGATATAGCAAAATTAGAAACATCGCTGAGATTTCCAATAACCGTTATGACGATAAACGGAGCAGTTTTATACGAATCAAAATATAACAAAAATGGAGCCCCAATTAAAATTATTGATCATAACGAACACGCATGGACGTCCGCGGTCACAATATTTCCACGAAACAGAACAATAAGGTATATATCTGACAAATTCTTACGAGAAAAATTTTCCAGGGATGGTTTTCTCGTTGAAGAGAAACTATTCGGTGCTATTGCGCATTTGAGTAAAAACGACCCCGTGTCGGTGTGGTTACTTCGCAGCACTGAAAACGACACGGATACGTTTGACCAGTTTGTAAGACCAAACGGTGAATTATACCGCACTGAAGCATTTCACAACAAAATGAAAAAAACAGCTAGTTGGTTTTAAACGGTGGGCGACGGAGTCGCCAATGGCGAAGCCAACAACAATGATGAAATTATCAACGACGAACAATTATTGACAAACTGTTTTACAATCCCGTCGGTTGCAGCTCATTTTGCGAGAATCAAAAACGCATGGAAACCAACACGCGTAGAATTCTTGCCAGACATTGAGGCTAGTTGTTTAGAATTTAATCATGGCGGTTTATGGAATAACAAATACGACCGTGATAATATCATTTCAGTTGATATGGTTGCTTGTTATCCAGCGAGTTTTCTTGGCTATGGAGAGTGTACTGAATATTTTAAACGATTTGGACATGAAATGACTCCTGTTGCAATTAATGGGCCGCTGCCTGATTTTGATTTAACTGGATTCGCTCGTGTAGTATCATTTGAATTCTCAGCAGGACTTCATCGCTGTTGTTATGTTTGGATTGGTAGACACATGTCTGAAAAGAAGTGGCTGCCAATAGCGCTATTACGATTCATGATTGATACAAAAATGTTAATTTCGCTGACGGTCAGTGAAGCAATTATATCATATCGGAAACAAACCAATGTCTGGTTACCAACACCGGAACGTCTTCATAGTATAATTGACGAATCCAGAAAACATATTGATGCCGACGAAGAATATATCATTGAGTGGTCCAAACGGGTATTTAATCAACGAAACATCGAAGCAAAAGATCTCGGTAGAAGAATAATCGGAAAATTTACTCAGGGAGAAAAAAAATGCGACTATAGACGATATTGTTCACGGTTGATTATGGATAACACCGAATATGACTTTGTAATCGCGGATGCAGTATCCAAAAATATATATGTGGATCGTAAAGATGCTTTTTTGTCCGATGGAACAAAATTGGGTACAATTGTAACTTACAGCGACGGTTACAGATCCCGTATACACATTTGAGGTCGTCGATGCTGGGTTATGCTTGTATTAATTTATTTTCAATGATAAATAGATTTCCTGACACTGCGGTTAGAGTTGCCGTTGATTCATTTTACATTGACAGCAAGTACAGTTGCGCAGTTGCTGAATTCACTAATCCGGATGAATGTTGGGGATCATGGAGAATTAAAAAAGAAATGCTGCGTGATTATTCTGAATCAGCAGACGTTGAAATTAAAAGTAATTACTTACGCGGTGATAATTTATCAGAGCGTTCTAATGCACCACCGATATCCGATCCAATTTGTAGATATAAAACAGTTTATTTAAACGGCTGTGGCGGGTCAGGAAAAACGACTCGGGCGATTGAATTATATCGAACGCGGGCAAATATGATTGTGCTGACACCGACCCATAAACCAGCGCGAGAGATAAGACAACGAAACGTTGAAGCTTGCACTTATCAAAGTTTTTTTCGATACAACGGCGACAAATGGACCCCTGAACGAATGGGTGAAAAAATCATTCCTTCGGTTATTATTTGGGATGAGATATGTACGGTTTCGTTACATGTATTAAAAATGTTTCTTGATTGGTTGTTGCAAAAGAATACAGCGGTGATAATGTGTAGAGATCATGGCCAACCACCACCATATGTCGGCGCGGGTCCACATGATTGGTTAAAAGGGTTTGTTGACTATTATGAAGAAATCAATACCGACTATAGAGCACTTGATGAACAATTACGTGAGATCTAAAAATTAATTAGATTACAACCGGATAGAATCCAATGTGAAATAATCAGAGAAATAATTCCTGAAACTCCCATGGAGGAATTTTGGGAAGCATGGAGACCAAACGATTTTGTAGTGGCAAGTAGAAAGATAGTCAGAGACACACTTCAGAGAAAGTTGTTTGAGCTTCACAAAGAAAAATTCCCAACGCTTCCAGTGCCGCTGTGTTATAGACCCTTTGATACACGGCGACAAAATATTGAAGTCGAAATTCCAGGACAAAACGAAAGACAAGCACTAGTGTTAAATGATATTGTGGTGGTTTATATCAGTGTTGTCGAAGACGCACTGAGTGCTGATAAATCGCCATGGACACTGGGTTATGTAACAACAATACATTCTTCGCAAGGATTAACCATCACGGTTACAATTGTTTGGATAGTCGATAATCACATTGAGTGGTCAAATTTAGTCTATCTTGCAGTGTCTAGAGTACGGCGAATAAATCAACTTCGAAGAATTATTTTCGATGATGACACCACAATGGATGATGCTAGCATCGTTGATGTTAAAATTATTGATACAAAACTCTCCGGTTACAAACAACAAGACAAAAAAAACCAACGAGAATTTGACATTGATGCTGAATTAATAATTGCGTTGAAGCAACAACAGAATCACTGCGCGAGTTGCAATTGTATAATGCGTTGGCAGTATTCGGATAAAGATCCTCGCCAATTTACCGTAGACAGAAAAAATAACAGTTTCGGTCATGTCAGAAACAATGTGATGTTGACTTGTCTTGAGTGCAACAGACGCAACGGCGCTAGTTAAGACCATGCGGTGGCAATTGAGTATCGTCAGGAATCACTTGTAGTTGTTCGCGTGTAAAACCCCGCTGAGGGGCAGTTGAATCCAATTTATAGATTGGAGGTCTACCAGTTGATCGTGTTATAGTAGATATGCTATGCGTAGTGGCACTCCAAATAGGATCAGTAGCCCTTTTTTTACCACCTTCGAGTTCTCCTGGTTCATATAAATATCTCACGGTGACATTGCTGAGAATTGACTGAGAAACACTATCCCGCTGTGGTTGTGGTATATACTTTTTTATTGCGTTGTTAGGTTTCATATTGATTGCTCTGGTAATCTCGTTATTTAGCGCTGCAACTACTCCTGGTAACCTTTTGGCCCATTCACGGGATCGCTTTTTCTGGATGAATTCTTTTGCGTATTGATATCCAAATAACCGCTCAGCAAGAGTCCGATTAAATCGTTCAACAATTGCCTGATCGCGATGTAGTGCAGTATGCCCCGTCTGATGGTGACATTGTGATGTTTCATTGTAGATGCAACCACACCTTGAAATTCCTTTCCAGGATCAACTTGTAATAGATTTGGCCAGCGTAGAGGGCCTCGTCGATAAATCCTTTCAAATGCATAAGCAACTTCAGGTTTTTAGCGGTTCTGCTTGTTTGTATCGACTCGCAACATCAACTACGGTTAGCGCGTATTTGTAACCGTTGTCATGTGGTAAAAATAATAAATCAGCTTGATGAACTTCATTGGGTACGGTAACATCAAAATGCGAGAAGTTAACTTGGCTAGGACGCGGTAAATAGATTTGCCATATAGCTTGTTTGGATAACCAATTAGCCGCAGTGGCCTTTTTCACTTTTGCGGCGTTGGCGAGTTTATTGATTGCAGTGTAACCCCTCCAGTATCCTCTCGGAGAATAATAAATAGATTCCATATTATTAATTACCAGCGCCCATCATCAATTCGCCTTTCATAGCTGATTTTACCAACCACGAAGCCAATTTTTCTTTGAAAGATTTATCAGGAATAGCATTTAAATCATGAATTAATTTTACATCCACGAGATGCCTGTGTTGCAAATTACTGCTTTTATATGCAACATTATGAGCATGACACGCCTTATCAATGGCGTTTATTGGTTCTTCACCACGTCGATGTTGGTTTTGATCATGAAGTCTGATATCTAATCGTGTTCCTGGGTCACAATAGCTATATCCTGAAAGGTGCTTTTCTCCTGGATACTTTGCCCACAGTGTTCCAGGGAGTTTTGCTAACTTGGCTGCAATATCACCTCCTCGTTTTTTTTTAAAACGTCTCCGGATTTCATAGAAACAAATCTAAACTTTTTTATACCACATGTTGCACATCTACCAGTAAGTGCTGATCTGTTATTTTTAGTTGTAATCGTCGTCACATCATTTGTGCTAGTACGCGTTTTACACTTCACACAATATAGATCCATAATTTATGTATGGAGATATGAATATAATTGATTTTTCAGCGACTAAAACAAGAGAACCAGTTAAGCATCATGTAGCGCTACCAAACTCTATCCGCGCAATTATAATCGGGCCATCTGGATCCGGCAAGACGCAATTGTTGCTCAATTTAATAATGAGATGGATCAAGTGGGATAAGTTGTATTTAGTTGCTCCTAGCGTAGATGATCAACGATGCTATGAGGTGTTAAAGGATTTTAACGAGAATGCATCAGAAATTAAAGGTGAGAACGTCATTGATTTTATAACTGATATTGACGAGGCATCATCCGTGGATGACCTTGATGGGAGCATTAACAATTTAGTCGTATACGACGATGTGATGTTAGACAATCAAAAAAAACCCAGCTAGAATATTTTCCCGAGGCAGGCATAAAAACACCGACGTGATATATGTCACTCAACGCTACACTCAGATTCCAAAAGTGATCAGAGATAACTGTAATATTCTTGCTGTATTCAACTGCGTTGATACACATACGCTACGAAATATTTGGCAGACATGGTGCTCTGATATGGACTTCAATCAATTTAGAAATTTCTTTAGTAACGCTCAGTCAATCTCGCATGGATTTATAACAATAAATTTATATGATCCTCGAACACGATATCGTATCGGACTTGATCAAATATTCGGTCGAAATAAATTATTAACCTGTAGCAGCACGGGGGGGGGGGGCGATGACAACACCGCTGCGACGTTTTATGGTTAAGCAACGAAAACGCGAATAGTGTATCACCCGCGCAAACTCATGTTTTGAGCAAGTGTAACAGAATTGTTACCGAGAGGATGGTGGATTAAATGAACAACACAAACACAATATGTGAAAGAAAATATAAATTTATGAAATAAATTATTAATGAAAAATAATGATGTATCAACACAATAACTCATGCGTTCAACCCACAATTACACTCACAACCATTCACAATACATGAATAAATGAAATATTAATACAAAATAAAACACAGATACAAATGAATCTCTTGAACTATACACAGATCTAATGAACCTTTACAAAAGTTATATTAACGCAAGTATAAATTACGATAATAAACACAAGCATCAAACTATACTATCGCACGTATGAATTGCGACAACTAGCACGAACATATACATGTATTTAATCAAGTTGCTAACTTGTATTGAGATTCATGCAATCCCTTGAAATACTATTGTGATTTGAAGTAACTATGTAAATACAACAATGTATTCAATTGTACTAAAATTGCAACAAACACATGTGTCTCGACCCTGTATACCCGTACGATTCACCAACAGTTGAATCGCCGCCCAGTTTCTCCGAAAACCTAGGGTTGACTCAATACTTTTATCGGTCACTTGCCCTTCATGGATCCACCACTGTTATACGTACAGACAGCATACAACATCTACTAGAACGTCAATACCCTAGATGCCACCCCGGATGTTTACAACTCTAGACAGCTCCGACACTCGGACTTCTAGATTTCCGTATATTTACACGTCACGACAGATGTAGACGGACAGACAATCCGACAAACAGAGATGCTCCGCTACAATATCAGCTACAATTTCAGCTACGATATCAGAGATGTTATCAGAGATGTTCCGCAACAAATCATCTACAATTTCAGCTACGATCTCAAAGACGTTATCAGCTACAATAAAGAAACCAGACTAATAATAGTTGTCTCAAAAAATAATCTAAACCTTAGATTACGCTATTGCATTTAAAGTCTAATAGTGACTAGTAATTCCAAATATTCCACGTTTAAAATCTGCATTGTAATAAAGGCATCATTATATGAAATGATAAACTGAATAAAATTCACAATAAAACGAAATATAAATTTAATACTCAGCCGTTTGGCTGGAGATTGAATGACGAGCTATCTTTCCTGTGATAAGATACTTTTGGTCCCGTAATATTTATCAATAATATTCTGCCTTATATACCCTCAAATAGGTGAACAGAATTCACGGCAAAATTACCGTGCATCCCGTGAATCTAATGTTCCGGACTTCATGCAATTCGATGTCAGGCACATGCAAATCGTTACACGCCGCTTACCTTGGAGAAAACCACTTATTCACCCCAGGTAACGCATGTACGACGAAACAAAAAAAATGGTGAAATTAGTTTGTAATTCAATTAGAAAATAAATTAAATTTTCGCCTAATTCTGTGACAGCAAGAAATCAATAAGTCTCCGTTTGCCAAATAGAGACTTTGTTTGGGGGGGGGGGGTAAAGTAAAATATGAGATTTCGTAGGAAGGCTTTATTTTCCGTTTTGAGGCTTCAATCAATTTTGTCGCAAAAAGTTGTAGGATTCGCCCCCCCCCCCCCCCCAATGCTGCTATTTTTAACTTTGTCTTTATAATTGGGACACGGTAGCCTGATGATAATTTTCGTTAGACTAAATAATCCACAGTCTCTGTTTGACAAAAGACATCAGGATATGACATATTATTCCCAATTCGTCTTGAATGTTAAATGTATTTTGTTTGCCTTTATTTGTGTATACCTGCATTTAATGGAACAGTTTAGAATGGTTTCCTCCTTAAAATCTAATGCAAAGAAGTTATAAATACGAACAATCATACAATGTTATAACATTAACAATATTTTTTGCAGGAGGTGGGGGTAGAGACAGTGAAATGACGATAGCACACATGTGATCTGATCCAACATTGTGACAATCAAAGTCAAATAAATCTTAGCATATATTTTGTATACTGGCTTTACCCATTGCCAACTATGGATTCAACATCAGACTTATTTATTCACGGAGATACTGCCGTAAAGCAGACAGCGTAACAATATGACAGAAAAATGGTTAAAGCTACCTTATTAAGCCAATTCACATTCATACACACGCAACTTATTCTCTTGTCTTTAAGACAACTGGACTTGAATTTAATATTTTCAAGAATAAACATATGACATACAATACAATCTTATGAAATGTAATATTTAAACAGACCATGAGTCAGTGTATTTAAAATAGATAATGTATTCACTGTATTCTTATCGTCAATAATTACAGCTTGAAATGCTGCTTTTGTCAGTTTTGTGAATAAATAGTTGGAAGAAACACGCCATGCATATGTTAGATATGCTCATTTGTGATTAGACAACAAGAAAAACACCAAATATTACAGCCAGTATACAGTGATAAAACTAGTGGATCAAGAAGCAGACGCTCTAACATAGCGTCACATAATGCATTATTGTTGACAATGAGATTTCAATTGGGTAAAACTATTTACTATTATTTCATCATAATCAAGAATTTAAATCATGTATATTTAATGGGTTATCTCCAGCACGTATTCTTCTATTTCATACGAGAAAAGCGTAGTATGATTTGTATACCAAACTAAAACCAATACGTAAATATAAAAAAGTCACTAGTTTCGATAATTACTACTATTAAAAAGCAACATGTTGCAGTACGCAAACCTTGGAAAATCGGAAACCTGAATGAGAGTTATATCTCAGGAGTTTTAATTAGAGAAGTTCAGTGCGAATTGGCGCTTGTAATTGAACAGCATTAATTTGTAATCTTTGTATATGAGTTCAACAGTCAAGCATGCACATAGCTGAATGTTTGAAATGTAAGAAAAGCCAAATTCAGCAAGCCTGACAGCATATATAACATTTCTATAGTTTACTTCCTATTATAGTATTTAACAATACCGTTCTAACCCGTTCGTATTCATTTCAGTATGATTGAGAGAAATATCAGCCCAACCCAAATCAGGTTATAACACTATAGCATACATAATATAGGTACGGTAAGTATATTATTTTATTATCATCTAAAAGCTCTCGACTCAGCTGTAACTTATAAACCCACTAAAAGTTGTCATATCTTTCTTATAACTGCACGTTTTGTTCATATGAAGTAAATATATAGAGCGAGTTGCTACGTTTCAAGGCATATTAGTAACATTTCCATTAGGTGTTTTATACATATTTGAATATTCAGATGCAAGATATCTTTATCTAGCTTCCCTGATAGCGATGAACAACACAAACCGATATCATAGATAAATGTTTGCAACTTAAGCTTGACGTACATGACAAGGTTGTTTGTACTTCGTCATATATTAGAAATGTCTAAGTGGGTTGCTTCGATAACATTAACCAAAGTAACATGACTTTTAATACACAATATCAGTTATTGTAGTCTGCATCTGAATAACTTCAAGTATAATTATGATTGCATTTATTTTGCCATAAAGCTATTCGAGGTAATAAAGCTCTTTTGTATTAATTCCCGTTATTTAGGTTGGGGTGGGGTGCTCCCAATAGTATTAACATTATTACAAAAGACCCACCCTGGCTCGCTTGTGTCAGAAATTGAAGTAGTGATAGAGAGATGCAACACTCGAGCCTCCAGTTCGCAGTGCCCACAGTTAAATTCATGAATACAGAAAATTTGAAATTCATATAAACAACATTTTAATATCATTCAATAACATTCATTTCTCATAAAATATTCAAATTAAAACCCTATCACAAGTCTTCAATTCGACCAAGTGACGTCCTATTTCATCATCTGACTTAGTATGAGATTTCGTTCTTGTCCTGTGTTCCTACTCATCGAAATGATCTGTCTCTGGACTGGTAATCCAGTTTGCTCCCGTCCCTCTAACTGCAGCCTCTATTCTTCCTTTTTCTTTGTCTTCAAGAGGTTCAAACCAACTGGACTAGGGTATTTCCCTCTATCTCCTAAAATTCCTCTGGTCCATAAAAGCTTCCTGTATTAAGCAACAATGCCATTAGCATATCATATTCCCCTAGCTATCTAAACGGACCGTAAACAACAATACCATTAGTTCAGCCATTACCTTCTTTAGTCATACATTCGTGCACATCGAAATACCCATTCTTTCTGATATGCGTACACGGTGTGTGTGTATATATATATATATATATATATATATATATATATATATATATATATATATATATATTCTCAATCTTACTATACAGAACAATATCAAATATAAAGACGCGTTTCTGTACACTGCAATTCTACAAAGTGTACATAGATATTCACGTCAATGCGCTGATATATCCTTACGCATGATAATCCTACAAAGTATACACAATAGTCAAATAACTATTAACTAATGTTTCACACTGCAACCAATTTACAAAGTTATAATTCAATTCAACATTTAAAAATCTATAATATAAAGTGAACAAATACATGCGGTTACTACAAATTAACCAAACTAAAGTATACATACTGCAATACTTAAAATACAATTAATGCGCCGTAATATATTACAACAATCAAGTGAGTAGCTTATCTTCCCTTATAATTCCCGCAAGATGGTTTAGCGACTACTAGGGTTTAGTTCTCAAGATAATAGATTTAATCTTGCGATTATAATGTTTACCATGCCTTTCTCAATTCAGAGTGGATGTTGATTCATATAATTATCAGACGCTGTCCCCTCCCTAACAGTCTGTCAAAGGTGGTTTTACGACCACCACTTCATGTTCATTTGACCTGAACACAGGATTTCATCACTTACCTGGGAACTATATTATGGCAATATTATGTAACTGTCTTACCCAGAATAAGGCGCCAGCCACTAGTTCCTATGTCCATGTCAATTAACTGGTTTGACACCTCATTGTTCGCAGGATTTACCTTCATACATATTTACGGCGCGGAATTATTAGCCTCTGGGTCTAGCATTTGCCTGTTGCAATATGGTTATTCTTTATAACGTGATAGTTATGTTCCTCCAGATGCCCGGGATGAAGAGATACCAGTAAAGGAATAAGTCAAAACATTTAAAAGAATGGACGGAATGATCCTAGTTTCACCCCCGAATGACGTTAAAGACAATTTATATTTACAGTTTAGATACAATAATGACTAGTGATTTCAGCATACGTGTAATGCTCCTAATATACATATACAAATAGTGCATCTCAACTTTTTGTAAACTATCCTTTAGTTTTAATACGTAATATGACATGTAACGCAAATCTTACAAACTTCCGCACGTTGGGTAAGGTACAAGAATTCCACGGTTACGTAAAATCTTGAGTTTACATTTATTATATACTGACCATCTACTGGTCAAAACAAATACTATATTTATGCTAGTTTCAACAAACCCCCAAACTTATTTAGGGACTATTTATTGCCATAAAATTCAGTTCTTGGGTGAATATGTGATGTTACTTGACCTCATTGACCTATTATCAAAATCAGCATCATTTACAATGTGAGAGTATTGTATGCACTTTAAATATTTCCCACAAATATAAATTCATTCAGCCCAGTAGTCGACTCTTCAAAAGGAAATGTTGTCCTTGACTTTATAATGTTTGCATGTTTGTATGAGATAATTTGGGTTGTCTCCAGGGCTTTACATTCAATTCAAAGTTGTTAGGCATGTGTCAACAAAGCATGCAGTAAATATGTGACAATCCCACAAATAGTACAACCATGAAATACAGAAGGTAATCAACGACTCTATAGTTAGAGGTGTTTGGTTGAATACGTTGTAACTATTGACTATAGTATTGCTAACGAAAATAGTTAAAACATTATCTGAGGTTTGAATGTCGATCTCTAACCGCAGTCTTGTACATTACATACAAAGGAATTTGTATTACTTCTCGGCCATGTTTCAATTCCTACATAGAAATGTCCTGGTATCTTTCACACGTATTAGTATTTCAAATCAGAGCAGACGACGCTAAAACGTAGAGAAAAATAAAGCTTCCAAAACGAAGAAGAAAAATAATTAACAGAAATACACTACTATAAAAGTACGATGCAACAGGGACATAAATACAAAATCTTTATGATATTCGTCACTGAAATGGCGTCAGATTTCTACCTAGGACAGTGCCAGCAAGATATCAAAAGATGACACAAATGCGGTGCATAATACATGCTATATCTATCTTCCCTTTCACGAGGAACGATTTCTTTTTGAAATTCAAATATAAGACAGAGATGACACAATAACTAATTGCATTTAAAATGAGACTAACTAAAGTTTCATATACGAGTGAGAATTTTGTTGGGGCTAACATACAAACAGGTATGTGGCTATATAATTGAGTATTTAGTTCTCTCACAATCTGAGTTACGTATGTTGACGTATTTGTCTGTGTAGCTATTTATCTAGATTTCTATGTATGTATACATATATATATATATATATATATATATATATATATATATATATATATATATATATATATATATATATATATATTTATTTATATATTATAATAATAACAATAACAATAATTATAATAATAATAGTAATAATAACAATAATAATGATAGTAATTATTATCATTATTATTATTATCATTATTATTATTATTATTATTATTATTATAGAAAGGGCTTTGTACAGCGCCTAATATTTAGAAGCTCCAAGCTTGTTACAGCATATATAATACAATGACAAAAAAGCAATAAAACAAACACCATTAAATTAGAAAACAACAAATGCTGAAATTAATTAAGGTAGGAAACTTTATTATTTCTGTAAGTTTGTTCTTGCAGTCGACAAAGGTGAATTTTAAGAGCATTCTTGAAAGGGATCATTGTGCCTTTGTGTCTTATTTCAATAGGCAATTCGCTCCACATTGCTGGGTCCTGGTATGCGAAACAACGTTGTCCATATGATTTCTTTTTCATAGCGTGAATAATGAGTATACTATTGTTAGACGAGGAGCGTAAGTATCTTGCTAGTGTATACACATTGGTGAGAATATATATGTATGTTCCACTGTAATCCGTCAGTGACACGTAATACAGAGAACGTATTTGTGTTTGACTCTGGATCGAATGAATATCCAGAGTTATGTCCAGAGCTGTGGGTAGGTCTGCTAAGATCGTGGCACTGTAAGGATGATCAGAGCATCTATGTTTTCAACTTCTTGATGTTTCTACAGTAGATATTGAAACGAACCATACAGAATTAAGTTACATTCGTCCAGTATAGAAATATATAATGATCACACACATACTTTAGTGGTATGAACTGAAAGATAGTTGTTACTGGAGCTGATACACCACAGCTGAATATATGCAATCTTGCCATGTTGGTGCAATGTGAGAATACTGTCCATAGCAACACCGAGGTGTTGTGTTGACTGTGCGAATGTAATGTAGGTGCTGCTGATATGTTTGTTTGAGGTAAAGGATGTGAATGAGAAAGTCGTAGTGTTGTGATCAGAATGGCTTCAATTGTTGTCATCATTCATCTGCAGTTTGTTACATGACATCAATTATTTCACATCAGAAATGCACCTCTCTACTCGTTGGATGGTACAATCAACAACAGTTGGATGGTAACATCAACGTGAGTTGTGGCTAGAGTTGTATATTTGGGTATCATCAGCGTACATTTGGTGCGACAATGGATCATGATCTATGGAACTTTATTTAGGTCGGTTGATTATTTAAATTAACGAGAATAGGTCTACAAACAGACCTCAATGGAACACCACAGCATATAGCAATTTGGCTGGGGTGTATCCCATTTGGAGATTTTACTTGTGCCTGGTTGACTTAGTGGGACTTGAACCACATTAAGAGTGTATTTTGAATGCCAGATACAGACTGGCGATGGGGAAGTTATATGTCAAAATGGTGCAGACAAATCAAGATGACAATGACTGTAATCTTTCCTCTATCCACAGCAGAGATAATGTCACTGACTACTTTCAGAAGTGTAGTTTCAGTACTGTGGCAAGGGCGATAGTCATATGCAGACTGTAGATTGCTAAAAAGACTGAGTTCTTATGAGATAAAAGTTGTGTTAGAATATATATATATATATATATATATATATATATATATATATATATATATATATATATAGTGTTGTATTATGTCAAGTTTATGTTTTTTTATATCTTTTTATTCATTTTCTTCTTCTGAATATACACGATTCTTCTTTCGAACCCTTATTCAGCCACAACAACACGAGAAACCAATCACAAAATGAACTGTCGTCACACTGATAGAACAACAATTTTTCTTTAAGAGGTTTCCTAATTGAAAAACCTAGGTTCACAAATACAAAGGAAAATGAAACCTGTAATATGAGGAACTAAATAAAGACGAGATTTTGCTATGGATTTAATTAACAATGAACAAACGTATAGCTCACATTTTCCTTACATGTTTGATTGCTTTAAGCGTTTGTTAGGATTCTATGAAACAGAAGAAACTACGCGATTGTGGAATATTAAGATTTACCTCCGGTTTGTTTCAATGAAGCTAGGTTTCAACTAGGGCATAACCGATTAGCATTTTTCTACCGATTTCCGATTCCGGATTTTGGGCATGAAATTTTTCCGATTCCGGATACGATTCGATTAATCGGAAATGCTAAATCCGTATTTTTTTCTAAAAAATTTCATCTTCCGTTTCCGGGTGTCTGGTATCTGGTTTTTCCGTGTCTAGCATGTTACTTAGTACTTTACCATATCCGGCTTCATTTCCGGTTTTCACCCGTCGGTTCAAATAGATTGTCTCACAGCGTGGTTGTGTTGACCATATTGAACTTTTCTGACTTCTTGTTTAACTTTATTAACGCACTATCGAATGACACGCAGTGTTAGACACGGTGCTATAGAAATTCAACTTTATTATTTTTATTATCCGAATCGGTCGTTCCTGTCTTGTCCGACTGCGATTAATCGGAAGTTCATACTATCCGGTGGAATCCGATTTCCGGATCAAAAGTCGGTTATGCCCTAGTTTCAACTCAATGTGCCAAATTTAAACTTACGATCTAAAATACAGTAGTATATATGAGATAGTGTTTAGTTTTTGAAAGTCGCATGGTATTAGATGAATCAATATTAAATTAGAAGATATATCTAACTGAATTTAAAGATTTTTATTTATTTTGTACCATCTACTGTCAGAACTTGAAATTGTGAGTACATTCATGTTTCGGGCGCGAAAAGCGTGATTTGCACACTTAATTCACCAGCTCTTTGTCTTCCATATATAGTAGACGTTTACAAACAATAATTAAACAACGCTTCTTGCATTATATGAAGTTCATTGTGTGGAAACATCAGATGGATCTAATCACTAACATCACCATCTTTTTCGATTAACTGATGCTCTTTTCGTTATTTATTCTACATCGAAAAGAATATTTTAGGTTTCTAGCATGGAAGAGAGCTGTGGGATTTAATTTAGAATACTCTCACTGGCTTTTGTTTGTAATTAGCATTTGGATATGCCACCAATATATAGTTCTCACATATATAGACGGTGTTTTTCCCTGGTACCTTATTAATATAGCAAAAAATGTATGACCTGTTACTTTAATATGGTGTGCTTCTAGGGGTATAACGTCCGTCACGCATCTTTAAATTTTGTCAAAGCAATTTTATGAAACTCATTCTTAAATGTTATATACTATTCAACAATGCAAGGACCATGTGACAGACTTGATAGAGTATATATAAAATGGGTGTTTTACCTCATGATAGTAAATATAACAAACGTGCGTTGCCGCTTTATGTTGTACATCGATACCATCACTGAGTTGCCATGCTCCTAGTGACTAACAGGGATACGATACGACAGAATACGACAACATACACAAGAAGGTCAACTATATATTGTCAGTCTGGTCGATCTAGCCACTCCCACCAATTAGGCGAGCTATTAACTGCTTTTCTATTGCTGGAACGCGAGTGCAAACAAATCTGCTCTTTGTATAAATAATGAAAAGTGATGTGCTTTTTAAATTCAGATAGACAATTGTTTCCATATACATTGGCAAATTATGCAAAACAGACAAGAGTACAGGCAAAATCAATGCACTTATCGTGCAATGGCAATACGGATAAAAATGGTAATATCAGCATAAACGAATAAACCAAATCACACGTGAAGATTCTTTGAAGAATAGATGGAGACTTGCACATGCATTGTATGCATCAGTGACGTTAACGCAAGATAAGCAGTGACGTTAACGCAAGATAAGCAGTGACGTTAACGCAAGATAAGTACGTTGCAAGGACTGTACGTTGGAAGCTTTTGTGCTTGATTAATTTGGCATAACAAATATAAGTTCTGCAACACGCAGTTTTTAATTTGTTGTATATACTTAAACCCGCGGTTGTGTAGAATCCCTATAATGTCACACCTATTATTGCATTACAGTTATTGATGTGCAGCATTTCTTAAAACACGCGACTTTAAACAAAATAAAAAGTCATATCTTTTGCTATACTCATGAACACTTAGGAATTACAGGAGATGCAAAACTTCAATGACGAGTCGTACGTAGGGTGCTAATATTGCCAGCATAGGTACAAACATTGGTTCCGACGTTAAGGTTCTGTACGTTATGGTTGCAATATATAAGGTCTCTCCATGTAAGTATCACACTAATTACGTATTGTTACTATTGCCGACGATGGCTGTGAAATGATTTCTATGGAGACATACATATGTGCTTGAAAAGATTTTTAGCACATTTCTAGTCTACCTATCTATGAGATTATGTTTATGTAAAATACAGCTTGCTTTTCTTAGTCATGGTTCATGTGACATTGTGGACCGCAAACGAAGACTGTCAAACAAACGATTCTATAGACATGTATATGCATTATCCAGTCTTTTATAACGTTGTTTCACTATTATTACCAACATTTTGGAGGCCATGTTTCAATTATTTAGCAGAGGGGCGTTAAAGAAAAGCATACTTCATTCAAAATATTTAAAGGGTACCACCACATAGGTTTCATTACAAATCAAACTATTGGTATTAATAAACATACATAGAGCTCAGAAGGTGGTGGGGATGGTGGCTTGTAAAAACTGGAATTATTCGTCTGATTTCGTATACTTATATTAGATCATTACCCATTTGAGATCATCTATATGAGGTATCCACCATATGCAAACGGCTAGCAGGCTATAGCTGTATGGACATATTAATGTACCAATATATAAATATATAACCGAAACAATATAGTTTTTGAGCTAATTGTTCGCTTACAACATGTAAACACTCAAATACACAGCACCATACGTTAGTCATTAAGCATGACGCTGTGTCTTTGTCATTTCGCGACTTGTGGAGTTTTGCAGTTTTATAAACAAAAAAAAGTTATAAAATGTAGCAACAGCAGCAGGAACACAAAGAAAAACAACAGATACAATAAAACCGAATAATATTACAATGTCAGCTTGTTGTAAATAAACTAGAGCATTGATGAATAGGAAAATATTGATGGAATACATGTTAAACACATAGCTGCCGTTGTTTATGCTGCTCGTGCACAAACGTTCTGCGCTTGATCCCTCTTTATGTCCAAAGCTAAAGACATTGTATCTTGCATCAAAATCAACATGTATTTGTTCCGGAAGCTGAACACCATGCATGACATTAACCTGTCTGTCTAGCTAGTTTTTTTTGTCATATCGATTTCATTGAGCTCAACAGTTGCCATGCCAACAATGTTGGATGCTCTTTGCATAGATGATGTGTTAGGTGACGTGGAATGTCGGTGGCTTCAAGCAAGTATCTAACTCTGGTGTTGCCCATAGGGATATTTTGAAGTCCAACTTGAAACATAAGATTAACAGCAACATGATTTGGCTGAGGTTTATCTGTTTTTATCTCCTCATACAACTTATACTCTGGTGACTTAAAACTGCAGTTTTACACATCAGAATCTGCTTCCAATAGAGTCCCCATTTTCTTTCATTAGCAATTTGGAACTCATGTTAAATTGATTACCAGGGCGATGAATGATATCATTCCACATTTCAACATTTTGTTTTCATGCATATGATACGTGTTCCATCGCGCTCATTTAAATCCATCTTTTTTTATGTCCAGTTTTGATTCGGATGATGGTTGTAGAAATTTTGCAGAACCAGGTGTGGCATTAGTCTGGAACCTGAACTGACTAGAGACCCTCATTTGTCGGCGTTGTCACTGCTATGAGAGAGAAGTTGTCTGCATCAATTTTTCTGGTCACTTGAACAATTGAAGTGCTGGAAATTGATAGAGTATCATCAGTCAGATATCTGACTTTTGTTGTGTGGAATATTTTCAGGTTTATAAAAAGTCGTATTCCTCTTCTTGTACCCTTTTATGTCATCAGTTACAATAACTGCATGTAAATTACAAGAAGTATCCTGTTTACCGCAGTTTTATAACTAGGAAAATGCAGCCTTGCTTGGTTTCAGAGATCTGTACCAACTCTTCTATCTTATTGGAAGCCTACCATAAAGGTTCCTCCCCTTCATGGATGTAAATATGGTCATATACATGTTAAATACTCCTAGCTAGCTTATTTTGATGATTTCAGGTGTTGTATTTGATTGACAGGCTTTGTTTTTATTGCATCACAACAGATAAGTAAAACCATTGATATTTATAATACAGGAATGGAGAGACATTGCCATAGAACAAACTTTGTCAACTTAAGGTTGTAAATTTTCATTGAAATTTAAGTTAAATTTAAATTTTCATAAAAATATGTATCATTCTTTAAAATTACATTTTCTAAGAAAGTTTCACAGTCAAGTTTAATGGCTAGTACTTTCCAGATTGGTGTTAGAACTAAAACCTAATTATTTTTTTTTTAAAGTGATTATCTTGATTAACAATCTCACAATTGAACTTTATGTTTTGAGCATTTTTACCATGTGGCCATTTGGAATTTGCTTGTTTGTGTGTTACAGTGGTGTCATCTAAAAGCACGTAACTGTTCTATTCATGGATGAAATTCCTTAAACCTTCGCAGAAGTATTTAAGAAATATAGATTTGATCATGGATGGAAGTTTTGTCCATTAAGGTGACATTGTCTAACCCTGTCAGGAAACGCATCACAATTACGAATGTAGTTCTATTCTATTTTTAGAAGAAGAAAAATTCCTCTTTCATTTTGGTGGTGATAGAAGAATAATATGTATTCTGTTTACAGTGTTGGCTCTCAAACAATTTGCGGTGAACCAATGACGAGAACTTCACTGAGAGGTCATCTTTGAAGGTATTTTAGATTAGCATACGATTTGTATTGATTATCACACAGTGGAAATGTCAGTAATGAGAAATAATGTAGAGAATATATATTACAACTAATTGTGATGCATGTCCATGGACTTCATGGTTACACCAGATTCCATCCCCATACAGACATACAGACGGCCAGACAGACAACCTAATACACCTGCAAATACATACGCATATACAGCAACAATAAAACCAAACTGGTCATATTAACAGGTATGGAATTAAAATATATAGATACGTGCTACTAAATTAAATTCTTAATAGCAACCCGTAACAATTCAAAAGTTCACAACGTTTCAGATCCACATATTTGTAAAGGTATTATTTCATGCTACGACATTAAGACCTGAACATGCTTAACATTCAAATAAAATAAAAATGCAGCACTTACACCAAAGGCTGGATAACAATAATGGAGAACGTACACTCCTTGACAAGAGCAAAAAGACCAGTGTTGCAAAAAAAGGCTTGCTGTAAATCTACAGGAGATTGAGTATTAGTAAGAGTGAAATACACGTGCATACCGCGCTTTTAGTATCTCTCGCCGCTAGAGATCTACGACGATATATATATATATACATGCTAGTTCAATTGCTGGACTAGAAAAAAAATTATCCACCCTTGTTAGCATTCTACGCATGAACGACAAAAACATGGTCAAATCGTTCTAAGGCGAAACCAAGTCATTTCTTGCCTTATTCTGTGACAGGCAAAATCGATGACTTTGAATGTAAATAAAACATGCAGTGTCGATCTGTGTCTGGAAGGTTATTCCTATCTGAGGTAGCCAAAACATAATTAATTTCATCATGAAGACATTTGATTGGTGAATTCCAGGCACTTGCTTGGATATTAGCAGATTTAAAAGAAACAGTAAAATGTATCTTGTCATTGCCTACATTTTGCAGTCAGCTTCGCTGGGCAGGGCACGTGTCCAGGATGGAGATCATCGCCTGCCAAAGATCGCACTGTATGGAGAGCTATCAACTGGCCACCGTGATAGAGGGGCACCTCGAAAAAGATATAAAGACTCCCTGAAAAAGACCCTCACCACCTGTGGCATCGATCACCGCAAATGGGCATCACAAGCTGCTGACCGTGCAAGCTGGCGACGTACAGTTCACCAGGCCGTTGACACTTTTGAACAAAACAGACGGGCCATCTTGGAGGAAAAACGATGCCGAAGAAAAAACCGGGAACCACTGTCAGCACCCACCAAAACCCAGACATTCCCCTGCAGTCTCTATGGACGGACGTGCCTGTCAGGTATTGGGATCGTCAGCCACCAGCGCACGTGCAATAGACATATAAATCTTCCTTCTTAATCTTCGTAAGCGAGGTTAAGCCAACACACAACACAACAACACATTTTGCAGTGCTTCGTTTGTTACATTGTTTATTGGTATTATGTGCACAATTCATATGCTCTCTTTTTAAACACTAATTGGTTTCAGGTCTGAGAGATAAATGATGTAATTCATATGCCCATATTGTATTCTTTATAATAGATACACTGTATGTAAGGAAACTTGTTTAACATTTTATTTAGCTATACTATGTTCAAAATAAAACATTAAATGTTATATTTTTAAATTATGTTCGTTTATCTTACAACATTGAGTAGATTGTTATGGATGGTAATATTATTGCATATAAATAAATCTCACTGTTAGATGATGAATTATGGTCCGTAATTAATGGATTATATACTATGTTTGAACATGACTGGTCAGTCATCGGATATCAATAGCACTATAATGCCTTGAAGATTATGCCAATGTCTAAGAAGTTGGAAACTAAACATTAGAAATAAAGCTGGCCTGATTGTGTACGTTAAAGATCGTATGCAGTAGTTCATCTTTAATCATGTAAGCATATTGTATGCTTCTGGAGAAGAACGTTCGGTACGTTGTGCATACTACATGATAAGAGGCCCGTCATTTAATGCAGATAGTGGTATATGCATATAGGTCACATTGCGATGCAGTGAGAAAGTTTGTTGCGTCGTACATTGCAAATCAGTAGAAAGTGAGCAATAAAGAGTTTATATCATGTAAAGTTAATTATCTGCATCGTTTGTTGTTTTTTTTTTAAAAACCATTAAATGTTAGGTACAACTGTAATTTGTACTAGACCTTGTCCAAAGTAAACATAATGGTGTATCTGTTTTGTTTGTTTTTTTAGGGTTTAACGCCATTTTTAAGCACAATATAGACTATACATGTCGGCCAGTATTAATGGTGGAGGAAGAACCCGGAAAAGCCCCGAAAACAACCACCGACCCACAAGAAGCTACTGGCAAGCTTTCTCATATAACTACATTAGCCGAATCTTAGACTCGAACCCACGCAGACAGAGGTGAGATGGCAGTGATCCGTAACGGACAGCGCTTTAGAACATTCGGTCACTCGGGGCCCCATTGGTGTATCTGACCAGTGGCATTGATGTTGTGAGCAATATAACACATACCTAATATTTAATCTAAGAGGATAGGTCCAATATTCAGATTCAAAATGTAGCATCGGAATCAAAGCATCTTAGGCTTGTGCATACAATTTACTGCGCAGACAAAAATCTAAACCACAAACGCCATGGCTACCCAAACACAAATACAAACCGATACCACATCAACCAATGAAATAGATCAAATATTCACCAGATTCAAGCATTAGCAGTTTCTAATCCAGGAAAAATAAAACAAATTTGCAAGAATTTTCTAATTGGAGAGACGCCTCGCCCTACCCTTAGTGTAGATGTGCCTACAGCCACACATCTAAGACAGCCAGCACAGCAGCACAATATACGCATATCAGGTCATGCGAGTAGATCAGTCATATTTAATTACTGAGACCGGTCGTTGTCCTGAATTTTGAATAACCGACACCGGCTGTATCTTCTACCGCGGCAATTGTAAAAGAACTCAGACAAATATATCCCAATACGCAGTATTTCAAGAAAAGCCGAAATATTTGCATTAGTTGACTGGTATGAGCAAAACCGTCATCGTGCTGAGAAAGAATAAAAACGTCGTCACACCTATGCCATGGATTCTGAAGTGGCCGAATATATTTGTGCAAAAAAGCACAACAATCACAAATATCGGAGAGAACATTACCTGTCCTTCTTTTACTGTTATACTAACCTTTTATAGGACAAGTATTTAGAAATTCGGTCTCCATAATTGTTACGGTAGGAAAGCACAACCTTCTGTCATGATTCATGACATATTTTATACATGCAAGCTGACCATACATTTAATTTTAAGCTATTGGAATTTAAACTCGCTGTAGTAATAGAGAAGTGGTAATAATTTGCTTTGAAACTAAAATGACGATCATAGACAATTTATATTAAAGGGCAAACAAATCATAAACACCAGACCAGTAGTGTGAAAATACATGTTACGAATGTTTACCAACAACTGTACAGTTCTTTCTATAGTGCAAATGAAAGAAAGTAAGGAGATTACCTCGTTGGTCACAGGTTCAATCCTGGTCTGTGCCTTTTGCTAGGAGACATAATATAAAGTTGGGCATGCTAAAATGCGGTTGCTTTGAAACAGCATTTCAAATTTGGAGCAAATCATAATGTTCTAACCACTAAATCTCAGGTAGCATGAATTATTATCATTAGTATTACCCTCCTCATCGCCGTTTTTGTTATGTGATAATTTAGATTATTACTAATAATAATATTAATAATAATGACAATACTACTAATAATGATAATATTATTGTTATTATTATTATTATTCCTAGTATTAGTAGTAGTAGTAGTAGTAGTAGTAGTAGTAGTAGAAGTAGTAGTGGTAGTAGTAGTAGCAGGAATAGTATAATAAGAGAAACATAATTAAAGGTGAGAATCAGCATTTTATTATGTACCCATTATTCATAATGGAACATTTCAAGTTTCTTTGTAAGATAACGTAATTAATTATTTATAACAATTTAATACATGTTTTATCGATAAGGTATAACCCATAACATTCCATTTGAAATTGTTTTCTCGTTGTATGTTTCAACGTTTTCTGATTTCGTATTGATGAATGTACGTGTGTGTGTGTGTCTGTGTGTGTATTTCATTAGATTTACAATAAATATTTTGATACAAAAGATCGTTTTAAGGTTGGTTCACAATATTGTGTTCAAGATTAAACATTCCATAAATTCCCTTTCTGTATTCTATGATCAATTATTTCCATTAATTTTCTATCTCTTTGTAATAAGTCTGAAAGTTGCAAGTTATGTGCCTGTTTTGTCCATAGTCAGATTCTGGCTGGTGTTCAGTTGTTAGATAACAAAAGGGTAAGGTTGGTTAACTTAACATGCTTGGTTTATATTTCAGTAAAAGGAAAACACAGAGCAAAAACGCAGTTAGCGACACAAATGTGATTCTGTGGTAATATCCTATATACGTATTATGCGTACCGGGTGTTGTTATCGTTTCAAGTTGTCACTGTCGACAAGGAAGTGCAGTGACATTATCTCATATGACTGCCACAACGATATCTTTATTAGTCGACAGTGCAATTGATATCTATCAAGGCATGCTATATTTGTACGTTACCACATTGATTAGCGATATAATTGTTTTATCTATACTGGATCTTTTAAGAAGAAAGCCGCACCGGCAATATATATTTCCAAAAATGAAACGCCTATGATAATACAAGGAATTCAATAACTAAATGCTTTTAACTTTCAATGTACGTTCTATCAAGTTGAATACAATATATACCAAATATGTATGTATGTATGTATGTATGTATGTATGTATGTATGTATGTATGTATGTATGTATGTATGTATGTATGTATGTATGTATGTATGTATGTATGTATGTATGTATGTATGTATGTATGTATGTATGTATGTGTGTGTGTATGGTAACCTATTTTGGGATGTGGATGTGTCATTTGTCATTCCATTATTATTCAACATTGTAAGGTTGATGTGATTGTATTCAACATTGTAAGGTTGATGTGATTGTATTCAACATTGTACGATTGATGTGATTGTATTCAACATTGTACGGTTGATGTGATTGTATTCAACATTGTACGGTTGATGTGATTGTATTCAACATTGTACGGTTGATGTGATTGTATTCAACATTGTACGGGTGATGTGATTGTATTCAACATTGTAAGGTTTATATGATTGTATTCAACATTGTATGGTTGGAGATCTCTTTCTGGCGTGGATAATGTCTATATAGATTGTTCAAATAAACCTTTGTCCAATGCAGCGTATTTATTGATTTGCTTCAATTCAGTATATTTCGTTTGTAGAATAATTGTATAGATAAACAATATGCTTAGTTTGGTCTGTATGGTTCATTCTTTGGTGCATATAAATCGTTTCCAACGTTAATCATTTACGACTGAGCACTATGCATCCAGAATGTACTTTGCGCTTGCTACACGTTTGATTTTATACAATGTGAAATAATTGTTCTTCCCGTTAAAGGCATAAATTATTCCAAAACGATGCCGCATGTTTGTTTCAGAGAAAGTTAGTTCCTACACTAAGATAATCTTTGCTGTCTTGAATCTAACTTTGTTTTCCACAAACTCTCTATTTGATGAATCGTGTATTTATACTATAAAAACCGATGCGATTGTAAAGTTATGCTTGAAATATAGCCGGCTGCACCTTTATACTACTACTACTACTACTACTACTACTACTACTACTACTACTACTACTACTACTACTACTACTAATAATAATAATAATAATAATGAGGACTTTGTACAGCGCCTAATCTATTGATGCTCTAAGAGCTTTACAACATTTATTATGATATGACTACAGAAAACAAAAACAAACACCATGAAATTAGAAAACATAAAAAATGCTGAATATTATTAAGGTAGGAAACATTATTAGGTCTTTAAATTTGTTCTTGCAGACGAAAACAGTGAGTTATAAGAGCACTCTTGAAGGAATCACTGTGTCTGTGTCTAATTTCAATAGACAATCCGTTCCACGTTGCTCGGCCATGGAATGCAAACGAACGTTGTCCGTATTACTTCGTTTTCATAGTGGGAATAATGAGTATACGATTGTTAGAAGAGGAGCGTAAGTATCTTACTGGTGTGTACACATTCGTGAGGACAGGTAGGTATGTTGGACTGGAGTCTATCAGTGAAACGTAGCACAGAGAACAATGTTTGTGTTTGATTCTGGATCGATTGGATAGCCCGTGTAGGGTACAGAGAAGCGGACAGATGTGCTTTGATCGTGGTACTCTAAAGATGATCCAAGCAGCTTTTTTCGAACATTTTGAAGTTTATGGAGTAGGTATTGAGAAGAACCAGGCATAATTGAGGTATAATAGTCCAGTCTTGAAGTACTAATGAAAACACATGTGCTTTAATGGCATGAAATGAAATTTCTGCGAAAAGAACTGATGCGTCTCAGCTCAAGATATGCAGCCTTGTTTATTTGTTTCAATTCATTTTCTGTTGTTACTTTGATATGCTGCAATTTCATAATGATATCGTCTCCATATAATTCAGTACAGAGATTGTAATATTACATTAGTGCTATAGTATATCACCAGTATGGAGAAGGATCGATATGTACAACATAAGTGAACTCCTGTAGTAAGGACAGTGATACAATGGTAAGGCCCAGGAACACGAGAGTTGTTTTGTTTCTATTAAGTTGTCGAGAACATGATTCGATAAAATATGTTTAGTAATATGACGGTGTCTAAGGAAGTCGAAGAAATGTGGTCCTCGGGCTTTTAATGGAGTATCCCCGTGGCAATTAACACATGAAAATCAGCCTGCCTGACGAAAAACGAACACTGTGGCAGACCATATCATTACGAGTAATTCAGAAAGCACACAAACATATTACGTGATGGATTTAAGCGCAAGACTTAAAATTGGCATCGGAATCAAATGAAGCAAACAACGTAGCTAACCTTGTGTATCTGTCTGAGAGTACTACAGATTGCGCTGAGAAAAACAAAACCATAAACTCCAGCTGCTACCCCCGGACACGGGGGCGCTGAGTGGCCGCCGTTTGGCCGAGTGGTCTAAAGCGCTCTCCGTTACGGATCACTGTTATCTCACCTATGTCTGCGTGGTTTCGAGTCTAAGATTCGGATAATGTAGTTATTTGAGAAAGCTTGCCAGTAGTTTCTCGTTGGTCGGTGGTTTTTTCCGGGGTTTTTACCGGGTTCTTCCCCCACCAATAATACTGGGCGCCATGTATAGCCTATTGTGTGCTGAAAAATGACGTTAAACTCTATGACAACAACAAAAACAATAACAATCCACGGACACGTACAAACAGATAACACAGCAAATAAATAGATTAAATATTCATCAGGATTCAAGCGATAGCAGTTACTGAGCAAGACAAAATAAAACAAATCCCTGACAAAATGTCTGAATGAGAGAGACACCTCATAGTATAGACGTGTCTACATTCCCACAGCTAAGAGAGACTGTGCAGCAAGATGGCATACGCAAACCAGGTCGTACGAGTAAAGTAGTCATTTTCCTGAATCCGGAACCGCAGACATCGACTGTCTTTGTCTCAACACCATATCCGAAAGCCCAGTAGTGTAAACAATGTCCACATCCTTGTGATGGTAGACTCGTATGAGTAAAACCGCCTACGTAATGAGGAAGAACAGGAACGTCGTCTCTCCTCTGCCATCGCTACCGAAGCGGCCGAGTACTCTCGTGCATAAACACAACAGTCACATGTGCCTGAATTCAAAAGTTAGAAACGTAGCTACGAGTTGTTAAAAATTCCAGTGCCATTATCCACCGAGCTGCAATATCAGGCAAATACAATCAACAATTGCTGACAAATACGATTTCTGAAACCATACTAGTGTTACAAAACGTTTGCCACGCAGAATCAAAGCAGTCATATTATCCTCAGCACCTGGTTATTCCGTTTAGTCGTGACAAGGACGGATACAAATGTATTACTCTGGTGATTCACAGTGGCGTCCACAATGACAGCATCACCATCAGATATAAAATTTGTCAGAATCGTGGTATAGATCCTCGTAATGTTGGAGAAATACACAATATCAAGATTATGGTGGACATTCAAAATATTCAGACATTTTGAATTGGATTTCTTGCCGTTTCGTGGACTCAGTTAAATAGCAATATTACAATGGGTCCTGCCAAGGTGAATGATCAACGTGAAGAATTCTGCTACTCTTTGCTTGGGAAGAGCCATGTTCTTAGCTTTATTCGCGGACAACGACAATTACGATTGGCCTATAAAAATGTCGATAAATGAATAAACTCAATGTTTTGAATATCATGTTTCCCGTGCAAGTAGCCAATGCAACACTGAAGAACTTCGAACCAATGAAGACAGATATCGCAGTTATGTGTTCTCTTATGATAAAGGCTTTTATTCGCTAGCACCCCCACATGTAGAATGGCAGGACACAGGTTGCTTTGCTGTGGATGAGGGAAACGAAATACTCAAATTCAGTCTCGCTCTATATATGGATAAAACTATTTGATCTGTATCAGCTGTTTTTCCGGCACAGCAATTACCACAACAAGAGCTATCCTTACAGACGTTCCATGCGATCAAAAATAGCTTATAAGTGATGACTTTTACTGCAGCGGCATCCTTGAAAAAACAAAACGTACCACCATTCCCGAGCATTCTTAAATTTACGTGATGCAGCGAAAGATGAAGAACCCTACGTCATCTATGCAGATTTTGAGTGTGTGAATAGGGTCGTGGAAAAAGACACCGAGACCGATTAGACAGAACATGTGGCTGTACAGGTTCCATAAGGGGTTTTATTACAACAAGGTTCCATGCGATGCCAAGTTATTGCAAGCGACCGCAAACCAAACGTTTTTGGCAGTTTCGTAGTCGTCGGCGGAAATACCCTTACGTGGCGATGATGATTAAACTACAGCGGCAGCTGGACCTCAGCGGATGTTTTAATCAGTTGTGTACTCGTATAGATACTTGACTTTTCTCTTCATCAGGGGCCTGTTTTACTAAAGCATGTAAGATTTACGCGACGTACGTCTGGCGTAGGTTACGCCATGTACTTTGCGTAAGCCGAATTTCCCTGTTTCGAAGATGAACGTAAATGCTCGCGTACCTTTAAAGCAAAAAACTACCTGACGTAACTTTTGCGCAAGTAAATAATGGAGGATTTTATCAACTTCAGACGTATTCAACAACAAAATGTCCAACGAAGTTTGCAACGCCAATGTATGTTACGGGACAGAACACAGGTTCTCGATATTTTCGATGACCAAAGTTTACTATCAAGATATCGTCTTCGAAGATACATTATTCTGCAGCCGATTTGTAAGAGATAATGTAGAAATAACAACCCTCATCCGGTATTCTTTAAGAGATACTGTAGAAATAACAACCCTCATCCGGTATTCTGTAAGAGATAATGTAGAAATAACAACACGTATCCGGTATTCTGTAAGAGATAATATAGATATAACAACCCTCATCTGGTATTCTGTAAGAGATAATGTATAAATAACAACCCTCAACCGGTATTCCGTAAAAGCTAATGTAGAAATAACAACTCTCATCCGGTACCCGCACAAATTCAGGTTTGTAATATGGAAATATTGCCTCAACAATTCGAATTTAAATAAGCCACTCAGAAATACTTTGTCATAAATAGCAATAACTTTCCCAATGAGAATATGCTAACTGGCGAGGGTACCAGGGGGTCATTTTCTAAATGAATACTCACTCTGTAGCTACATATATATATATATATATATATATATATATATATATATATATATATATATATATATATATATATATATATATATATATATATATATATATATAAATATATATATATATATATAGATATATATATATAGATATATATATATATATATATATATATATATATATATATATATCAATGAACAAATATAATCAACATGGTTCACCTTCTTCATTGTCAAATGCATCATATACCAAATGTCCATCTGCAAAACTATAAAATATATGTGTAAAAAAAATCTAATTATACCCACTAGGAAACTTCTGGATAATAACATTTGCAGTCTTTGCAGATTAGATATAATATGATATTAAGAGGGTAATAAATATCATTTTATGTTAATGTTTGAATTTGTATGTTGAAGTTTATAAATTATCAGATTTTGAACACCTGATTATTTGTATTTTTCCTTTATAACATTCTTAAATGTTCAATTAACCGTCAGTACATATGGTAGTGGTGCTTTATTTATCATTACAAAGGGAAATAAACTTGTCATTGAACCCATTATTTTCAATGGTATTTTTGCTTCATCTTCTGAAAAACGAAATATGTTCAAAAATGTTTTGATTTGCATACATTTAACTGTGAATATATATATATATATATATATATATATATATATATATATATATATATATATATATATATATAACTTTAAGAAGGAATATTTCCATCATCAAACGTGATCCATCCGCAAAATAGTTAAGAAAACTTTGAAAAACACTTTATCAGGCATATCTCAATACCACTGTATATATTTATGTGCAACTAATTTTACGTTTATACCACACCATCCTTATCTATATTATTGTACAATTAGTATAAATGAAGTTATGTTATTAAATCAGTTCACACAGTATAAGTTAATGGTATAAGTTCTAAGTTAGCTTAATAAGAAAATGCGTTAATAGTGACTGCATAAAGTAGAAATGTTTCAAAGTTATACATAAAAATTCGATATTTTAAGAACTGGAATTGACCAGACATACTCTGGGAAAGCCAGTCGTAATTTGGCGAGGAAACGTAGGACATTCCAAGAAAAGCAATGCTTCGGTACGGTCAGTACGTTTTCTGCTCTTTTGTTGCAGAATATTGTATTCGTAATTATTGCAGTATGTATACTTCATTGCTAGAATCATTAGTATATAGAATTACCTTTGTAGTGTTTAATTTTCATGGATATTTGAGATATGCGCTATGCTTATGTGAATAATTATGTAGAGAATATATATATATATATATATATATATATATATATATATATATATATATATATATATATATATATATATATACTACTGTGACGCAATTTATTGATGTCTGTATGACAAGTAGTTGATACCGTGCTTTTATTACGACGTTGTTTACCATACATGATGATTGAATATTGTTAGTGTCAGATGAGATGGGTAAGGAAATATGCTAACGTCCTTGTGTTTTCACAGGAAGAGCTTACGGGGACAGACTTCCCATATAGTTTAGTTACTCTAGTCTCTTGGAGGGATAGGACATAAAGACTAGTGGAGAAGTCGACTGTGAATCGAAGGTTAGTCGGAAAAGGAGACGAGGAGGAGACATTGGAGAAGGAGCAGTCAAGGAGGAGAAGAAGTTAGGATAGAAGTCGGTAGGAGGGAATAAATTGGCGGGATAGGAGAGAAACGGATGAGTAGAAAACAAGCACAGGGAGAAAGGCTATCTCACACTAGTCTTTATTTCCTATCCCTTCAAGAGCCAAGAGTCAAATAATGCAATTTTCTATCACTTGGAATAGACGGAGAAAATTGAGTGGGGAATTATTATCATTGGATGTTTGAAGTGTATTAAGATGTTACTCATTTAAATTTCATATTTTGTGTGCTGAATAAGTTAACTGTCTGCGTTGTCTATTTGGGGCTTGAAGCTTAGCTTCCGCATCTCTCTCTCTCTCTCTCTCTCTCTCTCTCTCTCTCTCTCTCTCTCTCTCACACACACACACACACACACACACACACACACATTTCACTTCCTACAAAATCGAGCCAGGGTGAAACTTTGAATGTGGAAAAAAATATATTAGGAGCACCCTACCCGAACAATAATAGCACACCTACCACAGTGGCGGCATAACAAATCCCGCCACGCGCGAGAGTGACCAACAAATTTCATTGTCACTGTTGTCAAACACTCAGTATAAAGTAACAGATACCGCCATGTCGAACAATTTCCCACGTCGGGTAATTCTGCGTAACGACACGTCAGTTCCGCAAACATTGGATAACGTGTTGATGTTTTTGTTGGTCACAAGCTCATATTTTGTATCAAGAACGATCTTTTTTAAATAAGAAAAGTGATATTCATACATTATACAAATATATGCCACATTTTGACTCGAAATGCATATGAAAATGTGATTTCTAAATGTCAGCATGATGTCCTACTCCCTGTGAATCTTTTGAACCTGTAACCCAGAAAAATCTATTAAGTATGTATCGTTTAGAATAATAAAAATAAATAAATTATGGAAGATGGAAATCCTTACTTATAAAACATTATGCAATTACTCCAAGTTATAATTTTGCAAATTGTCCCGCACGTACAAATTCGTCTAATAACCAACGTGTCAACATTCCGCTGGAACGGGATTCTCAAACACATTACATTCTGTTCATTGTTGTTTCCCCTCTATGTAACAGCTCATTTGTTTCAAAATGTTGAACTTTATTAATTTGTATACAAGAAAGGTTCAGTTTGCTTACAATATCTTGCCATTTATATGATTTGTTACGTTGAATATTGTAAAACTAACTAAAAACCAGATCCAATTAGTATACTGAACTGTAGACCGTAACAGTCCCAATTAATGCATTTCATTTATATAGCCCGATGCATAAACATTACATCTTTTGAAATCTGTGCGTATAATAGGGTGGTATCCTTTGTGTGCCTACAATATTTTTTGAACAGAATATTCTGGTGACAATTACCTCTTTCCAAATGGCAAGTATTGCAGTATTTTATGTTCGTCAATCGTTTGAATTTGGAATGTGATGTGCTTTGATATTGGAGACGGAACCAATATATTCGCAGAAATGTGTGACATAATTGCATATATTTGTTATAATTGTTGGTATAAATACATTCCCTATAGTCGTGAGCTGATTTTTTAAAAATAGTATTAAATTTTAATTATTGTCATAATGAATTAATAATGACAAGAGCGCGACAGTTTATTCTATGTTTTTTTAATCATGTGTAAAGGGAAAATTATAAGATGAAAATATTAGTTACGAACTGACATCTGTAACCCAAATTTCCTTTTCCGTGCGCACAGAAATACCAGTGCCCTGACTTCCTAAAGGATTCTGATAGTTTTATGTGATTGCAGATGTCCGGAAATTAATACCCCCGTCAACTATGGTAGCTAGTTGAGGATAGTCGAGCCTTGTAAGTGAAAACAATTTAATTGTTTGACACCCTTGCTTGGCGTAATAGTAACCTCACTAGGTAATTTGTTGCCTAACACTGTCATTTAAGTTGATCAAAAAACTATGAAACTCTCTCATGCGATAAATAGGAATCAATTCCGACGTCATTTAAGCAATTTGAAGACTATAATGTTGGGATGTTTGTCGTATCAAATTAAATTGTTACTTCGTTTCTTTAATAGTGTTATGGGTTGTCGAGCGTGACCTATTTGGTATTCGAAACATCATGACATACTAATTAATGGATAATTTGAAGCACTTGTAACTTTATAATGTAGACAGATACGTGTCAACTATTGCCATTGCTGATGCTGTTAATGTGTGGAACACGCATCTCTTACTCGACAATAATTACCTCTTTTAGCTTCTATTTAATGATGACATATTACTACGTAGCATATAATATCATTTAAAGGAGGTGATTCAATGCAAAAAATGTCTTGATAGCGTGGATTTAAAAAATTACCAGTCGAATTATATGATTTATGTTTGAATGACACTTCATAATGGTAAGATAGTTTTTATTCATCTCAAGAGTTTTTTCACATTTGTGAATATATACGGCAGGTGTGTTTCATAGCTATGATCTTAATTATACAACCGTGGTTTGCTTCTTAGTATGATCAGCTCTGCAACACCTTTGGTGAATTATCCAAGAGAAATTGTCCGCATTCACACTTGACATATAAAGGGTTTGTAGACGACTACCATCATGGAAAGTTCTCCCTTTTCTATCTGATAATATTAAAAAATATAAAATCACATTTATTAGCATACGCTCAATGCGGTCTCAATAAATCCAGACACTTACATTTGATATGAAATGATGGGAGTATCATCAGGTATATTCGATTATGTTAGTACCTGTGGTGTATCAATAAGCTTAGACACAGCGACTTGAATACGTCAGCTAAAATATATGTAGTTATTGTCGTACGAGTTATCAAATTGTAGACAAATAATACATTCTTTTTGAAGGCGCCATAGTTAATCCTCACGCAAACTGTTAAAATGCTAAACCATTTTTCAGAAAGCCAGCAATTCGCCTAATTCAAAAAAGGTAATTCATTACTCTTTTCTAATGTGCGAGACAAAATCTATGAAATATTTTTGAAATTGTATTCATGATTCAAATTGAAAGATTATGGTATTTATTGTATACATGTTTTGTTGAAGTGACATGGTATAATACTTTGTATCGGTTGATTATGTTTAAAATGTTGTCTCCAGAAATGACCTGGAAGTTTAGATCTCCCTTCTTCTTGGTAGTCTCTCGAGTCGAGGAAAACAAGTTGTGCACTTTCATTCAACGGTGGATGCGCATGTGACTCCGGAGTCCGAATTCCGATACACACATGCGGTTGCAGGTGGGGCATGGGACACCGGTGGTTGTTGGTATCTGGGATACATTTCTGTGGCGTCTCTCACGAGTTGCAGCAAGACGCTGGCGACGGTCAACCTTAAAGGTGGAACAGGATTTTCTGGTCAGGGCTCGCCAATGCTTTCTGTCTGAGGCAGCGAGCTCGAGCTGGCGTGTTTGAAGGTCTGCCCATTTGATGTTTGTCATGAGGTTGTATTTTATATTTTAGCTGACGTATTCAAGTCTTTGTTTAGATATACCATGGAAATCCCCATTAAAGTTGTTAAATGAATGTGTATATGTCCACAATGTGCTTACAAATGATAAAAAGCCAGTCTATGAAAACCTTTCACATATTATTTCTTACATTGCCTTGCAATATTAATATAAAGATCGAATATTTGGTGTGCAACAAATAATTTCCAAAACATAATTGGAATGCAACATTCAAACACAATAGTATATAATAACAGATTTCGGTTGGTCCTGTATTGAGCTTATACCAGTAAGGAAAGACGCACGGTACTTTCCTCACCTGATTCAAAGTATTATTTATGTTCCCCATTCCCAACAGAACCAGGTATTTACCCCTACCAATGGCAGGTAATAAAAACCTGAACAAATTGTATCAGCAATATCTTAGTAGATTGAGTTATGTTATATTTTAATGAAAAATAACATCACGTGATGTAAATGTCCACATTGAAAGTAGAAACTATAAAAGTACTAGAAATGTCATGCGCACTGAATACTTTTGTTTCTTATGATTTGATATTATTTTGTATTTATATATTATGCAATTATGTATTAATAGTTTAGAACAGATGGTTGAGAAATTTAAAGAAAGGTCCGAATATACATTTATATTTTTTGTTTCGATTGCCTTTCAGAGGCATGTATTTATGTGGCAATTCTTGACCCTGTGGCTCAATTAACATTAGTTTCAGCTCAACATATATTACGCCTAACATTTTACATAAGAAGACTGTTAACGGTGTCTTGAATGTCGAAGTTCCCATGTCATCACTGTATAATCCAACTAAATAAAAGTTCAGGACATGCAATCTTTTGGTTTCAATATACACGTCTGTTCCATATAGGATTCTCCAGAAACGTTCAGCAAACGTTTGAAGATAGAAGACTTAAAGCCCCATTTTCGTATAGCATGGTATAATTTCTCATGGAAAGGTTTTTCTACAGACCTATATTCTCTACGTTATAATTTATGTTTGCTTTATATAGCATAATCATATAAACACATAGCTGACATGCTATTAAGAAGATAATTTCAATTTGAGCTCTCATAAATATGCATAGAGTTAATATAGTTTTTTGGTGAAAACACTGCACTTTTATATGAAATCTGGTAGTCAATGTAGCTCAGTTAATATATTTTTTGTATACGGGTTTTGCCCATTGTCAACTATGGATTCAGCATCACACTAATTTATTCACTGAGATACTGCCATACTGCAGACATCATATCAATATGACCGAGAAATGGCTAAAGCTACATTAAAAATCCAAGTCACTGACACACACGCAGCTTATTCATTTTTCCTTAAGGCAACTGGACTTGAATTCAATATTTTCAAGAACAAAAATGTGACATACAATCTTATGAAATGCAATATTTAAACAGACCGTGAGTCAGTGTATTTGAAATAGATAATGTATTCATGCACCGTATTCGTATCGTTAAAGATTACACATTGAAATGCTGCTTTTGTCAGTTTTGTGAATACAGAGTTGGAAGAAACACGAAACGCATATGTTGGATATGTTCATTTGAGATTAGACAACAAGAAAACCACCAAACATTACAGCGAGCATACAGCGATAAAACTATAGTGGATCAAGAATCAGACGCTTTAACATAGCGTGACATAATGCATCATTGTTGACAAGGGGATTTCAATCGGGTTAAACTATTCTCTAACATTTCATCAAAACCAACAATTTAGATCATGTACATGTATATTTAATGGGTTATCTCTAGCAGGTATTCTTCTATTTCATAGATAAAAAGCATAGTATAATTTGTATACCAAACTAAAATAAATAAGTAAATATAAAAAATGTCACTAGTTACATTTAGTACAATCAGTAGCACGTGACATTTTGCAGTACTCACAACTTGGGAAATCGGAAACCTGAATGTGAGTTATACGTCAGGAGTTTTAATTACAGAATTTCAGTGCCGATTGGCTCGTGTGATTGAACAGCATTAATTAGCAATACTTGTGTATGAGTTCAACAGTCAAGAGTGTGCATGGCTGAATGACATAAACGTGAGCAAATCAAAATTCAGCAAGCCTGACAGCATATAAAACATTTCTAAATTTTACTTCCTGGTATAGTATTCAACAGTACCGTGCTAACCCGTTCGTATTCATTTCATTATGACTGAGCGAAATATCATCCCTGGCCATATCAGGCCATATTCAACAGTACCGTGCTAACCCGTTCTTATTCATTTTATTATGACTGAGCGAAATATCATCCCTGGCCATTTCAGGTTATAACACTATCGCACACAGAATATAGGTACGGTAAGTAATTTATTTTATTATTATCTAAAAGCTCGCTATTCAGCTGTAACGTATAAACCCACTAACACATTTTACATTTCTTTCTTGTAACTGCACGTTTTGTTTATATGAAGTATATATTCACAGAGAGTTGCTACTTTTCAGGGCATCTATGTACATTTTCAGTTAGGTGTTACATACATACTTGATTGAATATTCAGATGCAAGATATCTATATCTAGCTTCCCTGATATCACAAGCGATGAACTCTAGCAACACAAACCGATATGTATAACTAATGTTTGCAACTTAAGCTTGACGTACAGGACAAGGTTGTTTATACCTCGTCATTTTTAGAAATGTCTTTAAAGTGGGCTGCCTCGATATTATTATCCAAAGTAACATGACTTTATAATACAAAAAAATATCAACTATTGTCGTCTGCATCTGAATAACTCCAAGGATAATAATGGTTGCATTTGTTTTTCCTTAAAGCTATTCGACGTAATAAAGCTTTTTTGTATTGTTTCCCGTTATTTAGGTTGCGGTGGGGTGCTTCAAAATATTATTTAAATTATTACAGAAGACCCACCCGGGCTCGTTTGTGTCAGAATTTGAAGTGGTGATAGAGAGGTGCAGCACTCGAGCCCCCAAGTCTGCAGTGCCGACAGGTAAATGCATGAATACACAAAATGTCAAATTCATATGGACAACATTTTAATATCATTGAACATTCAAATTAAAACCCAATCACTCGTCTTTCACTCGACCAAGTGACGGCGTATGTCATCATCTGATTTTGTATGAGATTTTCTTCCTGTCCTGTGTTCCTATTCATCGAAATCATCTGACTCTGGATTGGTAATCCAATTTCCACCCATTCGTCTAACTTCGGCCTCCATTCTTCCTTTTTCCATGTCTCCAAGAGACTCGGACCAACTGCACTAGGGTATTTCACTCTATCTCATACAGTTACTCGGGTCCATAAAAGCTACCTGAATTAAGACACAATGACATTAGCATATCAAATTCCCCTAGCTATCTAAACGGACTCTAAACAACAATATTATCAGTTAAGCCATTACCTTCTTTCATCATGCATTCGTGAACATCGAAATACCAATTCTTTCTGATATACGTACACGGTATATATATATATATATATATATATATATATATATATATATATATATATATTCGACCTTATTATTCAATAAAATATCAAATATACAGACGCAATTCTGTGCGTTGCAATTCTGCAAAGTGTACATAGATTTTCACACCAATGCGCTGATATATCATTACACATGATACTCTGACAAAGTATACACAAATAGTCAAATCCCTATTAACTAATGTTTCACACTGCAAGCAATATACAACGTTATAATTCAACATTTGAAATCTATAATATCAAATGAATAAATGCATGCGTTACTACGAATTAAACAAATAGCGAATTACAATATTGATTCTTTGCATTAAGATTGCTCATATCTCGAAATATGCAGATCAAACACTACAAATAATAAAACCCTACAAATGGTATTTCTACGTACTAAAGTATACATACTGCAATAATTAAGATACAATTACGTTGCCGTAATATATTACAACAATCAAGTGAGTAGATTATCTTCCCTTATAATTCCCGCAAGATGGTTTAGCGGCTACTGGCGTTTATTTCTCAAGATAATAGATTTAACCTTGCGATTATAATGTTGGCTAGGCCTTTGTCAATTCCGACTGGGTATTGATTCATATAATTATCAGACACTCTCCCCCTCCCTAACAGTCTGTAAAGAGCGGTTTTTCGACCCCCACTTGACTTCCCATTGATCCGATCACAGGATTTTATCACTTACCTGGGAACTATATTATGGCAATATTATGTAACTGTCTTGCCCAGAATAAGGCGCCATCACTAGTTCCTATGGCCATGTCAATTAACTTGTTTGATACCTCATTGTTTGCCGGATTTACCTTCATACTTATTTACGGCGCGGAATTATTAGCCTCTGGATCTAGCATTTCCCTGTTGCAATCTGGTTATTCCTTACAACGTGACTGTTTGGTTCCTCCAGATGCCATAGATGAAGAGATACTAGTAAAGAAATAAGTCAATACCAAAGAAATAAGTCAATACCTTTAAAGGAATGGACGGATTGATCTTAGTTTCAGCAAGGAATGACGTCAAAGATTTTTTATATTTACACTATACATACAATAATGACTAGTGATTATTTCCACAGACATTATCGGTTCATAAATACTAAAGAAAATGAAACCTGTAATATGAGGGACTAAATAAAGATGAGATTTGGCTATGAATTTAATTAAGAATGAACAAACGCATAGCTCACATTTTCATAACATGTTTGATTGCTCTAAGAGTTTGCTAGGATTCTATGAAATAGAAGAAACGATGCGACAAGGGAATATAAAGATTTACCTCCGGTTTGTTTCAATAAAGATAGGTTTCAACTCACTGTGCCAAATTTAAACTTACGACTAAAATACAGTAGTATATATGAGTTAGGGTTTAGGTTTTGAAGTCGCATGGTATTAGATGTGTTACGTATATTTGATTTAAATCATTTAATTTTGTTTGTCAGATTCAAATTTGACATGTTTGGTTTAAAATTCGTTACTTGGGAGAGATTTTCTAGAAATGGATGACCTATATAATTTACAAGTAAACAACAAATGTTAACCTCATTTTCTACCTTGCTTCAGAGTGTAAACAAGCTTCTAAAATGATTTATTGATTCCAAGGACATTACAACTTTATTTTTAAAATGATTGGTTGATTCCAAGGACATCTTTCTTGATCATGATGTTTGCGTGATTTCTTGAAAATGAGTTTGTTCTGAGAGATTCTGGTATTTAAATTATTATTTGGGAGACAACAGTTCAGAAGTCAGTCTGGGCTTTGGAATACAAGCATGTGTGTATTATTGTTTGAGTGTAAATTATTCGTTTCGGATGAAGAGTAATTTATTGTGTTATTTATCTAGAAATTACTTGTGCTCATTTGGATTATTATTATATAACTAAAACTGACTTCATCACGTGCCATCGTCGTCCATATTGGATTACATCGTCAAGATTCGAACCGGGAACTATTAGGACATTTATTTATCAGGACTTTTGCAATTCAACTAGTGGATTATATTATGAATTCACTTTCGGAATAATTTTTGGACTTGATTCTCTAAAACCGTAAGTTTATTTATTTTCTTTTATGAAAATATTTGTACTCAATAATTTTTTTGTTAAATTTTACAAACTTGTTTTTTTCACTTCTTTCTATGTTGCTGCTTATTCGAGCCTAAGCACGTAACAAATGAATCAACATTAAATTAGAACATATGTGTAACTGAATTTGAAGATCTTTATTTATTGTGTACCCTCTACTGTCATAACTTGAAATTGTGATTACATTCATGTTTCGGGCGCGAAAAGCGTGATTTGCACACTTAATTCACCAGCCCTTCCATATATATTAGACGTTTACAAACAATAATTAAACAACGCTTCTTGTATTATATGTAGTTCATTGGGTGGATCTAATTACTAACATCGCCATCTTTTTGGATACAGTGATGATCTTTTCGATATTCATTCTACATCGAAAGGAATATTACAGGTTTCTATCAAGGAAGAGAGTTGTGTGATTTAATTTAATTTAGAATACTCTCATTGATTTTGGCTTGCAATTAGCATTTGGATATGTCACCAATATATAGTTCTCATATATATAGACGGTATTTTTACCTGGTACCTGATGAATGTAGCAAATGACTTATAACCTGTTACTTTAAAATGGCGTGCTTCTAGGTGTAAAACGTCCGTCACACATCCTCAAATTTTGTCAAAGCAATTTTATGAAACTCATTCTTAAATATCATATACTATTCAGCAATGCAAACACCATGTGACAGACTTGATAGAATATATATAAAATGGGTGTTTTACCGTATGATAGTAAATATAACAAACGTGCTTTGCCGCTTTATGTTGTACCTCGATACCATCGATGGGTTGCCATGCTCCTAGTGACTAATAGGGATAAGATGCGACAGAATACGACCGCATACATAAGAAGGTAAACTATGTATTGTAAGTCTGGTCGATCTAGCCCCTCTTACCAAATATGCGACCTATTAACTGCTTTAATATAGCTGGAATGCGAGGTTACACAAATCTGCTCTTTGTATAAATAATTAAAACTGATGTGCTCTTTACCTTCAGACATACAATCGTTTAGATATACATTGGCAAATTATGCAAAACAGACAATAGTACAGGCACAAAATCAATGCGCGTATCATGCACTGGCAATACGGAGTAGAATAGTAATAGCAGCATAAACGAATAAACCAAAATCACACGTGAAGAATCTTGGAAAAATAAATGGAGAGACTTGCACATGCATAGTATGCAGCAGTGACGTTAACGCAAGATAAGTAGTGACGTTAACGCAAGATACGTACGTTGCAAGGACTTACATTGGGAGCTTTTGCTCTTGATTAATTTGGCATAACAAATATAAGTTCTGCAAAACGCAGTTTTTAATTTGTTGTATATACTTAAACCCACGGTTGTGTAAAATCCCTATAATGTCACACCAATTATTGCATTACGGTTATTAATGTGTAGCATTTCTTAAAACACGCGACTGTCAACAGTTTCTGAAGTCATACCTTTTGCTATAAACATGAACAATTAGGATTTACAGGAGATGCAAAACTTCAATGGCGAGTCGTAGGGTGCTAACAATGCCAGCGTAAGCACACACATTGGTTCCGACGTTAAAGTCTTGTACGTAATGATTGCAATATATAAGGTCTGATTTTCGGTAGCAAATTCTGAACCAGTCGTGTCAAAAGGATCTACACCACTTCTTGCACGTTTTGATAAGGACTATCTTTATTATATAATTTTATGGGACACATGAACGTCCCCGTGTAATTTATTATTAGGCGCTTTTTCCTTTTTAGAAAAGACTTCTTGTAATAAAAGTTTACTTCTTATTCAGTGAGAAGAATTCAGCTTTGTAAATGTTCCTCTTCACTACGTAAATGTGTCAAATGACTTGGTCTCAGGCACTAGATAGTCGGAACAGTGATGGCCTTACCAATAACATGTTTTAATTTATTACTTGGCAGTGACCTAGCTTGAGATAAGGTAGTGTTTCATCCACTAGTAACTGACAAGACATGTTTACTCACAAGGTTGGTCCTATTAAAAGTGATATACCTGATTTATACCCAGCTTGTGTACGTACCGCAGCTACGACAACGAAAGAACTTCATTATTCCCATAGCTGAAATATGTATTAGTTGGGCTTTTGATGATTTCACACTTACTGATCACAGTAATACTGGTTTAGCAGTTTATTCTCCTTATTCTAATCAGAATGACTAAATACAGTCTCTCATTGTCAAACAGGAACAAGATCCTTTGATATCGAATATGTTTCAGACGGATATTTGTAAAATAGAAGCTACACAAGTATCAGATTTTTAATTTACTTAACTATGTGGTCTTTATACAAAACTGGAGACCTCCTGAGGTACCCACTAGTATCGAGTAGTCCTTGAGCGATACAATTGTTGCTCCCGAGCTGCCGTGACAAGTCCATATAATCCCCGGGGCTGATCATTTGGGCCTCAATAAGACATACAAATATCACAAATCATTAATATTTGCAAAACAAATAAAAAGTGATGCTTGTAGATTATATTATGTTTGCCAAATGATGCGAAAACTTAATCAAATGATACCAGAGGTTCATCTGCGTCCTAGTCTTGACGATCCGTTCAGCAGCGAAATGGTAGTCTGTTCCGGTTCGTTAGCTAAGACAAAGTCAAGCAACCTGTAATTGTTGAAGATAATGTGTGTGCAAAGATGTCAAAAGGAACACCAATTAAGGAATATAAAAATGAAATCAATAGTAACAAGCTTTGAGAAAGAGAGTTTCACTAGTATTTCTTTTAATAATGGCAGAGGTTGTTGTCGTAATGATGGCTGTGACACGATTTTTTTATGGAGATATACATATGTGTTGATACTATTCTAGTCGCTTGAAAAGTATTTTAGCATACTAAATAGTATTTCTATTCTACCTATCTATGAGATTATGTTCATGTAAAGCGCCCTGCTAATTACTTGAAGCGGTCATAACAGGGTAGTGCAATACAGGAGAAGGAAGTTTACCTTTGTATGTCTTTTTTCCATTATACAAAATCGACATTGTATGACTTGACGTCCCATTTCCCACGAGTCTATGAAAGTTGCTCAGCAAGTATTTTAAATTTATTGAAAGGTCTAATAGAATGTGAAGGTAAGCCTTATAGTATCTCTTTTTAAATCATTAATTATAGTGTTTGCTCTCTCTCTCTCTCTCTCTCTCTCTCTCTCTCTCTCTCTCTCTCTCTCTCTCTCTCAGAAATCGCATTCATTAAAAAAATCCTTTTTGTCTTGTTATGTTGCTTTTAATGTCATTTTGACACAGTACTGGCTATACCATGCTAAATACATGAGCAAATTGTCTTTTTTAAGGACAGAGATGAAACCAATCAGAGATTTTCTAGGAGAGATACCGAAGCAGCCACCCATCGACTTTAAGTCCGACGCTCTACCAATTGCTCTACAACGCCAGCAATATTTTTTTGTAAATATATATTATTTTCACCTACCAGAATCTGTATTATCTGACTTAACTTGTATCAGCGGTGAACTGAAATTAAAGGTCCTTTTATGTTAATTACATTTCAATGCTATATACAGCTACTATAAATTATAATATGCTGGGTATACGTCTGCAGAAATCCGTTCAATACTAACTGATAGTAAAGTCTCCATTTAAATTAGTCTTTACCTTCCCTTTTTTATTTCGCTGCAGTAAAATGTATTTCTATTCAATTTCTTTTTGAAGTGATGTGTTTTACTAGAGATTTCTAAGTAAATATTTAAACTTTAGGTGGTACAATACTCACAAAAAGCATGTCAGTTGGGTCAGTTGACCAATAGTGAATACCTTATTTTTAGAGCACATGTGTCATATTATTTATGACACAAAGAATAAATGCCATATACAAGCTAAAAAATGGCTCATTCCAAATGTGTCGTACTGCTTGCGTTTATAATAGATCATCAAGGGCAACGTTACCACAGGGGTGTCGCTGTGTCCCATAGTTTAAGTTTGTAAGACACGTGTGAATGCAAATAATTTCTACATTATGAAGCACCTGTGGTTTTGCATGGCTGGTTTAGATGTATAAGCAAAAGAGGTTTATGTAAAAGTGATCATAGCGATATAAACAAACCTGATGCTTATATTCACAAATATATTACATATAAGCATAGGTGTGTGTGTGTGTGTGTGTGTGTGTGTGTGTGTGTGTGCGAATTTTACCGAAGCTTCGACATGTAGCATGATATCCCACCCAGTCACATTATCCAGAAACCTTGCCGACCAGTCCTAACACTAACCTGTTAATGCTGAGCTCCTAACGAGACAGCTGTTAGTACCATTTTTAAAGTGTTTGGTATGACTCGTTTGGGGTCGAACACATGATCTCCTGCTACCGAAGCTAGCGCTACAACCACAGAGGCCACATGTGCGAAGAGAAACATTCATAAATCAACCTATTTTCTTCTACCTTTATTTAAAATTATTTCGTCAATAAGCCCAATGAGAAGAAATCAGAAGTGGCAGATTTTTGTCTGTTTAATATATTCACCTTCATTAGATCTGTTAAACGTAATACATGTTCTTCCAAATATTATGATTACACGTCAATTCCCACATTTTCCCAATCTTACATGCATTTTATATTACCAAGTATTACCAATCAGGGGAACTAGATAACAGAATATACACATGTTTTCATCACACTTTTGTTCATTATCCGTTACATTCGTATGTTATATGTTCCTAATGTGCATTATCTTTATTCCTATTGTGAAACGTCCCGGTCATTAACATAGTTCATGGAACACTTTGATCTTGTCATTCAAATTTCCGATGTGGTCAGAATTTAATTCGATCGTGCGTTTAGTCAAAATAATTTTAAATATCTGGCATTGTCTTAAAATGTGTTTTCATTCTGAACCAGAATACTATTAGTAAAAAGAATGGAACAAATTCAAGTTTTTGTTGTCATAAATACAATTGAAAACGTGCAACGTAAGTTAATGCTACTATAAACATATTGTAATGATACATGTATGTGCATCTAGTATATCAAATACGCTACATAAGTTAAAGTATTGAGATTGGCATTCAATCAGAAATTAATGGAAGAGCTATATATGTGATATTAAGAGTTTTGATGTTGATATTTATTCTGAAAGCGTTATCAATCGGCAAATTAGTAATATGAAGCGCATTACTACAACAAACGATAGTGCGTGGTAATAGCAGCAGTGGCAGTGTAAATAGTAGTAGTAGTAGTAGTAGCAGTGGCGGTAGTTTCAGTTTATTTAACTGTAATGTTGGTGAACATGATGGAGGTGATATTTGTAAAGGTCGAACGTTTTTTTAATATGATGTATTGAACATAAATCTCTTTGTGTTTGTTTTATAAGAAAAAAGTTATTACATATAAATCATCTATACAAATCAAGCTGAAATGACTATTTCGGGTCATGTCCGATCTCCTGTCAGCTTTTTCTTGAGCATCTTCTTCAATTACCCCTTTTCTATGAACCTCTTACCTCTCACCAATCGGTGACAGCCGTCTTTCATTGATCGGCAACAGTGTACGGAATTATGCATTCACAAATTGTTGCAGGCAGCCTGGATATCATGTCGATAATATGATAAGAACGCCCAGATATCACAGTTCAGTGATAGAAACTTTTCCATTCTACGAAATTTTTATTCAGTATAATTTACATATGTTAAATCTCAATCGATTGGCCGACAGTGTTAGGTGTGCGCCACGTGCCACTGTATATTATGTTATGTAACGTTATTTTACCATCTATCGGCATTAAATTATTGATGTGTTAAAACACCAAGACGGTTATTACAAAATATTTCTAAATTTTCAAATAAATATTTAACGGAATTATGTTAGGTGATCTTTATTCAATGCAAGGGCTATGGTTGTATGCACCAGTCTTTGCCGTGTAAATACGTATGTTGTCCAAGACGTACAGCATTGTTTCTTACGTAATGAATGTGTACTGTCGCGAGAACGAAAAATGACCATACACTTGTATTAATGACAATATTTAAAACAAAATCTTGTTGAAAAGACATTTTCCGACATAAATAGCCGAAACTTGCAGAATGTGTATGTACATGTATGTGTCCTTAATTGGATTTTTCTGAATGGGGAGCATATTTTAAGATTTAACATAGTCACAAGCGCAGAGAAGGCAAAGCTGATGACAAATGGTTGCAACATCAATCTCAACCAAGAATAAAGTCAGAGGACAGAAACTGGATGCAGTGTGCCAGTTCAAATATAGTGCTTCCATAATCGCCGAAGAGGGATCAAGAGCAGAAATTTTGTCACCAGCAGCACATACAACGGCAGCTATGTCAAAGCTTAAACCCATCTCGTAGGGCATAACCGATTAGCATTTTTCTACTGATTTCCGATTCCGGATTTTGGGCATGAAATTTTTCCGATTCCGGATACGATTCAATTAATCGGAAATGCTAAAACCGTATTTTTTTTCTAAAAAATTTCATCTTCCGTTTCCGGGTTTCTTGTATCTGGTTTTGCCGTGTCTAGCATGTTACTTAGTACTTTACCATTTCCGGCTTTATTTCCGGTTTTCACCCACCAGTTCAAATAGACTGTCTCACAGCGTGGTTGTGTTGACCATATTGGACTTTTCTGACTTCTTATTTATTTATTAACGCACTATCGAATGACACGCAGTGTTAGACACGGTGCTATAGAAATTCAACTTTATTATTTTTTATTATCCGAATCGGTCGTTCCTGCCTTGTCCAACTCCGATTAATCGGAAGTTCATACTATCCGGTGGAATCCGATTTCCGGATCAAAAGTCGGTTATGCCCTACCATCTGGAGAGATAAGACTATCTCTGATATATCTAAAATTAGACTATTGAGAGCGCTATTCATTTCAATCTTTTTGTATTCATGTGAGGCCTGGACTGTAACAGCAGAATTACAGCGAAGAATCCAGGCACTTGAAATGAGATGCTACAGAACCATCCTTACCATTTGTTAAACGGACCACATCACCAATATAAGAAGTGTGTAACACCATTAAGCACAAAGAAGGCCATCATGAAGTCCTCCACACTACTGTCAAAAATAGACAGCTGAAATAGTATGTCCATGTCACATCAGCCAACAAGTCTATTCACAACAGTACTGCAGGGTAGTGTCCAGGGTTGCAGAAAGAGAGGTAGACAGAGACAAAATGTGACAGACAACATCACAAAATTGAACAGGAAAGGTTTTGTGGACACACAGTATTTGACACCTGATCAAAACAAGTGGAGAGAACTGGTCAGATGTTTAGCAGCACAGTGCCTCAATGACCACAATAGGTTACGAGAATGATGATGATGATGAATGGGGAGACAAATCAGCCACAACGTTACAAAATAATCTTGAAAGTACATCAGATTGCATCATTATAATACACTTACATTTTTACAAATATACATATATATAAATATGGATTTCGTTGACAGTAGTAAGAAAGGGTTAATAACAACATAACGAAATATATTCAAACACAGACTTTAGTCTCTTCTTAGGCAAAGGGAACGATTTCCATTCAATTGTTTATGACAAAGATGAAAGATTCAACGAATCAACATGTTACCAGTATAAATCATATGCTAAAATTATTTGTATTTGTTCCTTCGCTTTAATAATAGTCCCCGCCCTATTATTATTATTATTATTATTATTATTATTATTATTATTATTATTATTATTATTATTATTTTCAATGTTATTATTATTATTTCTTTTTTTATTATTATACATTGCTATGATTTAATTCCAGATAAATCAAGCAGTGCTGATTGAAATGTAAATACTCAGAAACAAAATCAGGAAAATCTTTATATTGTGAAATGGAGTTCCACCACGTAAGTTGACAGCATTAGTTTCTATATTTCAATAAAGAACACTGTATATGAATTATCGTACTATGTCCTCAGAACTTTTTATAGTACAGGAAATCAAGAAATTCATGTATATTTGTACACCTTGAGCAAATTTTTTACTTATATTTTGCGATGCAAACAAAAACCAATGATACAAAGACAGTTACGTAAATCACTTGAATATTACTTATAACATTTGACATGACCAATGAATAATTTCTTGTTCCGTCGGTTGGCTGACACCCCCTGCTACAATAAATCGTTCAATAGTTTTTTTTATCATTTTAAAATCACTGAATGCTACCGATGTTGACATATATACATTCTACTTTCTGCCAAGAGAGACAAAAGACGTTAACGTATATTTCAATTTGTTTACAAGTTTTAGTTAGATTTTAAGAAATTAGAGTAAACGACGTTTATATAGTACTACTAGCAATGTCTCTTCCGTTAATCTAATTGATTAAAAATACATGTTATGTATGATCTCTCATATCCTCTATTCATCATTGGAATTTTAACCAAACAATATTTCTTCATAGAAAAGAATATGTTCTAGTGCAGTCAGTAAATGTCTCTTTCATCGGCTCTCTTCGATGGTGAGTATGACATGGTATAAATGTATGTGGGAACTACGCAAAAATAAACTAAACGGAATATAATAGTTTTACCTAATTTCGTACTTATTGTTGTATCTTCTTTCACCTTTTCTTCAGTATTTGCTTATAAACATAACACGTGTTATGTAAATAAGATCCTTCAATAATTGCTGCATATTCAAAAACTTGATGAATATTCATTGTTTATTGTCTTTGTCAATGAGTATCTTTGTATAGGTATCTACGTGCATTTATATGATAAAGGTATAGCGCCACGATGCAATCAACATTACGTTTTCAATTATTTTCCCCTCAGACACAGATGAACCGGCTAATGCCTCTAATGGATCTGCGTATGTAAGCTGTCGTAGATGGGTAAGATGTGTCATTGTCGTTAACATAAAAGGTTATTGGTGCATGTTCTGAACACGTGTATGATAACCATGTATCTTAATTATTCATCGACTTAAAATTAAATTTCTGTTTGATATAAATAAAGGCAGTAGTGTACTGAAATTAATAGTCTTTTGACCACAACGAAGTCTGGCGAATTCTTCATTTGCACGATTTAGAAAATAAATATAATTTCCATAAGCAAGGCACCACTAAGGTTACTGATCTAACACTGTTTAAAAATCTCAGAATGTATATAACGCAGCAGCTTCGTACAAAAATAATTATATAACAGGTGTCATATGGATAAATCATCTTAACAAGATTCTATGTCTGAAATCAAAGATGTACAAACTAGTATGAGTATTAAAAATCGTTAAAAAAATATTTTACTTTAATAATATAAATTCTTAACACAAACTACACTATCGATACATATTATAAATATGTCAATTTATTTCGCACACATTTTTTAACTTGCGTTGTCAGATTATTAAAAGAGATGACTATGACTCACGGACCCCAAACAATGGAAGCGAATCTTCAGTTGCGGAAATTGTGAGCATTATTCAACCATATTTAACGTCTCATCAGAGTAAAATCTTTCCAAAATATGGAGATAATAGTTTACATCTGAATTTGCTATTGTCTTCTATTTTCTTTCATTTGATTAAGAATTATAATGTAGTTACCTGTCTCGACATGATCAAATCAGTGATCAGAGTAAATTTCTTCAGAAGGAATTGCATAAACGCTGTCTAGACAACCAAGACAATGACCGCCTCTATCTATCTATCTATCTATCTATCTATCTATCTATCTATCTATCTATCTATCTATCTATCTATCTATCTATCTATCTATCTATCTATCTACATAACGTTTATTGCTCACACTCAAACATTATCATAAAATGTGAATATATCAGCTCCACATTTTTTATATTGCATATACAAGTAGAGAGGTATCTAGAATGTGAGTGCTTCTGTTCTAATTAGCACGCACCATTCTGTCACTGGTTTTGAATGATATATTTGCATTTTAAATGATTTTTATTCTTCTTTTCATTTATAATCAGGGTCGTGATTCCACCAGATCATATCTAGATGTAATGGACGTGAGTAGCATAATATATAATATATAATAAATGATACGTATACACCCCTCTTGATATCTGAGAAAACAAATAAACTCCGATACATCTATAAAGCTCATTTCATCCGATATCAATTTATTTATATATCTGTAACCTACCTCGGAAGAAGATAATGTGGTATGTACTGATGAAGACGAAAACAATTTAAATTAGCATCTTCATGCCACGTCAGAGAAAGAGACGTACTAAAATGAACAAGATCACTAAGCAGGAAAATGGGCTCGGAATGTGTAGCTTCTTCCGGGTGAAGAAGAAATCGTATCAGTCAATTTCAAAATCAAAACTAAAATGTTTAATAATTCAAACAGAAAATGATCTGGGAGTTTTTAATGAGCATATCTCTTGAATATTACGAGAGTCATGTGGGTTAATCGCAAATATTCATTCACAGAGTACTGACAACGACGAAGAACAGTTAACAGAAGGGACAACAAAGCATATGTCCAGGACGAACGCAACATTTGAGATAAACAAATAGTTTGATATTCAGTCAGAAATAAAATGACAATGGAAAACGAATATATGGTATCATAATGCAAATAAGCATATTGTATGCATAATGATAAGCGTTTATAGTTGACAAAGTTAACACATCACCCCGTCATCGAATCAATAGCTGGAACTGAAACGAAATCTTTAGCGTCCCCAAGATATCCTTTATTTCATTCTAATTAGAAATATCAACCATTTCTGATTTCGTAATTGAAATATTTCTATCTATCCACATCCGCTACAATTTACTTGATTTCCTTGTGCCTTTTCCCTTAAATCTTGTATTACATAGTTGTACCTTTGTATATTTACCCATATGATTTCCAATAACAATCTTGTTTGTTTAAGTGTTCAGTGTTATCCTAAAACTATTTACACGCACGATCAATCGACACTTCATGTTTCGAGCTCTGATCTCAATTATCTTACTTTTGTAATTTTAATTTCTGATACCATACTCAATACTGACTTTTATAATTGAACACATAATGTTATCAAATATATACTGTATATATTTAGCAATATGCGATGGACAACAATTAAATCAGCTAAATTGTGAAGCTTAAAATAAGTTTTAAAAGACTCCAAATACGCAATCTTTCTCCATTGTATACAATTCATAATTGTTTTGGGTATTGCCTCTAAAATCTAAAATCTACATTGTTGAAATTATTCATGTTGATATTGTTGATTCAGGTCTATCAACCCGAATTTTGTTTCTGTTCAACAATCGGAAGTATGAAAAGCCTTATCCAAATTATGTTATTAACACTGACTGACACTACCAAACCGTCATGACACCTTGTTATTCATATATGATCATTGACACATCTATGCAGTGAGTTTCCAATTACTTGTGTGCAAGAATGGATTAACAATATAGATTTGTAAGCTGATATTACGTGTTAAATGCATAACATAATTACGGGACAATGACAATGTGCTCCATTAGTTATATCTTCAACTAGGGTCCATTATTATATCAAAAAGTGTCGAAAATTGGCATCTGACATTTAGAGGTCAAACATATGTATCATGTCTTTTTTCATCATTATATCGACGTTTTCCACACTGTGGTACCCCATTAATATTGCATTTATATATTGTTTGCACCTCTGATATTTAATCGTCTGCGTGTTTGCCTCCATTTGAAATAATCTGTGCCATTTCTGACAATTTAGAACTTTATAACTAGTATGTTTCCGAAAAGTCCTTCTTGGAAACTACTCAAGATGAAATTCTCAGGCGGATCATCACAATATGTAATTTTATTCTGTACTGAATCCCGAATACCTCAAAATAGCTGGAACACAGAGGCCCAGTACAACTGATGTTTATTAATTCTGCGGAAATATATGGTGATTAAAGTTGTTATTGATGTGACTAAATTGTTGGTCGTCATCAATTTGTGAGGAACAATAAATGCATAGTAGACTGTACTTCTATCAACCATACATGTTTTGATAAATTTGAAGGCAGTCGAATTGTTGCATCATTATATTTAGAGTATTATTTACATTTATTTTGTTCAAATATGTATAGAAGAACTTATAATCGTTTAATGTGAACCTGAGTTTCATCTGCTTTGAAATGTAGTTTTTATCAGCTGCCTACATTGCATTATCACTGTTAATTTTCCAACTATGATATTGCCTACATAGCCGACTACTTTTAATGTCAATGTTAAATATTAAGATCATTAAAGTCTTGGTCTGCATCAAGGATATGTTTGTCATGTTTCTCGGTATAATTTTAGTGACAGACCTTGTCTAATTATTACTCAGATCGGTTTATAGTTTAACTTTTGTCCTACGTTCTGACTGTTCTTCTGTGTCATAGTTTCTTATATAATCTTGTTTTTTGAAGAAAAATATTCATTCCTGTGATAAAATCTGAAGCACTAATCAGTCTTTATTGTTGTGTTCGGTGTTTGATTTTGGATTTACTTTTTGAATTAAAGTATTATTTACTGAAAATATAAACTGCTCTTAAATAATATTTTAAATAGACTTAATAGTAACTAGAGTTAATTCAGAGATGAACATATTAAATTATATTACTGAGACAATTGAAACCTTTTTATCCATCATCAATTATCAGGCTTCATGTACATTAGTACATTCAAGAGTAGAAATGCATTAACGCTTTTAGCACTGGAACTTGTTTCGAATACCACTGAAATTTTGTTCGAACTTTATTCATTAGGACATGTGATAGAACTGTTTGCACTTGTGGGGATTTAAATTGCAATACTAGGATTTCTTTTTAACTTTTAACTTTCTATTGTAGAGAAATAAATTATTTCTTTAATTCTGCCAATCGTATTGGTTTTATATTTCTAATTAATTAGTTTAAGACCATAGAGTCATAAGACTTGTATGTATCATTTTGTTATTTAAATACGATGCATGTGAACGCATGTTTTCCTGTGTAGTAACAATGCATATTTCAATTCCCTATTTATTTAATGGGCTTTTTAGAACCTTTATATTATCGAATCTTGTTTTCTTTCCAATTAGCTATGTTTGTACGATAATAATATATTAATATTATACAATGTATGTTATCTAAATAATTTGCTCTGTTGCAAATTTGAAATTTGTTTAGGTTAGACCTACTCACGTGGAGTTTCAGGCGATATGCCAAAGCCGCAATAATGTAAGTATTCACATAATGCAAGAGAATAACAAAGTTCAATACGTAATTTAAAGATGTACTTGGTTATTATATTTGTGATCAGAAACTGTAGCACATCTGAATTGTTATTAATGCTAATTATATTATTATTATTATTATTATTATTATTATTATTATTATTATTATTATTGTTTTTATTATTATGGTTATTGTTGTGTTTATCAATACAGTACCATTGCAATCGTTTTAATACTACTTCTTCTTCTTCTACTACTACTACTACTACTACTACTACTACTGCTACTACTACTAATAAATATAATACTACTACTACTACTACTACTATTATTATTATTATTATTATTATTATTATTATTATTATTATTATTATTATTATCATTATTATTATTATTATTATTATTATTATTATTATTATTATTATTATTATTAACAATATTGATAATAATAACAATATAGTTTAAACCAGTTATAACGCAGAAAACATCATGATATAAGCGGTATCGCGTAAACAATTTTTCTAAAACCTTCCCCGTAGAAAACGTGTATTGAAATTTCAACGTAATCAGTTTTAACTAACCTCTTGGTGAAATCATGTTAGAGACTAATAATCAGCTTTTCAGAGAGCATATAATTAGGTTGTTTAATATAGACGCTACCTTATATAAAAATGGGAGCCACGCTACATCGCGTTATAAGCGGAATCGCGATATAACCATTTACGTTACAACGGGTTTTACCCTTAATAATAATAATAATAATAATAATAATAATAATAATAATAATAATAATAAAAATTACTAGTGGAATTGGTGGAAGTAGTCGCAGAAGTATTAGTAGTTACAGTAGGATATACTGCATCATGACTGCATCATGACTTATGTGCGTCAATAATCGTAAAGGCTAATACAGTTAATTAAGAGAGCGTTTCATTTTTGATGGCCGCTAGTTATATTTATCACAATATCTATCACGCAAATTACTAACGTAAAGATTCAATTGATGTTGTTCAAAATTATTTCTCATTTTACTATTACCTCAAATAAAAACACACACACGCACTCAATACACATGGATACATATATGCATTTTTGTATGTTTATAGCACTGGTCCGTTGCAAAATTAGTCTGCCTCGGATTCTGGAGGTCTGGGGTTCGAACCACAGAATAATTATACCAAAGACTTATAAAAATGGCACTTGTAGCTATCCAGTTTGGCGCTCAACATTAATAGGTTAGTGTTAGGACTAGTCGGCCTGATGTCAACATAACATAACAGTGTGGGGCACGATGCTGCATATCTGAACAATGATGCCCCATTTCTAGACATCACAATAAACTGCCACACTGTATACAGCATAGTAACCTAGGTGTCCTTTCTAACGCTACGGTAGCAATCTATATCACAAGCACTCGTAAACGTTTATGTTTGTATATCTATATATCTTTCGTTTTACAGTCAGATGATGCAGATGGATATTTGGAGGTTCGCCAAGTGATAAATGTACGTATTGCCTGATGTAATAATATTTGACAGAGTCGAAGCTTGATAAAGGTCGTCCTTAGAAATTAGGCCTCACTTCATATTTTAAGTACAAAATCCATCATATATTATCATCAATGACTAGCACGAATTGTGTTGAATCTTGACGAAACTTTATAAAGTGAATACTCATTAGTTCTGATCTCATTGTAATATGGAGTAAATGTTTATAGCATCAAATAAAAATAGCAAATTAATTACCAAGTGTAACAACTATTTAGTATGGATTGTTGACATGAGTTGTATGTGCAGCTCTTGACTTCATAAATACAAATGTACTTCAATTAGTATTTTGAATAATTATATATCTACTGTTATGCCATATCCAGTTTTTATACTTAACCTACATGCAAAGGCTCTGTCCGAGGTGCGGTATTCAGGAATACTCTTTATTAAATAACACTGCAACATATAAAAGTTATGGAAAAGTCAAGATCGCATTATTGGAAGACTAAAAAACGAAAACAATGGATTGTTTAAGACTGTCAACTCAACACATATACACATCAATGCTATATGCACTATGTTTATTATCCTATCAGTACAGTCTGACACTGCCATTTTGTTGTTTACTATTTTTTTAAACAATCTTATTAGCGGATGTAATTTGCGAAACTATAGTTAAACGGAGGCGTTTAGTAAACTGATAATATATTTGGCCAGCCTATTTTAAAATACATGTCCTGAAATATTTATTGTTATGATGAGTACGTTCCAAACATGGTTGTTTGTTCTGTAACGTTTGCAATTCATCGTTTCTATGTGAAAATGGGCTCGGAATTTGTAGCTTCTTCAGGATGACTATTAGAAGATAAAATCGTACCAGTCAATTTCAAGATTTTAAAATCTTGGTCTGTTAAGGTGATAATACCAACTCAATGCATACAATAATTAATGGACAAAAACAACGTGCTCTATTAGTTATATCTTCAACTGGAGTCAATTATTATATCAACAGGTGTCGAACAATCTCAGCTGGCTTTCAGAGGTCAAACATGTGTATTATCTCTTTCTTGACCATTAAATCGATATTTTCTCCACTGTGGTAGAACATTAATATTGCATTTATATATTGTTTGCGCCTCAGATATTTATTCGTCTGTGTCTTTGCCGCCATTTGTAATAATCTGTGCCATTTATGACAATTTAGAACTTTATAACTAGTATGATTGCGAAATGTCCTTCTTGGAAGCTACTCAAGATGAAATTTTCAGGCAGATCATCACAATATGTCATTTTATTCTGTACTGAATCGCGAATACCTCAAAATAGCTGGAACACGAGCCCCAGTTCAACTGATGTTTATTAATTTTGTGGAACTATTTGGTGATTAAAGCTGTTATTGATGTGACTAAATTGTTAGTCGTCATGAATTTGTGAGGAACAATAAATGCTGTGATATTAGACTGTACTTCACCCAACCATACATGTTTTGATAAATTTTGAAGGCAGTCGAACTATTGTTTCATCATCATAATAAGAGTATCATTGACCTTTATGTTGTTCAAATATGTATAGAAAAACTTTTAATCGTTTAATCTGTATCCGAGTTTCATTAACTTTGATTAACTTTGAAATGTAGTTTGTATCAGCTGCATACATTGCAGTATCACTGTTAATTTCCCAACTAAGATATTGCCTACATAGCCGATTACTTTCAATGTTAATGTTAAATATTATGATCATTAAAATCTTGGTCTGCATCAAGAATATGTTTGTCATGCTTCTCGTAATAATTTTAGTAACAGACCTTGTCTAATTATAACTCAGATTGTTTTAGAAATTAACTTTTGTCCTACTTTCTGGCTTTTCTTTTGTGTCTTAGTTTCTTATATAATATTGCTTTTTGAAAAAGTATTCATTCCTGCGATAAAATCTGAAGCACGAATTAGCTTTTTTGTTGTGGTCCGTGTTTGATTATGGATTTACTTTTTTAATCAAAGGATTATTTACTGGAAATATAAACTGCTCTTAAATAATATTTTTAAAAGACTTAAGAAGTAGCAATTAGAGTTAATTCAGATATGAACATATTGAAATATATTACTGAGTCATTGGAAAACTTTTTATACATCATCATATATCAGGCTACATGAACATTAGTACATTCAATAGTAGAAGCGCATTAACACTTTCAGCACTGAGTCTTATTTCGAACAGAACTGAAATTTGGATCGATCTTAATGCATTAGGAAATGTGATAAAACTGTTTGGACTTGAATAAATTTAATTTGCAATACTATGAGTACTTTTAGAATTTTAACTTTCTATTCTAGAGAAATAAATTATTCCTTCAATTGTAGTGACCTAGTGATCTTTCTAACACTACGGTAACAATCTAAATCACAAGCACTCGTAAACGTTTATGTTTATATATCTAAATATATTTTTCGTTTAACAGTCAGATGATTCTAATGGATATTTGAAGGTTTCCCAAGTGATAAATGTAAGTATTGATAGGACAGAGCCGAAGCTTGAAAAAGTCGTCGTTATAAATTAGGCCTCACTTCATATTTTAAGTACAACATTCATCATATACTATCATCGATAACTAGCACGAATTGTGTGGAATCTTGATTAATTACTCAGTAAAACAACTATTTAGCCTGGATTATTGACATGAGTTGTGTGTGTAGCTTTTGTCATCATAAATGAAAATGTACTTAAATTAGTGGTTAGGATAATTATATATCGACTTTTATACAATACCCAGTTTTTATACTTGACCCACAAAGTCTCTGTCCTGAGCTGCGGTATTTAGGAATACCTTGTGGGAAATAGCACTGCAACATATAGTAGCTATGGAAAAAGTCAAGATCGCATTATTGGAAGATTAAAAACAAACACAATGCATTGTTTAAGACTGTCAACTCAACACATATCCACATAACTGCAAAATACACTATGCCTATTATCTTATGAGTACAGTCTGAGACTGCAATGCATTTTGATATTTGATAAACGTTTAGTATAATTATAATGTATTTGGCCAACCATCGAAATAAATGTCAACAAATAATTACTGTTTTGATGAGTACGTTACAAACATGTTTCTCTTCTGTAACGTTTCCTTGTCACCGTTTCCATATGTGTTTATTTTAACATTTTAATCTTCATCTCATTACAGACCGAGCGTGATGAAAAAGATGGATACTTGCATTCCATGCCGCAAGTACGTTAGCCATGGTTATAGAATGCATCTCATTCTGATCGAGAAGAAATTTAAGACTCTCACTGCTAATGCTAGTTAAATTAGTTTACAGAAGCAATTAGCTTCTTAATGTAGAAATTTTCACTTTTTCGATCATTTATTATTTATAATTTATATATCTCGATTAAATATATTTCAAAGAATACGTATTTGGAAAACAAATTACGTAACTAGTCTACATAATTTAGGGAAGTTGATTGTGACGATTTTGATGAAGACAATGATGGTAAGCTGGGTATTAAAAATAATGATCAATTATCTGGTGTATATTATTTCGCCAAAGTTTAGGAACAACGACGCACCTAAGACATCACAAAGAACGCACATTTTTCAAATAATAAATAATTATATTCTATTCATTTTGAGGTCCACTTGATTCCATGATTGTAGTCAACTTAAGAATAAAGATTTCTTTTATTGATATGTGATTCTTAATAATGAAGATGAAGCTTGAACTGAAATACACACACAGAGGCACAGACACACACATATATACATACATACATACATACATACATACATACATACATACATACATACATACATACATACATACATACATACAAACATACATACATACATACATACATACATACATACATACATACATACATAAATACATACATACATACATACATACATACATACATACATACATACATACATACATACATACATACATAACAATTTAATTATATAAGTCATACAATTGAAAATTTTAAATGAACCGACATTATTGTATGAATCAATTCCCAAAGAGTTGTAAACGTTATTATGCAAGTCCATTGGTATAGTGATCTAAAATGATTTATAATGGTGCTGCGTATAATTTATAATCTTGAATGTGCTGATGTACTAATACTTTTGATCTTGTAGATGTACCCACAGTGAATTACATGACAATATATTCATAAAGATTGATTTTAAATGCAAATACTTATCACGGTAACAACCAGGTAGTAAATAGAGGAGGTAAAAACAATGGTGCGGAACTCAAATGGAAGTAAACATATTTAAACAAATGACATTAATCCTGCACGAGCAAAACTACTACCCTTAGTTACGGACAAAGGTCAAACACAACATATACTATATGGCGTCTGCAAATGCAACAGCATCGATGGAACTTCGTGAATTATGAATTTCTCATCATTTCTGGTCATATTAAACTATTTATATGTTTCTGATTTCAGGCAAGTGACAAATACCTCAGGGAGGATGTGAGTGACATTAGATTGTTTCTTTTTGGTATCATGTGACTTTGTTTAGATGTGAACTGAGTCTTAATTATTTTAACATCTTTTAATGAAAATTTAATTTGTCTTACATTAATCAAGCAGTATGTGCATGAACACTTAATCATTAATCATTCTTTAATTTATGTGCCTTACCTAAATTTAGATATCCTGATAACCTACTCAGAACTTGAAAAATCAGTACTATGTAGCCTATACTTCAGGTAAACGTGATTCAGAGGAAATCTGGTTTGCAATGTTAGTGTTTGTTGCTTTAAGTTAGTCTGACTCTAGAGTTAAATATTGTTCTGATAACATCAAATTATGCTCATTGATGCACGCCGAGTATGTAAAATGTATATTTTAATCAAATATTAACTTTATTTGATGACGTTGAAGATTGTGTCCGTCTCAAATTGAACACAATTTAGACATACAAGAATATGAAAATACACCAGTTAATGTGTTTCATTGTGTGTAACACGAATAATCTGCATTGAAAACATTGTATTTGAAATCTGAAACAATACACAAATTATATATACAAATGCCATGGATTTTGTAAAATATATTTTTGTAATATAGAATGATCATTTTCTTAACCTCTCAGCACAAATCAAGTAATTGTTCTTTCACTGTTCAGGAACTGACGCTACAATTTAACGAAAAGGGCACCCTTCTTGACATGCATGGTTATCTCAAGCTTTATGATGTTGAACCAAGTGATCTCATCAAGGTAAATAGCACTTTCTTTGTTACTCTAATACTTTGCATAGCTTTTGTTTACTAATACAAATATATTGTGAGTTTGTCATCAATAGCGTGTATTTGTTCGCAATTGTCGTAGTAGTAATAGTAGGATTAGTAGAAGTAGTGGCGGTAATATAAAATGTTTTTGTTCTTGTTTTGAGAGAACAATACATAGTAGTAGTAGCAATAGTACAAGTATTAGTGAGAAAGAGTATGACGAGGTTTATATAATTGAATCATTATACATATTGTAATTTCGATGCACACATTAAATACAATATGAATGATTGACTAACATTACATTATCCATTTCGTTTGGCAAATGGATCTTTAAGGTACAATATTTCTAACTCAATATATGCATATCTAAATCAGTGTATAAATCTGAAAGAGACATATTTTTTGGCCAATTGTAGATGAATAACACAAGAACAATTCTAAATTGTATGTTCTGTGGATGGGGACTGGTTAGATAGTATTGAAAGCCAAAGCCTATATTGCTGTTTAGATCAGTGAAAGTGCATACATTCATCTAGTCATGTCATCGATTACAATCGAAGTATTAAAAGACATAACAGGTCATGCTCGTATTACCGAAAACACGATATAATACTGTCAAAATGCTTATTCGTTAAGTCGTAATATTATATGCTCCTTTGCAAATACATTTTATTTCAGACAAAGAAAGTTGTCAAGTGTATTCCAAAGGTAATCGACATTTAGTACACTCTCCCATAATTGCTTACAACAATGTTGCAGCTCTAATTGTCTCTTAATCGCATCTATCTACACCATTGGTTTCCAAAAGGTATGAAAGTTCCAACAGTTTTCATTTTGTACATACTACATATACATAAGTCAGAAAGTTAAATAAAGACATGGCATGAATATTCATTTAAACAACGGATAATGCAAACATTCAAAGATGTCTGACTAATTGGCTCTGTCAAAACACCGTGCTAACACATATGTAACTACGTAGATCGCACATATGTAACTCCGTAGATCTCGCGCTTTTGCAGATGTATAAGTGTTATTTAACATGCAAATGAGTGTTTTAAAACTAAAAATATCTAGCAATTTCTACATTAGCCCATAATTCTGTAAATTTGAAAATAAAATCAACAGAGAAATCTGTACCAAGTCTGTCAAAACTCTACCTAAAAATAAGCATCTATATAATTCACGCTCATACGTGTTACAGGAACATATGCTAATATCGTATATAGACGTTTCGCCTATGTGTACTAATAAATATTTTTTTTCAACAGGAAAGTTACGAACAATTGAAACGAAGCTATCAAAGGATGAAACAAAGTATCTTCGTTTTGGTTGGACTCGTACTTGTGACACTCTGCTTGTTTCTGTTGACGTTGTTTGGCATTTTGAATGGGAAAGGTATGTTACTGAGTAAATATTGTGCTATAACTCTAGTCATACGATATGTCATTTGTATCATAATTTCACTGCCATATATATCATATATATAATAACTACACCCAAATATAAGCAAATACACTGCATAAGAATACATATATGTCAAGTGTTCTTTGGTTTCGTCCCTCTGTAGATATAAACGATGAAAAATTTAGTTGGTGTGTGTTAGTAAAACATGTATTTTATAAATCGTCCATAACTACTGTTATTATTATTATTTCCAGTTTGCCCTCCACCACCACCACCATTACCTTGTAAGTACATTATGAAATACTATGTATTAAGCACAGATACATAACTGTCATTTTGGAATTTAATTTTATTTGCTCAGTGGGTTGCTAAATAGTGTTTCCATACTAAATATGTGCAACGGTGTCTGTTCAGCCAGCAAGAAAGAACATAATATTATTATATTATAGATATGTTTTAAATGACGTAAATACAACCATCAGTCTGCAAGCAGAACAAAACAAAATGCAATATATTGTTTTTGAACAAATGTCGATTTATCTCTAAGACAAATTAAGAATCAAATATTACTTAACAAATTGGAAGAACTGATCTTCATTAACCATGTTAAGCAATAGCTAGCAGTCACCATCAAAGATATAATGATTCGCGCAGTCATACTGATAATGTAAATTAAGGGTCGTAGAATATTAATAGAATCATGATTACTACACAAAATACAAGAAATAAAAGATATATATATATATATATATATATATATATATATATATATATGAAGTTGCAGTTAAAATTATACAGTGGATTATGATATAGATGTTTGATTAATACGAAAACATCATTTGTAAAACGAAACAGGTACATGATTTAAGGTTTTCAACTAGAACTTGGTCCTAATTATCCTATAGTTATAGTTTATAGCATTCAGATAATTTGGAAATACGTGCATATATTCACACTCTATTATAGTCTGGATTTAACAAAGCAAGCAGAACACGCTTGAATATGAATTTTACTGATTGATGTTGAAGCGACATATAACTATTTTACCATGATCAAAAATATAACGGTATACTCGAGTAAAAGAAAAACCGATCTAACGTGAAATTATGTGTTAGTTGATATGATCTATGTTTATAATAAATTTCACACGACGCATATTTTTTGCGAATCCCGTTGGAAATGGTGCTATATTATAGATATTACCAACAGTAAAAATTAATAATGCAATAGACCAGTATTCCCATGACTTGACTGATATTTTGTTAGATATTTTATTTTCTCTTATTTGAAATATTTTTAATGAGAGGGAACATGATTGCTTGTCTCATAAGATATTTAACTTTAGTTTCAGCGCTCGATAGTCCTTTGAAATACACGTATTCAATGGGCGAAAATGCTACGATCAGATATGTACTGCCAACACGTTTTAGCAACTCCAGCATTTATGTGGACTTGCACAGAACCAGGGTTACAAATCAAGATGAAAGACTTTTGCAAGTAGAAAATGTTAATAAATCGAACACAGTCAGCATCGAATCAGGACGAGTATTAGCCATGCTTACAAAATCAGACGGAGTGATTGACATAACAATTAAGATACAGGGAACACAGTGTCATGACCATGGATATATTGCAATTAATGTCTCTGGAATACTTATTGTTAACGTTCAACTAGAAGTAACGGGTAATCATTGCCTTGACAATATAAATGCATTATGTATATTTTAATGATGTAGATTAAACAGTGCTATATTTAAAGAATATAAATAATGTTCAAATTGGATACTTTCGTTTAGAATTCAGAGAGAGAGAGAGAAACAAATCCAAGTTAGTAATAGTATAATAAGGTCTAAAATTGATCTTACGACACGGATGCCACATTTATTTTCCTAGTTCCAAGCTTCATCATATTATCGTAATTTTGCTAAAGTGCTAATCCAGTACAAGATAATCTTGAATAACAGTGTATTGATCTATGTTGCAAGATACCGGTACAATGACCTATGTATTGCATACTGAAGCAAATATGAACTCAATGAATGTTTACATAAATGATCTACAAATGTGGCAAAATAATTAAATCAAGAAGGCAATACTAGTTAATAATAATAATAATAATAATAATAATAATAATAATAATAATAATAATAGCAACAATAATAATAGTTCCAAATATATTTTAAATTTTAGCACCTGTCAAAGAATGTCCACATACAGCTGAGTTTAAATGGAATGCAACCGAATTCATAAACTGTTCTGCATCTATTGGTAATTCCAAGTGGAACGTGACATGGTATCGTGACAGAAACGGCACATATATATCAATTCCGGAAAGAAACGACAGTACAGTTTTAACTCTCTTACCGTTGGCATATAACCTGGAGGAGAGAGTGGTGTCTGCGGTGCAGTTTGATTTGGGTGTTATCTACTTCAAACTTGTGATACGACGTACATTTTGCTCTGACAGTGGCATTTTCAAAGTCTCAATTCTTCCAGAGAGTAAAGAACAAAATGTTACAATTACTGTACACGGTGAGGTTTCATATATTACAATGAACATTAGCTATGGAGGAAATGCATTGGAATGCGACTCCAAATAACATTTGCACAATACCTTTAAATAGATCACTAGAATCACTGCCATATATAAGGAACCAACGGCCAATACTCAGATAAGAGAATGCCTAATTTGTTATGTAACACATAGTTTTATCATGTTATAACTAAGCACTAGGTCTGAGAAAATAAAACTGCATACGGTGGTTATATGTAATATTTTTATTCGGAAGAAAGTTTGCCAATATAACGAACCTTCTAACGGGTGCAAAGGTATCAGGATTTACAACAGTTTCATTCGTGTACCTTGGAAATAGTTTATAAAGTAAATCAAATTCCTTTAAAACTGTTGCGGATTCCATCACATTAGAAGATATACATTCCTTGTATCATTGCAATAAACTCCAAACAAACTTTAATATTGAGATCAATGTCATTACATTATAACATAGTGTCATTGTCTTATAGTAAGCGAGGCTTTCATTTCTGCAGATCGGTGTGACTTCGAATCTTTCAGAGCAGTTTAAAAATGATCAATGTGCTTGGTTGGATATCATCCTAAAATGGATAAAATGAAAATTGAAAGTATTATGAACTCACTTAAAATACAAATGTTAATTGGATCAATGTTGAACTGAAAATGTGGTTTAGGATGGTCGGGTGGAAAAGTCAATGTATTGGGTATACATGTGAACTAAGTGACAAGTTACCTGGAAGATTGACAATCTCTTCTAGATATTGACTTAAGTGTCCTACTGATTTGGCTAATACGGTTTGACATCTTACTGAATTGAATAATATGAATTATAAGGTCAGAGAGAAATATTACTATTTTGTTTTTTAGACGTTCAGCTTTTTCTTTACTTTCTGGTGAGGTATTCTATACTGTTTTCAAAAAACAATGTTTTGAAATGTAAAACACACATCTATATTCATCTACTTTGTATACACCAACACTCATTATGAAAACAAAAGCTATAACTGCCTTCATAGCTGCACAGAGCATTAAACATTTAACCCCGTTTATCATTGGTAATCCTTTTCAAATCGATAATAAAATTGTATGTTGCTATAGTTAGCCCTAACGTTTGTAGTGGAAATATTGGTTTATTTGCAGAGATAAAATTAATCATCGTGAATATGGTAAATTATCAATCAACGAATTACATTCTAAGCAACATATGTTTTATTTTTTTTCCAAGGATATTTAGAATTGTGTACACGAAGGATTGAGATGACGCTAGCTCGGCAGATGAGCGAAACATGTAGCTTATGCATTGGTGAAACAAGCGATGTGTCAAATTTGACCATAACAAAGACAGTTCCTGAAACTTTCAATATAGTGACAACAGAGTTAGTGGAAAGAGAAGTGAATACCAAATTTTCCAGAGACTATTTGATGATTGAAACAAATCTGATTTCTGGATTGGTGAATATCTCATTTAAATGGTCTAGAGTTCAGTGTACCGATGAAGGCTACTACCAAATCGTGGCGGTTGGACAATATGGTGTATATCATCGAAATATCAACATATCTATAGATGGTATGTGACTATTTAGCCTATACTATCTAGTTATTGAATAAAAAAATCTCCTTCTTCTTAATAATTTGAATAACGGTTAATATATTCAATATATATTTATAAGAAGATTATTACATTTATTATTTGATATAATGTAAATCTTTTACTGCTTTAATGTGTTTTGTGTTGGAGAAATATTTCCACAGTAAGTAATATCTGTAAGAAGACAATTATGATAACTGTAATCAGTTAAAGTTGAGATGTGTTTCAATGTGTTGTTTGTTTTTAACGAATATAATTTATACAGGCGTGGAAGGTACGGCGCACTGATACGGTTAAGTCGTGATATTCGTTTAGCATGAATCCTAGGTTTTAAATAATCTCAGCATATATATTTTTAGAGCTAGTATTTCTGAAACCACCTGATATTAAAAAAGGACGTGGAGGATTTGTAGAAGGATTCAACCTATCTATGGCTTGCACTGTGCAATACATGGGTTGCAAGATGCGTGAGATCTATCTTTCCCTCCCAAACTCCAATACAACCTACGAATGCAAAAATAGCAGCTTGGACAATGCAAATAGAAATGATAACTACAATTGCAGCCTGACATAGACGGAGTTTAATATCTCAAGTGGCCTCAACGGCACAACTTTCTACTGTGAATACAATTACACACACTATAACGGAACAGTATTCACGTTCGAAAGTAGTCTGACAATATTTGTAATACCTGGTAAGTATTACTTTACGAAAGGAAATTAAGATATATCAGGCAAAGTTTTACCGATACACAAAACTGTGGATAAGAGTGTCGAAGCATCTTAAATTCTTAATTTCAATGTAACATGTTTATACTTGTACAAGACTCATTACAAGCTCGCAAACTATGGAAAAAGAAACAAACTAAAAATAAACGCTGAGTAAATTTAATCCATCCTTTTCATCATGATTGAATATACAAAGAACAATGACTCGGTACAATTCATACATAAGATTCATATCTAAGTTATTATAGAGATAAAAAAGACGAAATTATAATAATAGCACCAATATTGACAGGATTATGTTATACCATTTAACTTGAAAGATTCATTAAAAATGGTGTATTATAATATAATTTACATATGCAGGAAACACGTGTATCAACCTACCACAGAGATGTCTAATTCCTCATCCATTAGGTGGAGGATTCTACATTGAATGTGACAGTCAGTATTCATTCAGACCCTGGGAAATGACTTGCCAGACAAATCTGGTCTTTACGCCAAATTCAAGATGCGGTGGAAGCTGTATGTGAATAAGCAATGATAACTAAGTGCAACTATTCTGCCGATGAAATGTCGTCGCAAGGTTACTGCTAACGATAGACGGCATGCAAATAAGTGTTCATAGGCGGACTTTTACCTTATCAAAACAGACTAACATAAACAAACATACATTAACTTATGTTAAATAATGTCAGATATATCGTCGAAAAGAAGTAACTAGATGATTGTGCACGTGATATTTTAAATATCTCACACTGTCCTACGTAAATTCAGCTGAAAATGTAATCTGGTCATGAAGACATTTTTTGCATTCATTTTCATAGATCTGATTATTATTAAATGTATCTAGCAAGTTATGTATCTTTTCAAGGGTAGGCTAACCTTCCAAACGTATCTCTATAACTATTGTAAATAATTCCAGATTACCTATAACATCTAGCTATTCATGTACCTACAACACGAATACGATAAAGTATGTATTTTAATATGCATTAATTGTTGCCTTTTCTCCATAATAATATGATATGTGTATCTATACTATGTATTTTTTCTAATACCACTATCACATTAATGATCTGTTTGAAAATGAGAATTTATTTATCAGACAACATTATACATATCTAATATTTCTCTATGGTTATATATTAAATATTTTGAGCATTAGTAGAGGATATAAACATTTTTATTTGATGATTTTTGCCTTGGACAATTTTGTATCTTATCTTTTGATTTCAAAGTTGTTTGCTTGGAAAATACTTATTCCTACATTAACATCCAAAGTGTAATTAGTCGTACGGTTTTGCTACGTTTTTTTTACGGATTTGTATACAAGTGATTCACTGGGATTCCAATGTCCTCCTTGCTACTTCTGAGAGAATATCATTAATCTATTCATTTGGACATGTGAAATTATTGTAGTATTATTTGCTTCTTAATTCACATTATAAACTTAAATATATACTGTATCAAGCCATTTTTATTTGGATAGTACTAACCTTGCTGGTTGTTGCAATTGTATGTTAATTTTAGACCGTATAGTCGTAATAGAACATTTAATATTATCACATATTGGCAAAGTCTATACCTCACGTTCGGTACAACAAAGGGCTAATCATGAAGTGGAAATTTATCTTGAAGGGTGATAAGTTGATACTTGACATATATGTAGAAACCTTTCGGAACTCTACGAATTAACTAGACAGAAGAATGTCGAGCTAACAAAAGAAAAAATGGAGTTATTTGATGGATAGTGTTCAGCCAAGAAGGTTGTGCAAGACTAAGATAACCTCAGAAAACTCACCTTAGTTGACGGGTTCAAGAATTGCGTCCATAGTAGAGTTAAAGATATCCTAATGAGCAAACATTCAAATATTTAAATATTGTCAACTGTGTCAACAGACTTGGTCTCATGAACGTAGATAGTCGGAACAGTGATGGCCTTAGCAATAGAATGTTTTAATTTATCACTTGGCAGTAACCTAGCTTGAGATAAGGTAGTGTCCACTAGTAACTAATAAGACATGTTTGATCACAAGGTTGATCCTATTAAATGTGACATACCCGATTTATACTAGGTTTGTGTACGTACCGGAGCTATGATAACGAAAGCTCTTGAGAAACTTGTTGATCATGTTATTATTCCCATAGCTGAGACATATATTGGTTAGGTTTATGATGAGGTCACAATTGCTTGATATTTTTGATCAGTCGTTAGTATTGATCACAGTAATGCTGGTTTAGCATCTTATTTTCATTTTCTTTATTCTAATCAAAATGACTAAAAACAGTCTCTCATTTTCAAACAGGAACATATCCTGATATATCTTGTATGTTTAAGATGGATATTTATAAAATAGAAGATATACAAGAACATGCTTGTTAATTTATTTAAATAGGTGGTCCTTATGAGAAAATGGAAACCACTTGAGGTACCCCGTAGTGACGAGTAGTCCATAAACAAACCAATTGTTGCTCCTAAGCTGAATTGATTAGAAATTTGTATTCTAGTCCATGAATACCCCTTGGCTGATCATTTTGGCTTCAATAAAACATAACAAATATCACGAATCATTGATATTTACAGAAAATGAAAAGTGATTTTTGTAAATACGGTAGATCTTATTACGCTTGCAAAATGATGCGAACACTTAATGAAAAGATACCAAAGGTTCGCCTGCTACCTAGCCCTGTATTTGATGACCTGTTCAGCAGCGAAATGGTAGTCTGTTTCGGTCCATTAGCTAGGACCAAGTCAAGCAACCAGTAATTGTTGACGATAATGTGTTTACAAAATATTTCAAAAGGCACATCCTTTAAAAGATTTAAAAATAAAATTGATAGTTAAAATCTTTGATAAAGACAGTTTGCACAATTTAGCCGTACCAAATCTGTATAATCTGATTACGGTCAAAATATAGGTCTGGAATTTTTCAGCAAGTTATTAATACATCAGACAAACAGCAATTAAAATCCTCTGCCAATCATTCTGTCAAAGGGCTTTATATCTTCATTATCAACCGTAAATGAATATGATTCGTCATATTGCTTTATTACAGGCAAGATTGGGACAAAGTTATTCATTTACTGTTGTTTGTTGTTACGGAAAAAGTTAATGAATCATACTGCCCATGATCCATTGCCATTTGTAAAAGATATATTTATATAAACTGACGATTAAGACATTAGTCTGTTGATTATGTTTTTGATTTCAATTAGACGTTCCCTAGATTTGTGAGGTACCACAAACTATTTTTCATTCTTCTCAGCTTTAAATAAAAATACAGATAAAAAATAAAGACATTTTTGTTTAAATACATTATAGTAATATATTGAAAGAGATAACATTTTAATTTTCTATACCCGTGGATGAGTAGCAATGTATACATATAAAACGATTAGATGTACCTGTATAGACTTTAATAAAGCTTGTACTTTGGCTGTTTAAATACTTAAAGCGACACAGCAAATACTATATGTTCCACTGGCGGCAGCGCACTTGATTGAAAGCAATTCTTATGTATAACGGCGGTGTGCACAGTTTATGAATTGTCCCAGATGCATGTATCATCTTGAACGAATGCTATTAGCTATTGTTTCTGCCCAGGAATAGTTGGGTCATATTACTTCCTCTGATTTATTGAGCATTGTACAAGCAAGATTAACACATAGTTATTTATTTTAATGTGGCACTGTTGCTCTTTTGAAAGGCTCCAAAGACTAGAACAATGCATAGGGTCAGACGTGTAACTATCTGAAACATCATAATTTGCGTTTATTCCATATTATTCTAGACAAATGAAATTAGATAATATTAAGCAAATACAGTTTTGATTTTGTGCTTGTTCATTTGGATTGATCATCACATCATTTGTTCAGTGTCGTTAGAATTGAGTATGATCACATGTGTACATGTTATTGCTTTTCACAATAAATATTTTCTTGTTTGAAATTGATTTGTATAGCATATTATAACATATCAAACGCTTTAATTTGTTTTAATGTCCTCGGGCAAATTATTGAAATATCCAATTTAAGTGGTTTATACTTTCTATGTTCCTTTAAGCATGTTATAGTGAACACATTGGTACATTATATTTGTGTTATCAAATGTACTGCCAAAGTCATCGAATAGATCATATAACGCTACATCAAACTAGACATTAGTGTATATTTATCTAATAGTTGTTACGTAATACAATGTTATTCATCTATTTCCTATACCCATATATCTGCATTGTCTAATTTTAATTCTCTCATTATTAGTATTAGTAACATTGTAAGCCGTACTAGGCGATTAAATCTAATATATTAGTTTGCTCTAACTGAAGTTCAAGTTCGCTGAAAAGTGTATCTGTCTGGACTATAATGTATTTTAACAAATGTTACAGTTATATTCGTTTATTCTTGACTTTCTGTATTTGTTGGACTAATCATGCTTGCTTTTGGTCGATTCATTTCAACACCTTTCTCTCTTTAACATCTGTCTTATACTGCCCCAGGACGTTTTAGTCAGTGTTTAAATAACTCTTTCCAAGTTTATTTCTTTTTGATATTGATATTTTAACAGATCGTTCTGTCCTTAACGCATTGGGTTTCCTTTTATTAATGCTTTCAGGATTTACCATGACACTTTAGATTATTATAAGTATTCCATCGAAATCTTTAAATATCATCGCAATGTGTGTTAAACAGATACATCATGTCTTTTTATTTACTTAAAGGGATATTGATGCATACTCCTTAGAAATCAATATCTGAAGTATTTTATTCTTCTTTCATCCTGAAGCTGATATGGGGAACATTGCAACTTACACGATGTGCCCTACAGTTATGTTAGTGACAGACGCGTTGCGACAGACGCGTTGTCGTTGTTTTATATGTGGTTGTATTCGTGACAGTGCTCGATCATTGATGGATATTTAGGTGTATTTTCTCTATGCCCCAACCTTGGAACAACAGTTAACACGAGATACAATTATGTATGTATGAAACCTCCAACAGCGTTTGGGTGTACATGTAACCAATATAGGTTGGTTCGTCTGTGTTGGGCTTATCGAAAAGATCAAACTGTTATACCCATGAGCCGGTCAGGTTACTGTACAAGCACTCTGACCCTGTTTATACATATCACAATTAATGCTATGTATGCGGAGATGACACATCAATGTTTTATACATCATTTTGATACAAATTATCATTCAAATGAGAGTCCGTTTTAATAGTAACAACAAAATAACAGTTTTCTAGTACGTTCAATGAAGAATGTTTGTGTAAACCAGTCCAAATGTATGTGGGACTGTAACCTAAACTATACTCATTTTTTAAGGATGGGTAAAAGAATATTAAATTGACCAAACAGTTTGCACAAGTTAATGTGCAAAGGGATCTCATAAGAAAGAGATATATTCATCCCAGACGTGAAATTGCACACACAGTAAATATAATAAAGATATTAGAAAATTTTTCTCAACATCCATTTGTAACTACCGAGGAATGTTTCTGGTGAAGGTTTATCGATACATTCAACTGCACATGTAGACTTTTGATTTCAACAGCTCATATTTTGGTATCTGAAGGCAACATCAACAATAATTACGCGTACTTGTATGGCACTGTTAAGAAAGTTTGCCAGAGCGACGTTTTTGTTCATCCACGTTCGGACGACCTTATGAGTGAAATTTCATGCACTTTCCAAGCTTTTCATGGGGGCTTACCTCTTCATATTCCATGTTGATTGTAATATTTATATGTTAATGTTACTCCGTATCCATTATTTGCATTAATATTATTTACTTTTAATGACAGCCGTCAAGTGCAATTTTGGCTTTTAAACCTCTAATGATGACACATCATGATATTTGTTCTTCCACATCTGGTATCGCTGTCGTATCGTCATCAAATTATTGATAACATCCATGTGCGCGTTGACGTGCATAGATATCGCTTAGTGCTTTATAAATTAAACAAGGTAATGTTTGTAACACACATTAACTACACATTTTTCAGATGCTTTGCTTGACTTTGTTCCTAGTTTCAAATCAAGTCCTATATAGAACCATTTTTCCCACAGCCATACCCAGTAACTTTGTTAATACAATCGCGACCTCTTTGTATGTTCTATGTTTTGTTTCTTGTTTTTTGAAAGCAGGACTCTGTGTTTTTTTATGTACGCACGTAAATCCCTGCTCGTTCATGTTTTTGTACTCCACTTAGATTTGTGGTCCGTGTTTATGCGCGACATAATCCACAATATGAATAAGTGATTTTTTATATAATTTGCCATTCCATAACATCAATGTAAAGCAAGTTCGTAGATGGTTTCAGTAAAGACAAAACTTGACAAAAATCAAAGTGTGGAAAAATTGGCTTTCGTTGTCATTGACTTGCGCGTAGACAACGCCACAAATATGGTGGTATATTTCCAAACGCAATTCGTATACCGATCATTGGGTCAGGTAGATCAGGTAAACACAACTGTTGTGCAAAAAAGTTTATGATAGCTGCATTTGGATCGGTTGCACGTCATTGAAGAGTAATGGTGATCACATTTGATTTCTTTCCAAATGGATGAAACATTTTACAACTAACGTATTGGGATGCAAGCGAAAACAATTATGTTGTGTACGACGACCTGCTGCTTGAAAAAAATCAATTTTTGCATATTGTTACGTGCTTAGGTTCGAATAAACAGTAACATAAAAGAGTGAAAATAACAAGCTTGTTAAACTTAATAAACAATTTAATGAGTACAAATATTTTTCAGAAAAGAAAAATAAACTTACGTTTTAAGAATCAATTCCAAAATTAACCAAAAAATAATTCAAAATATTATCCACTAGAGAAATTGCAAAAGTCCTGGTAATAAAATCCCAAATAATTCTAAGTTCGAATTCCAGCGATGTATCCAATATGAAAGACGATGTCACTTGATGAAATCAGTTCTTGTTAATAAAAATCTCTATGACCACAATTCTTTTCCAGATAAATAACAAAATAATTCCTCTTGATCCAAACGAATTAACACAATTTCCAGTACTAGGTAATTTATAATAACTCAAAAAGACACAACTTAATATTCTAACAGCCCAATTTTCTTCTACTGAATAGCTCGCTCCAAAACATAATTTATATAGCTGTTTTTACGTTAACAAGGAAGAGCCACGTGATCTTCTAGAAACTATCAGAACAAATTTACGTTCAAAGAATCACGTACACACCTTATGACCCAACTAATATGGAAAGATGTTTATACAAAAGCTCCATTTTGTCCTTGGAACCAACCATTCATTTTAAAAGCTTGTTTACAAATCTGAAACTAGGTTAGAAATGAGGTCAACACCTGGTGTTCAATCTGTAAAGTACAGGTCACCCACCCTTTAATGAACAAATCTTAAAACTTAAAATGCCAAATTTAAATCTAATAAACAAAAAAAATAAATATAAATGACATATTAAATATACGTAACAAGATATATTACGAGGCCAACATACATACAAATATGTAATTTAATTGACTCAGCCAAACGTAAATGTGCTTAAAGTGTTGCGTGACAACTGTAACATCATGAAACAATTTCGTGGCATTGACGGGGCATGATCATCGAATTATTCAATGGACCTACGCGAATCACAACGGTATCGTACCGTGTATCACCACTGATCTGACGGGAATATGAAGAGTAAATATCTTGATGGCCTAGACGAATACGTATTACACAAACATGTCTCACGCGTCATGTTACCATTCAAAACAGTTCTCGAAAATGTCTGGCAAGTGATGTCACAGAAGAGTATCAGAAGTGACGCCGTAAAGTCGCCCATATCCATTAGGGATTAATTTAAAATGCTATACAAAGATGCAAACAATGTCCCAGATTTGTCACAGTCGCCAAAGACTGCGAGAGAAAACCTCACTGTGGGCTTTAAACAAATAATTGAAATGCTGATTATATCAACAAAGAAAATTCCTGAACTTGTCTAGATTATTACACAATCTAGCAGTTCAACTGCAAGACGCATGTCAGTTCTAAAAGCAACATAAGAACATGTTCCAGCTGGTGAAACACCTAAGAGCACCACAGATAGATAATGCAACATAAGCAGTAACGACTACTGGATTCTTGCCACAGACGATCGCATACATCAAAGAAGACGAAGGTGAAATCGGTGACGCCAACAAAGTACTAATAAAAGATACCCCTGTATTTTATGAAGATGTTAGAGAGGAATATGACATGATTTGAGTATCTCATCTTACCTATACGCTTAGTGAACGTAATGTATGTTTTATCGGAGATAATCAGAACGGCAAAACGTTATTTTCAGAATGTATGGTACGGTATATACCTGAACCAATAATTCAATGTCAACAACGACCACTGCTAAAGTCGCGACCAAATTTTGAGAATATAACAGAGGAAGAGAAAAAACATGTGCAAGAGGACGGCATTGAATATCAGGAATAACAAAAACATCCCGAAGAACGTTTAATTTATATGTAAGTGCGTAGAACAACATTCTAAACCTGAACCGAATGAATAGTCGAACAAGTTAATCGGTTCTGACGGAATCAACCCAAGCGGTCGGCTACACTCACAACAAAACAAACACATATTGCACTCGATTTGAAGTCATAATGACAGCAAGATTAAGGCCTTTGTGGACTAGAATGCACATGTTGATCGATTTAACACACTTGTGGAATCCATTCGTGCGGGTAACAAAGCACCGGAAGTCATCAATTAAGCTAAATCAATTGTCAGCGATTGCCAGTCAATCATTTGGAGACCTATACATATGGAATCGCATCACAATTAATACTTCCAGTTCAGTACCCACGAATGTAGCTCTATTTTTAGAACATTTTTTCCGCGCTCATTTTGGTGGTGATTGAAGAGTTATATGATACATTTCTGATAGGGATTTAACGGTAATTGTTTATTCTTGAGAATACGAGCTCTGTCAGTGGTTGTCTGGTGCACATTGTGTATTTAGGTCTTATTAATGATCCGGAAGTGAAATATGTCTGCTGTTTACATGTTGCTCTGTTTACAGTGCAGCCACTCAAAAAATGCAGGTGAAGCCTTGACAAGAACTTCACCGTGAAGTCTGCTATGAATGCATTTTAGATTAATATATGAGTTGCATTGATTGTCACACAGTGGTAAGATCAGTACAAATAAATATATGAACATAACATATAGTAAATGAATTGTAATGTATATCCATATCCCGCTCCGATTCATGAACTTGATATATATATATATATATATATATATATATATATATATATATATATATATATATATATATATATATATATATATATATATATTCAGATAAGTATGTATTTACTTCAGTAATCAATGACACTTATAATCTTATATTCTGATGAGTTAAGAACAGCATAATCCTAAGGCATATACACAGTCTCGTGTTATATACAGAGATAAACGAGCCCTAAACGTTATATATGAAGGTATCAAACAATTATCTCAACACTTTAATCGGAAACAACAAAATCACTAAAGCTATTTCGGACAATATTTGCCACTGGGCACAACCTTCTGATAGTCACCTGAAACCTCATGGTAATTATTATGGATCCAGTTGTTTTAATTACATAGCTACACCAGACTGCGCAAACAGTTGGCAGTAGATTCATTTTGTATGATCCTCCAAAACCACTGTGCTATGACATCATAGTATCCCCGATACAAATAAACTCAGCTTCAGCTTTGGTCGAAGCTAATAATTGGAATCTCTTATTTATATGGTAATATATTATTTATTTCGATTCAGAATATCTGATGTAACATTTCCATCTGAAACAAACTATTTCACTCAATACTGTCTGGATAGCAAATTATGTATCAACAACATACGTCTTACAAATGTGTGTGTATTATTTTTGCTTTTCAATATTTGTACTATGTATTTATTGAATCATTGTAAAAAAGAGAGATAATTCTTCTCATAACAATGTGTTACAAATTGTATATGCATAATGGATAAAATAATTACACAAACATGGTTTAGAATAAGATTGAAGAGCTACATATAATTCCTCCATTTTTGCAATAAATCAGTTATTATCTAATCTACACTAATACAAAATTTAAATATAAATACCATTTTGAAAAAGGTACAATGAATGCAGTCAGAAAAGATAATATCTTATTAATGTATTCTGTGACAAAAAGCGAGGGGCTCAGAGCTATAAAACATTGATAAGTCTCCAGTCGCATTCATTCTTAGTTCACGAATCCTCAAATTTCACCTATTGAAACAGGTTGTACGTCAATTGTTGGATGTTAACATTGCACACTTGACCGAAGAAGATGTAATCTATTACACAAATACACCGTTTGGAAACATGCAAAATGTAATCAAGATAAATTAAGTCAATATTTAATTTCGGATCTAAATTATTAAAATATAAAAATAGAAACGAAAACATATCACTAAAACAGTAAAACTATATGCAAAACAAAATTATAGTTTCACATATATTGTAATGCATATATTGCAAAGCATACATAGTACTGGCTGTTTCAGAATTCAGATACCAGATACATACTTATGTAGTTCATATATGCAGCAATATGAATTTATACACGTAGAGACATACATACACATACATACCTGCTAAATTTGTATTCGTAATTGTCACAATACTAATCTTTTGCTGAAACGTCGTTCGACGTCACGTTATATTAGGAAGAATATACATTGTATTAAGCAAACAAATGTTATTAACTACATGTGATAGAAAGATTGTGCGTTGTTCAATTGACAAGCCTAACATAAAGTCAGTTTCAAAGGTTCCATCGTCCGATTTAAATATCCGCACAGTCACAGTCTTAAAATAGTTGATTGTTGCAATTTGCTTCGTAAGCATAGAAACAATCTCCTGTGCACTTGTCAACGTTCTGATGGTAATGCAGGCCCGCTGGACAGATCGACACCACTGGATCAGATGTGATGCACGTGATGAACTTATTACAATCGTACGGATGTGGATACCGGAACGTGAAGTTTCTGGTCTTGCAAAAGTCAGCTGCAACAAATCCAGTGCAGTAGGTTAGATTTGCAGAATTAGAACAACAGTCAGAAGTGACATTTTAACAACTAGGTTATCATGGAATGTATATATATATATATATATATATATATATATATATATATATATATATATATATATATATATATATATATATATATATATATTGTTACACGCACATGGGTATTCACTTGACCGAGTGGTGTCAAAACCCTGGCGCGAGTCACGCTAGAAGTCATATGTTTTCCCCACATTTCCACAGACTTAAATACAACTTGAGTTGTAAAATGGAAAGACAGACGTGCCTGCTTTACATAATAATCTTTGCTCTATGGCATTATCGACAACAGATGAGACAACTTGCCCAAAAGTCCATTAACCGCACCTTTGCATGGTCTTTCTCCATTATTATCCGATTTTAGTACCGCCATGCCGTCATGCCATAGAAAATTCACTAGTGTTTCCATACTAACTGGGAAACATTTAATTGCGCGCTCCTAGGCCAGTCACTCCACAGAATTTCCGGCGTCTCACGCTCATATAAATACGCCTATTTTGCACTATGGACACATAACCGGTATCTACCAAGTTCCAACTTATTGATTCCATTATATAATTTACTGATTTCCACCCGTAAATACTGCTATCTAAACTACAACACTATTATACAACGCTGAATTTTAATATGGACTATGTTACACCAGTAATTCGGCTTGTACATAAATTCACTACTAACGACCCCTGCATGGTTCAAATTCACTAACACTCGGCTCTGTGGCGTTTGCTTCTACTAGTTGGCTAATTATTTCGGGCTAGTAATATTTCCATGGCGCCGAAGACCAAATACTCACACAAATAAATCTAAGAATTGCTTAAAAACGGGATGCTATCAAACATACATACTCCAATACTCCAAATTTATTACAATATATATATATATATATATATATATATATATATATATATATATATATATATATATATATATATATATATATATATATATATATATATATATATATTTATATATATATATATATATATATATATATATATATATATATATATATATATATACACACACACTTTTTAAACAATTACTGACATCACGGTTAAAATTCTACTAAAATCGGAAACATAACATGGTTGATTTGTTTTACATATGACGATAATATAATCAAGAAACAAAGAGTAGAAAATAGACGACTTTCGTCTTCAAGAAATCTAATCAATATATTTTAATGTAAGGACTAAAACAATGTATTACCTAGAATGATTTGTATGCATATTTTTTTGAGTAATACCGCTTGTCTCCTATGGAGTATGTGCACCTCAAACAATGATTCTGAAGTCCATTGACCATTCAAATGCATTGACCATTCAACAGTCAAAAATGGGGTGCCTTGGGGAGGGTGGGGGTATGACAAATCATGCCAATGTTACTAAATGATATCAATAGTTTGTACTAATGGTAACCTTACTTAGAGAAATTTGATTTCAAGGCCTCTTACACGGTTTTGGGAAAAGAACCATTTCTAACAGTAGAGAAAGTTTTAAGAAAATTCGTCGAGCCGATTTCGAGAAACCTGCAACTAAACAAAGGACCTCGAACAAATCACAAGCCGTTATACATGTACCGTATATATATGTGGTCCATTGCGTGCCCCCTTTATACTCTTGACATGAATGATATTTTATCTCTAGGAAATAGGGTCTAACTACGAAAGAAGTCCTGACGAATTTCGTGGAGACGAAACAGCCAAAAAAGGGGCGCCTTGGGGGTGTGGTGCGGTGTATGACAAATCATGCCAATATTACTAAACGGTACCAATGGTTTGTACTCATGGGAACCTTACTTAAAGAATTTTGATTTCAAATCCTCTTACACTGTTTCGCCAAAAGACCCATTTCTAACAGTAGACAAAGTTTTAAGAATATTCGTCGAGCCGATTTCGAGCAACTTGCAACTAAAAAACGCCATCGAGCAGATCACATGCAGTTAGATTATATACATGTATATATATGTGGTCCATTGCGTCCCCTCTTTATACTCTTTACATGAATGATATTTTATCTCTAGGAATTAGGGTCCAGCTACGAAAGAACTCCTGACGAATTTCGTGGACACGAAACAGCGAAAAAATGGGCGCCTTGGGGGTAGGGGGTATGAAGAATCATTCCAATGTTAATAAACGGTGTCACTAGTTTGTACTCATGGTAACCTTGCTTAGAGAATATTGATTCCTCTTACACTGTTTAGAAAAAAGACCCATCTCTAACATTAGAGTAAGTTTTAAGAAACTTCGTCGAGCCGATTTCGAGAAACCTCCGACTAAAGAAAGGTTTTCCATCAGATCACATGCAGTTATATTATATTCGTGTATATATGGTCCATTGCGTCACCTCTTTATACTCTTAACTGTATGATATTTTATCTCTAGGAAATAGAGTCCACCTACGATGGAAGGCCTGATGAATTTCGTGGAGACGAAACAGCCAAGAAAGGGGCGCCTTAGGGGATATGGGGTATGAAAAGTCATGCCAATGTTACTAAACGGAATAATAGTTTGTACTCATGGGAACCGTACTTAGGGAATTTTGATTTCAACGTCTCTTACACTGTTTAGAAAAATTACCCATTTCTAACAGTACAGAAAGTTGTAAGAAAATTCGTTGATCCGATTTCGAGAAACAAGCGACTAATGAAAGGACCTTCAGCAGATCACCTGCCGTTAGATTATATACGTTTACATATATGTGGTCTATTGCGTCCCCTCTTTATACTCTTGACACGAATGATATTTTATCTCTAGGAAATAGGTTCCACCTACGAGTGAAGTCCTGACGAATTTCGTGGAGATTAAACTGCCAAAAAAGGCGTGCTAAAGGAGGTAGGTGGTATGACAAATCATGGCAAAGTTACTAAACGGTATCAAAAGTTTGTGCTCATGGGAACCTTACTTAGAGAATTTTGATTTCAACGTCTCTTACACTGTTTCGCAAAAATACCCATTTCTAACAGTACAGAAAGTTGTAAGAAAATTCGTTGATCCGATTTCGAGAAACATGCGACTAATGAATGGACCTTCAGCATATCACCTGCCGTTAGATTATATACGTTTACATATATGTGGTCTATTGATTCCTCTCTTTATACTCTTTACATGAATGATATTTATTCTCTAGGAAATATTGTCCACCTACGAAAGAAGTCCTGACGAATTTCGTGGAGATTATTCTGCCAAAAAAGGCGCGCCTTCGGAGGTAGGTGGTATGACAAATCATGGCAAAGTTAAAAACGGTATCAAAAGTTTGTGCTCATGGGAACCTTACTTAGAGAATTTTGATTTCAGCGCCTCTTACACTGTTTCGCAAAAATACCCATTTCTAACAGTACAGAAAGTTGTAAGAAAATTCGTTGATTCGATTTCGAGAAACATGCGACTAATGAATGGACCTTCAGCAGGTCACCTGCCTTTGGATTATATACGTTTACATATATGTGGTCTATTGATTCCCCTCTTTATACTCTTGACATGAATGATATTTATTCTCTAGGAAATATTGTCCACCTACGAAAGAAGTCCTGACGAATTTCGTGGAGATTAAACTGCCAAAAAAAGGCGCGCTAAAGGAGGTAGGTGGTATGACAAATCATGGCAAAGTTACTAAACGGTATCAAAAGTTTGTGCTCATGGGAACCTTACTTAGAGAATTTTGATTTCAGCGCCTCTTACACTGTTTCGAAAAATGACCGATTTGTAACAGTAAAGAAAGTTTTAGGAAAATTCGTCGAGCCGAGTTCGAGAAACCTGCAACTAAATATAGGATCTCGAGCAGATCACATGCCGTTCGATTATATAGATGTATATAGATGTGGTCCATTGCGTCCCTCTCTTTATACTATTGACATGAATGATATTTTATCTCGAGGAATTAGGATTCACCTACGGGAGAAGTCATGACGAATTACGTGGAGACGAAACATTCAAAAAATGGGCGCCTTGTGGGGTGGGTGCTGGTTGGGGTATGGCAAATCATGCCAATGTTACTAAATGGTATCAATAGTTTGTACCCATGGGAACCTTACTTAGAGAATTTTGATTTCAACGCCTCTTACACTGTTTCGCAAAAATACCCATTTCTATCAGAACAGAAAGTTTTAAGAAAATTCGTCAATCCGATTTCGAGAAACATGCGACTAATGAAAGGACCTCCAGCAGATCACCAGCCGTTAGATTATATACGTGTACATATATGTGGCCTATTGCGTCCCCTCTTTATACTCTTGAAATTAATGATATTTTATCTCTAGGAATTAGGTTCCACCAACGAAAGAAGTCGTGACGAATTCAGTGGATACGAAACAGCTAAAAAAAGCGCGTCTTGTGGTGTGGGTGGGGTAGGGGGTGTATGACAAATCATGCCAATCTTACTAAACGGTATCAATAATGTATACCCTTGGGAACCTTACTTAGAGAATTTTGATTTCAACCCCTCTTATATTGTATCGAGAAAATACCAATTTCCAACAGTAGAGAAAGTTTTTAAAAAGCTCGTCGAGCCGATTTCGAGAAACAGGCGACTAAATAAAGGACATCAAGCAGATCACTTTCAGTTAGATTATATACATATATATATATATATATATATATATATATATATATATATATATATATATATATATATGGTCCATTGCGTACCCTCTGTTTACATTTGACATGACGGATATTGTTTCTCTAGGAAAAAGGGTCCACCTAGGGTCCACCTAGTGGCGCCTTAGAATGTAGGGAGTATGACAAATCATGCCAATGTTACTAAACGGTAATCTATAGTTTGTACTCATGGGAATCTTACTTAGAGAACTTTGATTTCAACGCCTCTTACACTGTTTCGAAAAAACACCCCATGTCTAACAGTAGAGAAAGTTTTGTGAAAATTCGTCGCGCCGATTTCAAGAAACCTGCAACTAAAGAAAGGACCTCGAGCACATTATATACGTATATATATATATATATATATATATATATATATATATATATATATATATATATATATATATATATATATATATATATGGTCCATTGCGTCCCCTCTTTATACTCTTGACATGAATGATATTTTATCTCTAGGGAATAGGGTCCACCTACGAAAGAAGTCCTGAAGAATTTCGTGGAGACGAAACAGCCAAAATAGGGGCGCCTTAGGATGTAAGGGGTATGCCAAATCAAGCCAATGTTTCTAAACGGTATCAATAGTTTTTACTCATGTGAACCTTACTTAGAGAATTTTGATTTCAACGCCTTTTTCACTATTTCGAAAGAAGAAAGTACCTATAGCAGATTACATTCAGGTAGATTATATACTTGTAAATATATGCGGTCCATTGAGTCCCCTCTGTATACTCTTGACATGAATGATATTTTATCTCTAGGAAATAGGGTCCACCTACGAAAGAAGTCCTGAAGAATTTCGTGGAGACGAAACTTCCACAAAAGGGGCGCCTTGGGGTTTTGGGGGTATGACAAATCTTGCGAATGTTTCTAAACGGTGTCAATAGTTTGTACTCATGGGAATCTTGCTTAGAGAATTTTGATTTCAACGCATCTTACACTGTTTCGAAAAAGGACCCATTCATAATAGTAGACAAAGGTTTAAGAAAATTCGTCGAGCCGATTTCGAGAGACCTGCAACTAAAGAAAGGACCTCGAGCAGATCACATGCCGTTAGATTATATATATATATATATATATATATATATATATATATATATATATATATATATATATATATATATATGTGTGTGTGTGTGTGTTTGTGTGTGTGTGTGTGTGTGTGTGTGTGTGTGTGTGGTCCATTGCGTCCCCTCTGTACACACGTATTTGAAAGTTATACATAACGTTAATGCTGCATCAAAGTACAAGTATGGTAGCACAGTCAAATGTGCCTCTTTGTTTTAACATGTTGGTCTTAAATAATACAAGACGAATCGTTAAAGAAAGGCTATTAACGTCATTATCGAGTACCGTAGGAAAAGTAGACTAGTGCGACACGAGAAGAGACAGAAATGTTATAGTATACAGAAATACGATGTTGGTATAAATAAACACTGGATACTTGGGACAAATCGGGTTGTAGTGCATACCGTGGATTGGTTTGAATTTTAAAAAGAGTACAATAATAGAATGCTTCATGTGTCGAGGAAGTAAAATTCAATAGAGGGTAATGTATATGGTAATGTGGTATAACGATTACAATTGCGAAAACCGGGAGTTGGTGTAGCTGGGGGCACAGCGTAATGTGCAAGGGTCATGGTATTTAGAAATAAAGAGCAAAATAGTCAGAATATACCTCCCCGCTTGTTTGTACCCTACTCCCGATTTCAGTGATGGAAATAGTTAACGTGAGATAAAGTGCACAGAATATTGTGTATTCATTGAGATATAATTTCTAACCTGACTGTGACCAGAGTGGCCATAAAACTGGCATCGTCTGCGCCTTTCATGCCTAACGGACTTTCCGTAACAACACGGCGCTTATCGTTTACGCTTAGCAGCAGAGTCGGCGACCAGACCTTTTTCTGAAATGTAATTTGCTTAAAAATAAAGCTTACTACGAAAATAAAAAATATAAGCGTGATAACGCCAAACCGAAGCCTCTGACCGAGACATACTCTAATTATATTAGTTTATTTTGTAACTTTATCCGTCGTTAGTGTTTTTTAAATTTTTATATATGTTCGTTTACACATAGAACGTTTCATTGAAATCGCGCCCTCTATGTTACTATTATGTAAATATTTTATCAAAACGATTACGATATCGCGATCGAGGATCATGTAAATGTATCATTATAAAACTGTGTGTGGTAACGTGCGCGAGTGAAACGTTTTTGAACTTAATTAGATCCATGTTACCACTACAACAGGTTTAATGAATATTTCGCCGAATATGTGGATCGACTCCATTAAACACAACTTGAATAGTACCGTTATCTATGATCACTGAAGGTATTTATGTATATCTGTCAGTAACATAAATCATATCTGTGTTTTATGCCTTCCTCGAGAAAATATTCGTCCTTATTATTTACTGCTTCTCGATCATCACATCATCGTATACTACTCGATTATTAATAAATATATCGATGTCATTTACGGATGGGGCTTCATCAATATCAATAATGAAATTAATAATATAATCACCATTTTCATCCATCAATTTTGCGTTTTCAATAAATTCTTTAAGTACATCGTATCATTGTTGATCATCTACAGATGGTGCAACTAAATACAACTTATCCTGCTTAAACCATCTCATTATTAGATTAAGTAATAATTGCGTCTTACCATACCCAGATGAACCTATGGTATTTGCTCTGAGTTTTGAAAAGCTGAATGAAATTTAACTAGTTTTTGTTTTCGTGTCGCAGAAAAATCAATGACATCCATGTTGTACAAATATAATAACTAATATGGATTTATATTGTATTCGATACAGAGCATCCAAAGCTAACAAGTGGATTAACAATAATCATGACAAAAAATCGTAGATATGCACTTACAGACAAGTGTGTAAAATGTGGTACAAAAGATACAAATTTGTCTCTCTTTACAAAAGTTGGTGGTGTCATTGCATCTTCATTACAACAATTACCCAGGAGAAAAGCATTTGCCTGGGTATAATTAGTGTGGTCATGGAACTCGACTTTATATTCAACTTAATGAGCGAGATCAACCAAAACCTGGACAGTATCCAATAAATCCGATTGATCAAGCATGAAACGTTCATTGTGAATATATCAAAATTAAGATTTACGAGAACAACATATTGCAGATGTGACGTTGGAACATTCGTTACATTTGATCAATAAATTTACAAAATCCTAGAGTATCATTAACTATTTTTGGTAAGATCTGCTATGAAGGGTAACCTGGTATTAGGGGCAGGTAATTAATCAACCAATTATTATTATTATTATTATAATGAAATCAATAATTTAATATAGCCCAAGAGAATATTGGAGAAATAGGGCAGCGATTTGTAAACTCGCAGATACAGTAAATTTAACACGTTATGCTGCTGTAGTGTGGTTATCACGACCAACAATATGGCAAACAATATGGCAAATTTTTCTACCACCACCTAAACAAATTCAGTTTTTATATTTCAATGTTTGTCAGCGCTCCAAATGAAGTTGATGAAGCAGATATTTTGTTTTTACCACACGGTACTATTAAAATGATAGACGTCAATAAGCTTACAAATATGCATAAACTGTTGTTGACGTTACCAGTAGATATAAAGAAGCAGAGCTATTATTAAATAAAACAACAACCGAATTTGCATCTGCTTTAGAACGAATTTATCAACGAGGATCCAGACCAAAAGGTGGTCTACGATGGCCACAACTACGATAGATTGATCCTGGCAAGGAATATCTCTGTGTAGTATCATGTCTGATGAAAAAACATTATGTCAAAGTCAAATTAGGACATATCGTAATTCATCGTGATCAGGCAATCGTTGAGCGATTGAATCGAACACTTTCTGGGCAGTTATTTGGATATCCGTATGCAAAGGAAGTCCATAAACAAAGTTCAAAACGATATGAGATCTCGCGAATAGGTTTATAGACTACCGGGTGTGATAGTTGCAATAAATAATGAAATTAGTCGTGCCATTTCTACGAGACCCGTTATTGCGTTTATAAAAGACATATACCAATACAACCACCATAGTTTTTAAAACAACCATTATTAGACAGTGTTACCGTAAGATATTTATATGAATCTGGTGAACTTGAAGGTGGTTAAAAGAGAGTGACTGATCCTATCTGGAATGTAACTACACATACCATTTTTAACGTGACTGATCCTATCTAGAGTGTAACTACACATACAATTTTTAACGTGACTGATCCTATCTAGAGTGTAACTACACATACAATTTTTAACGTGATAAGATCTATCGGTAGTCCTGCAATCTATAGACTTTCAACTGCTCCTCAACGCGGCTTTGTACGTGAACAATTATAAGTAATTCTTGAATATACACAATTACCACCGTCTTCAATTTTGCAAAACGTCAGCACCCTTACGTCAATTACATTCAAGACATGTGAGCATCACATTTTCACATGTGTGACCAAGACTACTATCACTTCTATCTACGGTAAATTGTCTTGTATAATTATTTGAATACTGCCACAACATTACTGTTACAGCTCGCACACTGATTGTTCTGTAAATATTTTAATGTCATAATGAACGCAACATCAAGATCCAAGTTGGGCTTACCTTTTATGTCAAATAGTTTAATACTGATTTATTTTCTTACTACATCATCGCCATTGCCACTAGTTTAGTTATTTTATGCAATGATAAACCTCCGCAGTTGAGACATTCTTCTGACTTAAGCACTACGATATAAACTAAGTTTGACCATTCGATAAGGTCACCATTATTCCAAATATTTGTGTCAGAAATGGTTAATCCTTATGACGAATTAATTGTTCTTAGCATATCCTAGTGTCCATGGTCACCACTTCCAACAACCTGCTCTATAGTAGACCTTCCGGACCAATTTCCAAAATTCTTCCGTGACAAAGTACAAACCATTAGAGACTCGCTTGACAGTACAATTTCAACTGGCTCGTCATCATACAGTTATGTTTCTATTGATTTAGTACGGACAATCGTGATGAAAAGTGCATCAAAGTCTTGTGAACTTGATCCAATTTCGACAGCAATGATGCTTAAGTGCTTAGACCAAATATTGCCTTCACTAACTAATGTTATATGTATCCCTCTCTCTCATCGGGGGAATTCCCATCCTTTTTCAAAACTGCCATCGTAAGGACACTGCTGAAGAAACCAACATTTGACCATAACGATTTAAAGAACAATCGCCCAGTTTCTAAAATCCCATTCATATACAAAATCTTAGAAAAGGTTGTTCTAACCCAACTTGTATTTCATTTGAATTCAAACAGTCTTTTTAGCAATGTACAGTCTGCATATCGCCCTTGCCACAGTACGGAAGCTACTCTTCTGAAAGTATTTAATGACATTTCTCTCTGCTTTGGATAGTGGAAAGATTACAGTCCTCACTCTCCCGGATTTATCTACAGCATTTGACACAATAGACCATACTATATTACTTCACCGTCTCCAGCATGTATTCGGCATTCAGAATATAGCCTTACAGTGGTTCAAGTCCTACTTAGTGAACAGGACACAAATTATATCTGCAAATGGATTACATTCCAGCCCAGTTGACGTATGTTGTGATGTTCCACAGCTATCTGTTCTTGGACTTTCCTCTTCATTATATACACTCAGTCGCTCTCAAGTATCATAGATCATCACCCAGTGTCTCAACAATTGTACGCTGATGACACCCAAATATACAAGTCTAGCCACCCAACTGAAGTTGATGCTACCATCCATGGAGTAGAGATGTGCATTTCTGATGTGAAATCATGGATGACATGTCACAAGCTGCAGATAAATGATGATAAAACTGAGGCTATTCGGATCACAACACAAAGACTTTCTCATTCACATCCTTTACCTCAGACAATAAATATCAGCAACACCAACATTCAATTCTCGCAGTCAGTACGAAACCTAGGTGTTAAGCTAGACATTACTCTCACATTGCACCAACATGTCATGAACATATGCAAGGCTGCATATCTTGAACTGAGACGCATCAGCACAATATTTACTCCAGAAACTTCAAAAAGTTCAAGCACAGCTGTACGGATCATCTTTAGAGTACCTCGATCAGTGCACACCTCACCACTGCTCTGTACCCTACACTGACTATCAAGTCGATACAGAATCAAACACAAAATATGTTCTCAGTGCTATGTTTCACTGACAGACTCCAGTCCAACATACCTATCCAGCTTCACCCATGTGTATACACCAGCTAGATACTTACGCTCTTCTTCTGACAATCGTATACTCATTGTTACCACGGTGAAAACAAAGTCATATGGACAACGTTCTTTTGCGTACCAGGGCCGAGCCACGTGGAACGAATTGCCCATTAAAATTATACACAACTATACAGTGGTCCCTTTTATTAGTGCTCTTACAACTCACCTGTCTCGACTGCAGAGACAAACTTAGAGACCTAATAATGTTTTGTATCTTATATGTTTTCAGCATGTTTTTATGTTTTCCAGTTTCATTGTTTTTGTCATTTGTTTTTCTGTAGTGTAGTCATATCATTATAGATGGTGTAAAGCGTTTAGAGCTTCGAAAGATTAGGCGCTATACAAAGTCCTCATTATTATTATTATTATTATTATTATTATTATTATTATTATTATTATTATACGGACAAGGGATATTTAATGGATTGGGTCTGTATAGAGACAAGGGGAATTGAACATTGGGATGCATATTGATAATGGATTGGGACTGTATAGGGACAAAGGGGAATTTAACATCGGGATGTAATATGACAATGGATTTGGACTATCCAGCGACAATTTTAATTTAACATGGAAAATACAGAGCCGGCGCTCTGGGGACAATATTGGGCTTGTATAGGGATATAAATATTGGATTTGCATTGGTATAATATGATTGATTACACCACTGTACTGGACATTCACAACAATATCCGCCATGCGTTATATAAAATTAAATTTCCCGCTCCTCCATGCGTTATATAAGTTATATGCATCTCTCCGCCAAGCATGATAGCTTTTCACGGCGATTCACATACATTGGAAATCTCAGTCCAAAAGGTCGTGGGACACGTTGGGGACAATGGGTATTCAACATGGGTAATACAGGACCAGCACTATGGAGGCAGCGGGACTTTAACATAGGAATATTGGGCCTGTATTGGGTAAAAACAACCAGACGTACCGCCAGCGGAAAGTGACCTGCCAATAGAGTGCGGTGCACCGACCAAGGAGGAGATTCGCAGCGCCATCAAGCAATTGAAGAGCGGCAAGTCTGCAGGACCCGACAGCATTCCGGCAGAGGTTCAGAAGGCTGACGTGGAAACCAGTGTGGAGCTCCTCTACCCGCTCTTCGGCACGATATGGGAAGACGAAGAAGTACCAGCAGATTGGAGAGAAGGCTACCTCGTCAAACTACCTAAGAAAGGTGACCTCAGTGACTGCTCCAACTACAGGGGGATTATGCTGTTGTCCATCCCGGGGAAGGTGTTTAACCGCATCTTACTGAACAGGATGAAAGAGGCAGTTGACCCGCATCTCCGTGACCAACAAGCTGGCTTCCGAAAGGAAAGGTCGTGCACGGACCAGATAGCGACACTGCGCATCATCTTGGAACAGTCTCTGGAGTGGAATTCGCCACTCTACGTGAATTTTCTCGACTATGAGAAAGCGTTCGACAGCGTTGACAGGCAGACCCTCTGGAAACTACTAAGGCACTATGGAGTCCCGGAAAAGATCACCAACATCATCAGGAAGTCCTATGAAAGAGTGACTTGTAGGATCGTCCACGGCAGGCAATTCACTGATGCCTTTGCAGCAAACACAGGGGTGAGACAAGGATGCCTTATATCACCATTCCTCTTCCTGCTGGCCATCGACTGGGTCATGAAAACATCGACAGACCAAAAAAGAAACGGCATCCAGTGGACGCTGTGGAAACAGCTGGACGACCTAGATTTCGCTGATGACCTGGCTCTCTTCTCGCATACCCAACAACAGATGCAGGAAAAGACCAGCATTGTTGCGGACAACTCAGCCAGCCTGGGCCTCCACATCAACAGAGGAAAGAGCAAGGTTTTCAAGACAAATGCATCCAGCAATACACCCATCACAGTGGAAGGTGATGCGCTGGAGGAGGTGGATAGCTTCACCTACCTTGGCAGCATCCTGGACAAGCAGGGAGGAACGGATGCAGACGTTAAGACACGCATCGGCAAAGCAAGGGCAGCTTTCCATCAGCTGAAGAACATATGGATATCAAGGAAGCTTAACATCACCACCAAGATCAGGGTCTTCAACACCATCGTGAAGCCGATATTGCTGTACGGAGCAGAGACCTGGAGAACCACCGCTACCACCATGAAGAAAATCCAGGTCTTCATCAACACCTGCCTCAGGAAGATCCTCAAGATCCGCTGGCCAGAAAGAATCAGCAACGACGAACTGTGGCAGAGAACGAAGCAGCAGCCCGTTGAGGATGACATCCTTCAGAGACGCTGGCGATGGATTGGCCACACCCTCCGCAAACCTGCTCCCAACATCACCAGGCAAGCCCTCACATGGAACCATCAAGGAAAGAGGAAGAGAGGAAGACCCAGAAACACCTGGCGCCGTGATTTGGATGCAGACGCAAAGAAGATGGGCAAGACGTGGGGACAGCTGGAGAGACTCGCCCAGAACCGAGACGCCTGGAGGGAGCTGGTTGGCGGCCTATGTCCCAAACGGGGCCACAGGCGGAGATGAGATGAGATGATTGGGTAAAAACATATTGGGTCTGTATTGGGACGGTGTGAATGAAACAGGTGGATGACATCACGGTACTACACATTGGCAACAATGTTGCAAGTGACTGACCTCAATTAAGCAAAGCAGTGACAGCGAAAGTCTGCAGACGTTGTTTTATGTTGTACTTTGATATGATTCAAAAGTAGTATTTATTTGGACCTGTAAGCGGAAAAAGAAAGTGCTTATTATTTGGACTTCAAATTATATTGGAACTGTTGTGAATTATTCAAAAGAATTCTGGGCGATACCATCATGACAACATCATAAACCTAGGCGGATCAGTACATTTCTGGTTTTTGAAATTATACAGAACATTTCATTCATTTAAGAGCTTTCATAAAGTTTGATCAGGATTAATCTGCATTCTCATTGTTATACTGTAAGCTCCTCTCACATTTTCATTTATGACTTCAATATCCAAATTCTTTGCTACTTAAAGTCTTAACAATGTATCAAAATATACAGTATGCATGAGTGTATGTTAATATACAATAAGCATTATTTTGGATTGATATACAGTATGTATGATTGTGGATTAATATACAGTATGTACGATTTGGGATTAATATACAGTATGTATAAGAGTTGATTAATATACAGTATGTATGAGTGTGGAATAATTTACAGCATTTATGGTTGTGGATTAATATACAGTATGTATGAGTATGTATTAATAACATAAGCATTATTGTGGATTAATATACAGCATAAATGTGTGGATTAATATACAATAAACATTATTGTGGATTAATATACAGTATGAATGAGTGTGAATTAATATACAGTATATATGAGTGTGGATAAATATGCATGTGTATGAGTGTGCATTAATATACTTTATGATTCATGATTGTAAAATAATACAATAAGGATTATTGTGAATTAATACACATTATGAATGAGTGTTGATTAAGATACAGTATGTATAAGTGTTAAATAATATACAATATGTATGAGTGGATTAATATACACATTATGTATTAGTGTGGATTAATGTACACTTTGTGTGAGTGTGGATTAAATACAATATGTATGAGTGTGGATTAATCTAAAGTATGTATGAGTAGATTAATATACAGTATGATGGATGATTGTGCAATAATACAATAAGTTTTTTTGTGGATTAATGAACAGTAGGAATCAGTGTTGATTAATTTACAGTATGTAAGAGTGTTGATTATTATACAATATGTGTGAGTGTGGATTAATTTACAGTGTTTATGAGTGGCGTTGATGAATATGAGTGTAGATTTTTATAGTCTCTGTGCGTGTGGATTAATGTACACTAAGTGTGAGTGTGGATTAATATACAGTATATGTGAGTGTGGATTTGTGATAGGATAGGCATTACAATCACTTTTCACTAAATCATTCTTCGTGAATTCTGACAATCACAGTGAAGATTAGGTACACCCAAATATTTTGGAATTGTTAGCTGTGGAACAAGAGTACACACGCTGCATGTTCAAATGATCACCGTTGCTTGTTGGTAATGATAACTTCCTTGCTATCGGCGAATAATGAGGCACTGGATATTGACAGCCCCCCAGTCGACGTGAATAAAAAAGTGAAACTGTGTACAACAGCTGATATGGTATCGGTGTTCACGTGATTATGTATAAATAATAATATCGAAACAATCAGTACCAAATCTTAAAATTTTTTATTAAATAGGCAGCAAAAAAAAAAAGAAGACAGAAATAAGTATTTGCATTTTCAAAACTGAATATGTGTATAATTTATCCCAAAATAATAAATTGTTTTTTGACGTATGAACACTGTTTATATAATGTTCCTTGTTAATGTCGCACGCTTGTATATACATTGGATTCTATACGTTACAAATATACCGCTGCCCCCCCCCCCCTCCACCGCCATCAAACAAGCAATACCCTTAGTTGTACGTTTCATTGTTGTTCTTGTCTTGTAGTTGGAAGCCATTTTTCTCATCTCAATATTGTATAACATGACATTACAACCTCCTATGGGGGTAACATATCCATATTCAGACAGCCGAGATAATTTTCCTCAATTTCCTTTCGCGACTCCAGTTCACAAATGGCAGCCGAAAATGATCATTCAAAACAAATATTCCAGAAGGCGAGCTTAAAAACGTTCTTTCACGATCCCAGCCAATCAGTAAAGAGAATACTGCACAATAATTTCATGGGCTTATTTGGAGCAATCAGAATCACATAAAGTGATATTTTAACGTGTGGCTAAATCAAAAATATGAAACTGCACATACTATAGGTAAACTATAACTACTAGGTGATAATGCAAATAATATATACTAATGATGTATGACACGGAAGACTCATCAACTGAATGGACATTGTTTACTAAATCCACATAATGCGACCATCATTATGGTATCACAGCCCTTTAGCCCTGTTCAGTAAGGGTTGTTATCTCCCCTGATTTATCTTGCTACCACCTCTAGAATCATGTACATAAATAATTTTTATAAAGTTGATAATATAAGTCCAAGAGGACCTGTCGAGGTCATTGCACCCATCTTACGATCTCTAAAACGGCCACCATCACATTTTATCACTCCAAATGCTTTGCATAAAAACAAGCCAGCAAGTACCAAATATGTTTTACCTTTGTACAAAAACAACTATCATATTATCATTATCAAAATCAAATCAGTATAGTTTTCTATAGGAATGATGCCATCCTTAACAATAAAATAAGTATAGTTTTCTATAGGAATGATGCCATTATTAACAATAAAATCAGTATAGATTTCTATAGGAATGATGCCATCCTTAACAATAAAATCCGTATAGTTTTATATAGGAAAGATGCCATCCTTAACAATAAAATCAGTATAGTTTTCTATAGGAATGATGCCATCCTTAACAATAAAATAAGTATAGTTTTCTATAGGAATGATGCCATTATTAACAATAAAATCAGTATAGATTTCTATAGGAATGATGCCATCCTTAACAATAAAATCCGTATAGTTTTATATAGGAAAGATGCCATCCTTAACAATAAAATCAGTATAGTTTTCTATAGGAATGATGCCATCCTTAACAATAAAATCAGTATAGTTTTATATGGGAATGATTTAATCCTTAACAATAAAATCAGTATAACTTTCTACAGGAATGATGCCATCCTTAACAATAAAATCAGTATAGCTTTCTTGATGCCATCCTTAACAATAAATTCAGTATAATTTTCTTGATGCCATCCTTAACAATAAAATCAGTATAGTTTTATATAGGAATGATGCCATCCTTAACAATAAAATCAGTATAATTTTCTATAAGAATGATGCCATCCTTAACAATAAAATCAGTATAGTTTTATATAGGAATGATGCCATCCTTAACAATAAAATCAGTATAGTTCTCTATAGGAATGATGCCATCCTTAACAATAAAATAAGTATAGTTTTATATAGGAATGATCCCACCCTTGACAATAAAAGCAGGGCCTGAAACAGTTTTTACATTTAGATCGCCAGTTACGATACAATCAACGCTTTCAGATTTGAATTTTTTTGTTTTCATATTTTATCAAAAATAATAATTTGTTAACAAATTGTACGTGAATATTGTACATCATAGTGCTATTTAATGCACCATGCATAATTATTTACGATGACATAATATATACATGAAAGTCAAAAAGCAGTATGCTAATAAGGAAACTTTTTCATACGTAAAAATGAGTTCAACACAAAACATCAAATCTTTATATATATATATATATATATATATATATATATATATATATATATATATATATATAAATACAAGAATATATTTGTACTGCAGACTTCCAATAGGAGCATGGAGACGTCAAACAACAACAGAAAGAAGAATATGCATGACCCTTACTAGAAAATGCTAAAACTGAGAGCGAAATAAACTAATTTTTAAAGAAAACATCCTTGATTTGGTGACAAAATGAAACATTAGCTATAAGAGCTAAGCATGGACCTTTTGACCCATTTAAGAATGTCCTTGCCAGCCCAATATACAATTTAGATTGAATTTATTTATTGACTGGTGTATTCATTGCCAACTTAAAAGTAACTTAAATTGTCACAGGGCTCTACTGTTATGAAATGTAAGATTTTGCACAAACTACTTCCCACGTGTTTTTGTTTCTTCGTACAACTATTATTACTTTTGAACAGAAGTAGAAATTTGAGTTGTTTTATACATGGTCTCTCCATATTTAAACTAGTAATACGTTTTACAATATGTTTATCTCACATACCTTTCACAAATTAACATTCGGCTGCCTTATGTTTTCTTCTCAAGGACATTTCATTGGCAGTCCGATTAGGTATGCTTGATTTAACCGCGGTGTTAACTTATTCGAGATCTCTGAATCAATACGTTATGTGCAACACCTGGATTATATTAGACTCACACGAGATCTAAAGTCATTGTTAGATTTATACCGAAGTCAATCGCAGCTACTTGAAATTTCGTGGGATCATTCAGTTGACACAGTACAATACAATACAATACAATACAATATAGTAGAATATAATACAATACAATGCAATACAATACTGTTCAATTCAGTTCAATTCAATTCAATACAATACAATATAATGCAGTGCAATACAATACTAAACAATATAATACAATACTGTTCAATTCAGTTCAATTCAATACAATACTATTAAATTTAGTTCAATTCAATTCATTATTACTCAATCCAGTTCAATTCAATTCAATACAACACAATACAATACAGTACAATATAATATGCAGAAAGCTCTCCGTTCAGCATGGGTTTTTGTTTTGTTTACTAAAGACGAGCTTTACTGTAGCGCTTTTATGGCGGTACGACGGTTTTGTACGTTTAATCATTAGTTTTCATCAAGGATATGCAATTTGCTGACGTTCATACACACGAGTAACTGAATAATGGTATTGAATGTCGCATGAGAATTCTGGCGTATGATTTTAAAATCAAAACCAGTGGCAAGTCGTTTTATTCTGCAACCAAGCTCAAAAGCAACAACAAAAAAGAAATGACGCAATCAAACGCTGTATGTTGGATCGAGTTACCATAAAGATTACCTTAAACTGTTTTGTATCCTATTTTATAAATGTACTGCACATACACACACACAAATATATTGTACACAACGACATTCTCTCACTCAAAGGCCCCAAAGGAGTTATTAAATTAAATGTTTTCTTGTTACAAGCAAACCTAAGAAATGAATCAACCCAGCAAAAATGTTATGATGGATGAGAAAATATTTTCGTTTTATTCTGACATTCGGGTCCTAAGTTTGGATCTATTACATAAATAATTTCCAAAATTGTTGAGTAACTGGAAATTTAAATAATAAATACGCAATATTTGTTCTCTCCTTACAAAAGTAGCCGTTTACAATATTATTATAGTGAATCTGTGGTTTGCTGCAACATTTATATTACGAAATCTCAAATCAGGTTCGTATGGCTTACACAAAACCTTAGGAAAAACAAAATAATGCTTCATCACTTGCACAGTTTAAATGCAAAGAAAAAATGTCATTTTTACAATTTCGCTTTCTTACCTAAAATAATGAAGTTTGACCGACATAAAAACTCAGAGAAATATATTTTTTGTTGACTTTTACCAAACTCTTTACTTTCGCTTCTTTCTATTACTTAGTTGAAGACGATGGATGGAGTCATATCAAATAGGATCCAAATTTCCTCAGAGATATTAAAAAATTGTTCTTAAAATTTAAATTAACTCTCAGAGTTTTCATTGACCCTGGCAAAGATATTGTTTCACATTTAAGAAATCTTTTGTAAAATTAACAAGCATTCACAATGTCATCTAATGTAATGAACATTGTGTTTTCTAATCCTACCCAGGAGGAGTTCGATTCTATAAAAGAAACGAGTTGCCAGACATTATGATATTTTGTAATTAAAGACTTCTTTTACAAAACAATAAATTAACAATAATTTGGTTAATTATTTGGTGGGAAAGGAAGTTTTGGATATTAGTGTTTTGGATTTGATCTGTAAGTCTGTCTCTGGTATTGATAAGAAATTAAAAGAGCCAATTTAAAAAGAATAAAACAAAACAAAGCAAGATGGAATCTGAATTCAGAAAGCTGTTCGCTTCAGAGCGATGGGAGCGGAACGGAAGGGACGGAAAGAAAACAAGTGCAAAAAGAGGAAGAAGATAAAAATATAACAAATGCACATGCAGAAAATTGCTGAAAACTCGAAATGGTCAAGAGAACATTATACATTCCTAAAGTGTACTTACTGGCATAGCTTGTCAAACATTGACTGCAAGTACAGACAAGGATTGTGTTGTCGTTGTTCATTAGCTGGTGTTTTCTGTCAATTCGTCAGTTTAAGAATCATGGTGTTTATGTCGTATTTAAATAGCTTTTAGACTTACTGTTCGTGAACCATTAAAGTTATTAAAGGAGAAACGTCTTTCTAAGGAAGATTCCAAGATTAGTATTACTCTACTTGATTATGTCTCCGATTTCAAATATGAGTTGCCAAAGACGTGTGATGTAGCGATAACTAATTTAGACTGTCAAAACTGAAATTAAGGTACGATGCAAATGCAAAGGAAACTAGAGATAGGTTCTTGCTCAACATTTCTTCGAGCTAAAGTAAATGATCATTGTACATTTGAAAAGAGCATAAATGCATTACATTACATTATTTATAGTCCTGAAAGGCGGAAACAGAAACAAATTTGTGTTTCAAATATGTTAAACATTATTCTGGTTGTTATAACTCAGTTCAATATTCATTCGATTCAGTTGTACCTGTTCCATGTAATATAGATATAAACGATGGGATGCAATCTGGCCATAACAACTTAGTTTAAGTCCAAAAACCGATGTTGTGAATTGTATCCTAAATAATCCTAAATATCACATCTCAGGTCTAAACGTATAGAATGTTCGGAATTAATTCCAATAGTCGTTAACATTTTGATGCATCTTAGTAATATAGTCTGGAACGTCTCTGAATGGGATCTCTTTAAGCCTAAATAAGTGTTACATCATTTTTAAAGCGTCTTCATTAATAGATGACTATCAACACCTGACAAATTGTGAATCAATATTGGGATTAGTTTGGATATGTGAGATCTAAGTTACAGTCTGTCTGAGTAGAACTTCTTTAATTGCCGCTTAGGTGATCACTGTCTCATCTCTAATTTATTTAATATTTTACTTTCACTTGTATGGCTTGCGCCTGCGTCGTTAAAATGTTTCCCTAACTCATCAGTGCATACAATAGATTTTGCATTTTCAGTCGTTGTAAACTTGTATTGCTATCCTATCTAACAAACCTTTTGATATCGTTCTCATGACTAAACTGTATTTAGCTTCAAGAACTCAACACATAGTTAAGGAGATACCTTGTTCAAGTTCAATTACTTTTAAAATATTGTAATGCTGTTTGGAATTTGACTGCATTTTGATGGTCTGCATACATAATAATCTGCCAGTCATATTGTTTTTGTTTTTACATTTGTGACATTTTTCAAATTTTCACCCATTTCGGTAAATCGATGTAGGAGATTCCAGCTTATACCTATTTTCGTACAGTCGTTAGTATATAATCTTTCAAACATCAACATTGTGACTTATTAAAATTTAATATGCAAAATGTCGAATAATCATTCAGTGACATCATCCATTTCATCTTTGTTTATAAATTCCGTGTATTCAATGTTAGATGCAGACTGCATATTGAGGGTTGCTAATGACATGCCATAGTTAGATTCATTAGTATATTTGATAACATGCTTACAAACCAAACTGCCAATAGAATATTTTATTTCATTAGTTACTCAGATTACTGACTGCCGGATACAGATGTAGTTTACATTTAATTATCTGCTGGGCTTTGAAACTTGTCTCTTACGTTCTATAGTGAAAATAAATTCAGAGATCATATTTGTAGATCTTCCTGGTCGTATTGAATCTGTTTCACCTGCATCATGCAATATTTGTTTTTGAAATATCAATACTTCGTATCGCAAGTATATATTGGCAAAAGAAGATTTAATTACCGGTATAGTTACTTCAACCAGATAATTACCTCAGGAATGAAGGAAAACCACAAAACTGCTAACAAAAAATTAATGTCGTGTCAAATCGCAGGCAAGGGAAAAGGTGACATCATTGAAGCATACGTTATCATGTCCAATGAACAAAGGACATACACGTCAGGCTTGACCTATCGGGAAACTTTCCAAGGCTACATCCTGTTACTATATCACGAACACACCATGACTGAGGCGACTTTTGTTGCTAACTCATCCGGGGTCATGTTGCATTTGACTATAATGTATGGATATGAACTAGTGTGTTTTTGTTAGAATTGTGTTTTATGCAAGGAAGACATTTTAAAAAATGAATATGATACCATTGAAATACATGACTGTGTTATTATATTTGCCAATGATTGTGCACCGTTTTCAGAATCTTTAAAGTTTGCAAAAATTGCTTAATACGTTGAATAATTATTGTTGCAAAGAGGCATAGAGGTTGTATTAAGAAATAAAATTTGAAAACAAAATTCAGTTGTCGATGTCGCTGTTCAAACTTGGGATTTTTTTGTGCTGTGACGTATCTTTGTCACTGGTAAATTAATTTAAATATTTAACATTTCACTTGGTTTTTGAAGGGAAGATGTATTGTCGTACAAAGAAATCAGGCAAGTCAATTACAATCTTAATTGATAATATAAGTCTAGAAAAGAAGTGAATCAATACATACCGACCGGGATTTCTGATTTACTAGCTTCATCAAAACATAACGTGCACAGAGTATTCAAAATTGATATAAATATACAGTTTTTAAAAAATATGTACCTTACTGATTATTACTATATCGACACATTAAGAGCCAATAAGAACCATTACAAATATTGAACAAACCGATTAATGTATACATTTGTATGGAACCAAGAAAATCGATAATTCATAGATTCAAGATATTACAATGTTTATGAAAGAAAAGAAATATATATATATATATATATATATATATATATATATATATATATATATATAAATATATATATACATATATATATATATATATATATATATATATATATATATATATAGAGAGAGAGAGAGAGAGAGAGAGAGAGAGAGAGAGAGAGAGAGAGAGAGAAAAATGCCATTTGGACCTAAAGATAGATAGATAGATAGATAGATAGATAGATAGATAGATAGATAGATAGATAGATAGATAGATAGATAGATAGATAGATAGGTAGGTAGGTAGGTAGGTAGGTAGGTAGGGTAGGGTAGGTAGGTAGACAGACAGACAGACAAATAGATATATAGATATATAGATAGATAGATAGATAGATAGATAGATAAAAGACACTCATGTTTTATATGTACAGCTCGTATATGATATCAGAACTCGAAATATCAAAAATGAAAAAATTACAAGACCAGCTGCAATGAGTTATAATTTGAAAATCCTTAAATGATTCAAGACTAATCTTATTCTTCTAATGAATCATCAAGATGTCTGCCATGGTGCCATATAGAAAGCAGCAGCAACAGTTAAATCCAGGAATATCTGTGTGTTTAATTCATCATCCATGAAATAAATTTGACCAAAAGGCTACATCATGTGTCTTTTCAAGCAGTTTTGACATCATTTTTCTCTTTCAATACAATGCAATAACTATTTTGTGATGAGAAAAATTGCTCAGCCAGCAGTCAGATTCAACATGGTGGATTGTGTTTCCTTTGTTCTATGGATTTTCAAAAGAAAAGGATTATTCATCAGTGGTAGTGTATTCTTCCCAAGTCAGTAGAAATGTATTCATTCTAAATTTCAATGAGTAAAGGAGTAATAATATCGTCTATGTCTCTAACATTCAGATTCAATAATTTATAGTATATATTTAACATCATGCACTATATCTTATACTATAGTTACAGCTATTGCCATAATGTCAACTTTCTCACCCTCTTCTCCCTCTGGACATTTTTCATTTGATTTGAGGGATTCTCTGATGTAGAGCAAGACCTTCCTGTTAAGGACTATTTAGAGGGTATCATTTACCATGTGAATCATTTAAATTCAACCAATTGCACAATAACATTTTTGACAACTGGATATTTCCATCAGTTCTGAACAAATTAAAAAGGAATTCACTTTTTATTCATTCCAGTCCATGTTTGCTATTACAACACATGCTGATGGACCCAAAATGTGTAGTTATTTTTAATTGTGCTGCAAGTCTAATAGAAGTTAGAGGTTTATGGTCAATGAAATGGAAAGATCAGAACTTCATCAGAATGGCTACTAAACTATTTTTATAATCCCCTACCAGTGAGGCTAGTTTCAATTCCACATGTTTATTAGCTCTAGTGGACTCAAATCAGAGTTGTAGTCATAAAAACCAAGAATTATCTGATGAGAGAGCTAACCCACATTCTAGAATTCCTGCAATGAATAGCACTCCAACTATGACCCCAACAGAGGGACCTACTAGAGATCATAGACAGCCCTCTACATGTATGTGTAATACTGACCTGCTGCTGACTGTTATACAAACACTCCAGAAACAAGTAGGCAAGATGTAAAAAACAGATTGACAAGCTAAAAAATGAAAAGGTTAAATAAGCTGCCCAGAGAGGGAAACCTTTGACTATCAGCAGTCATTCACAAACCATTGTTCCTAAACCTATGTCTCTTAGTAAAAGTGTAGACACCTGAATTATTGCCAAAAGAAAACCCAGTTTTCCGACTCTGTCACTCAGTCAGCCAGAAGTAATAAAGCACCATACAAACCAATATCAATACAAAGTAAACATTCTACATTGCCTTCTATCAGCAAAGATAACATCCTCCTTATTGGTAGTTCCATTTTACATGGAATTAACAGCAGAGGACTGAGGCACTGTGTTAGAAAACATGCCATTTCAGGTGCCAAAGTACAGACAATACTGGAAGATATAAAAATATATAAAAATATATGATCTCTCCAAGTTTACTAAAAAGTACTCAATATTGGAAGGAACAATGCCAGTGAAGAGAATGATCTAGAACTTTTTGAAGAACTATATATACAATTACTTAATTACATTCATAAGCAAAATCAAAGCTGTCAGGTTGCATTGTGTGAAATGGACCCCAGGGGAGATTGTGATGTGTTAGATATCAATGAGGTCATCCGAAGGCTGGCAAGTGAAAGAAAGTGATATTGTTTATAATTACATGAGTTTCCTGGATGAAGAGGGACAAGTGATGCAACATCTATTTGGAAAAAGAGATAAGATCCACCTGTCTACCAAAGGTGTGGAAAAGCTGGCAAAAAATATAAATGCAGTAATTCATGTAGTCTGGTCTTACAGTCACATTACAAACTTCATCCGTCCCCATAAACGCAATGTAGGTCAAAGCAACATCAGACAATATGGTCAGCCATATCAATACAGGCTGTACACTATGGGATGTGATTACTGTGGTGAGATCAAACATTCAGCACAGAAATGCAGACACAGACAGCCAATACAATACCATCAGTGTGGTAGCTTTGAACACAAAACCAAAACTCACACTAGATTTATGAAATAGGAAAAGGGCAATGAAGCCATCTCAATTCCACCGGTAGACTGTTCAGCAGGATGACCAATTTATCTATCAAGGACTGTTATATACACTGGGCATCCCTTGTCAAAACAGATTTGATCTCCTTGCTGATGGATGTTCTGAATGTGGAACCTTACAAGCTACTTGTACATATTCCAACAGGAACGATAGTTCAGATTTATACAAAGATTATAAAAGTAGAAAATGCAGTTGTAGAAAAACTAATTTTTTATACAGTAATGAGAGTTGTAATGATTATCACTGTGAACATAGTTTAAAGTCTTTCAATGTCTCCTTGAGTGCCTCTAATAGCATTGATATTAGTCTCTTGAATTTAGGAGTTTCTAGCAAAGGTTTACGCATAGGTCATTTAAATATTCAGGGTTTTCGAGGCAAGATTGATCAAGTAAAGGTACTGTTAACCTCTCCAAATAATAATATCAATTTATTTGGACTCTCGGAAACAATGTTAACAGAAAATCAGGGTGAGAATTTCTTATATATAATTGACTTTGAACAACCTTATCGTAAGGATAGGAAAGCAGGCGGTGGCAGGCTCCTTGTGTATGCTAAAACCGGTACTATTCGTAAAAGACGGGAAGACCTAGAAATACAGGAAATATAATCCATTTGGCTACATATCACTCCAGAAAAACAAAGCCCTATTTAGTAGGTTTTGTGTATAGACCCCCATCATCACATACTTATTGGTGTGAATATTTTGAACTTCAAGTAGATACAATTTCAAATGAAGAGAATGAATTTTGTATTCTCGGTGATATAAATAGAGACCTTCTCACTGATCATATAAAAGGGAATCGGATGAAATTTATTGATTTGTTAGGTATGGAGCAACTAATAAATGAACCCACCAGAGTAACATCTACATCTAAAACACTTATAGATCATATTTATACCAATACAAAAGAAAATGTTTTGGAAGTAATGGTTCCAAAAATTGGTAGAAGTGATCACTTTCCAATTTTTCTAACACGTAAAGTCAATGGCAAATCAACAAAAAAAAATATCCATAAATCCATTACTTATAAGTCCTTTAAACACTTTGATGCTGTTAAATTCCTAGAAGATCTAAAACAGATTCCATGGAATACAGCCCAAATCTTTGAGGATATTGATGATGGTTTATATACTTGGACAGATCTGTTCATTAGTATAGTTGACAAGCATGCCCCTTTAAAGACACACAGGATAAAGAAAGACCATCAGCCAGGCTTGATCTCCCCAGAAAATTTAGAAGCAATAAAGCAAAGAGAACAACTAAAATCAGTAGGAAATCAAACCGAATATACAGTTTGGAGAAATAAAGTTCATAAAATGATACATAAAGCCAAACAAGCGCACTACAAAAAAGTTTTGGATGAAAACCAAAAAAAACCGAAAGTTATCTGGGAAATGTTTACAGATTTTGGTGCAGGCAAATGTAAGCGTAAAGCTGAACTTTTATCCCTCAATCATGAGGGCATTTATACTGATAATCCAAAGGACATCTCAGATATTTTTAACAACTTTTTTGTTCAAATTGCTGAAAAACTTAAAGAACCCAGAACTTCATCTGATCATCTGGAACTCAAACATTTTTGTGCTAAAAAACTACAAAACAATATAAAAATTTGAAATTCCTGAAATGAGTCCAGAATTTGTGTTGAAATATTTCAAAACCATCTATATGTGTAAAGCTACAGGACTTGATATGATTGGAACAAGGCAACTAAAAGTGGCTGCATCTGCAATTGTATAGAGTATAGAATTCATTTGTAATGAAAGTATTAGCTCTAATACATTTCCACAAACATTGAAAACTGCCAAGATTATACCATTGCATAAAGCAGGAACAAAAGATGATGTAAATAACTACAGACCCATCTCTATCCTTCCTTGTCTCACCAAATTACTAGAAAAGCATGTTCATGATTCTTTTCTCAACTATTTAAACAATTATGATCTTATGCAGGAAAATCAGTCTGGCTTTCGCCAGAATCACTCCTGTGAAAGTGCACTTGTATATTTGAATTGATAAACGGCTGAAAGCATTAGATCAAGGAGAAATGGTATGCACTATAATGGTAGATTTCGTAAAGCTTTTGATCTTGTAGACCATGAAATTTTACTTGAACAACTAAAGATTTATGAATGCAGTGAAAACTCCTTAAACTGGTTTACTTCTTACTCAACCAACAGAGTTCAAAAAGTATCTTTAAATGGTCAACTTTCTGAAAGCAAAAGTAATAATTCTATTTATCAACGAATTACCTCTTAAGATTGGAACTTCAATTTCTTCCACTGACCTCTGTGCAGATGATACTACACTGTCTGATATCGGTAAAACCAAAACGGTACTTGAAAATAACTTACAAGATGCTCTCAACATACTTCAAGTATGGTGCAAGTTAACAACACAACAAAACGAGCAAGACTAGATAGGGACAAACTTCATTTTTTTAACAATGTGAGCCTTAATATGACCTCTCAAGAGAGAATTCTTGGTGTATTCGTAGATAACAAGTTTACTTGGTCTCTTCACTTTAAACACATTTCAAATAAGATTAATTCTTATCTTTGGCTACTGAGAAAAATCAAAGCATACTTTTCTTTTCAGTATAGGGTCATCTTTTATAACAGTTTTATTCAGCCATATCTGGACTACTGTAATGTTATTTGGGGTAATACCTCTAATTCAAACATAACGACACTTATACGGCCCCAAAATAGGGCTTGCCATTTAATTCAAGATCAATGTATAGATAATTTTCAGGATTCAATGAATGCTATAAAGTTTTTAACAATACATGAAAGAATATTTCTTAGAAAAGCCAAATTGATATATAAAAGTATCCAGAAAATCCATTCCTGTCTATCTAAGCAATATCTTTCACCAAAGAGATGCTGATGGTACTACAAATTTAAGGTTAATAAGAAGAAACAATTACATTATACCAAGGCCAAAGAAAGAACTGTTTTTTTAAAAAAGTTTTCAAAATACTGGTCCAGTAGTATGGAACAACATTCGACATAAGGTAAGCTCCTAGCATTTCTTATTTTCATAATCAATGTCTTAAATGGATGAAATCTTTAGAAAATTGAACAGTGCTAGTACCAAAACAATTACTGCCTGCTTGTCTGTAATTTTGCATCATTTTCAAAGCTGAATGTGTCAACGCAGTATGATATTTTATGTTTTTGTTTATGTTTATGTTTTTTTGACAGATGCCTGTGCATGTGTTCCAGGCTTGATACTTTGAAATTTAAAATTGCTTAATTATTTAGTGTTGAGCCAGACTCTTCACATCATGTTGTATATTTTGTACATAACATAAAGAATTCCTCAAGGTAGATTAGTTCTGTAACTAATTGAGTTACCTTCTCTAAATAAAGTCTTTATTATTATTATCACCATATCGATTGAGAATATTAATAACAAAGTAACTTTTTCAGTAAGAACACAGAATAGTAGTTCAAAAATGTAGAAAATAGGTATTAGCCAACCTTTAGCGTGCTCTGTGTGTTAGAAGTGTCACTCCGGTACTTCACACAATGCTCTGCAATGGGTTTATATGACGTTTTGAAGGATAACAAATATGTTTTAAATGCACATCTAAAAAATGAAAATCTAAAGGGCACTGTGTTCACAAAATGAATCAAATCTATCTCCCATTCAAAATTAATAGCTAGTGGCAATGAATCTTTTTCTTAATCTGAAATTTGCATGCAAGCAGAGGCGTAGCAAGGGTGTTTGGAGCCCGGTAACAAGATTTATTTTTACGCCCCCACCCCACAAACAAATTCATAGCCCACACCCCACTAATCTGGCCCCTCCGCCCCCCCTTCCCAGCTACACCTCTGCATGCAACACAAAAACGGGGTAATGTGAACACTTAATGCAATAAAGCATCTTCAACGTGCAGTGTTGTGAATTCCTTATGACCCATTGTCCAATGGATTTGCGTCGCGTTGAAGAAGCAGTAAGATCGTATATTATTGGTTTATCTTCATCGCATATATATATATATATATATATATATATATATATATATATATATATATATATATATATATATATACTGGATCATATACCCAATATATATACTAGAGCACATATATTGAATATAGATATTTATATACTTTTTTGGGGGGGAGGTCGCTCTCTCCCATTTTTATCTTCTCAGACCAGTTGTGGAGGCCCGCCTGCCCTGATATTTGGTGTTTGCTATATCAGCATATTTTGATTTTTTTGACATTATTTTAATGTTTATTTTTATGGATTTGTTTTAAATAATGCCTTATTATACATAAAATTGTTCGTTTTATTAAAAGTTGTATTTTAAACTTTTTTAAAAGCATTTTAAATTACACGCATTCATCATTATTAAAAAAAACCTGTCTCATGTTATAATCTTGTTCTTTTTCCTTTTCTGTTGCTGTTTCGTTTGGTCTAGATAATTTGTCTTGTTTTCTGTTGTTAACTGTTTTTTGACTGGAAGTTTACTTGTGATTGCTTCTGTTCATTTCTCGATTGGTCTTTCTTTTGAGACTGATGTGATCATTTGTTTTGCAGATGCTATTTGTTTTGACCTTACATCTTGTTTTCTTTCCCTATTGATATCAACGTTTCCACTGGAGCTTGATTTGTACTTCCCTCAGTTCTTTTCTCTGTAGGTTTTATTATGTGGGCTCCTATTATACTCGCTATTCTCGGTTTCTTCTGTTGTGTTCTTATTTGGGGCATTTGATTTTCAGTCAACTTTGTTGAATCAGTTAAGATGATACTCGTCTGGTTTTGAAGGATCTTTTTTGTGTCTTTCTTCCCTGTTCCAAGGTCTCTACTCTATCTTGGTCTTGCTGTATTTGTTGTTGTTGCTGTAATCTTTTTCTTGGGTCAATGTCGTTTTGTGGACATTTGAAGGGAGTGTGACCTGTCTCATAGCACCTTTTACATTTCATGTCGTAAAGACAACCTTTGTACCAGGTTTTGGCAAGAAAGCCATGCATAAAGTAGGACCTTTTGATTGTATTTCATTGTTCTTTTTCTATTTCGAGTATTCGTATTCCATTTGTAATTGTGGTTGTCTCAATGGTTCCCATCCTTGATGTAATTACTTTGATTGCAGACTTGTCTTCAAAGTGCTTGACCACTGCTTCTAATGTTATCTTTACAGGAGTATCGGAAATAAAATGTTTTCCTGTTCTCTTTTTCTTAAAATCTTAATTTGAAATGGTTCTGGTTCTTCCACATGTATGGGGCCTTTGCTCATCCGAAATTCCCCTAATGGCAGTATGGGTTATTTCCCTTTCGGTATAACTATATACCCTACATATCCCATTGGGTTTACTGAGTCAAGCTTGTTGATATATCCTAGATTTGTTACTTTAATAGCTATCATTATCTCTGTTGAACTTGGAAAGTTTTCCCTGGGTATTCTCGACGCATTTAAGAACTGCGCTCCTTCTTCAGATAGTGTAAATATCCTGAGTCTTCGTGTTCAACACGTTTGACCTTGAAAACAGTGGAATGTACCTTATCTCCTTTGTATTTTCTTTCCTTCGCCATTCTATTTTTCTTTTACCATACAATATGGTATATCCTCATAGTCTCATCGCCTTTTCTTCTTGCGCATCCTATCACCAGATCGTGGGACCTTTGCTCCCTCTTGCTGGTTTAGATGGCATTATCCTGTATAACATAATGTTCATAATATAAAAAACCGAGATATGAAAAAGAAATATAAAAGAGAGACTTCATAAAGAGACTGAGACATAATAGTTATAGATGTATATAAAGGGAGAGATATATATTATTAGAGCAGACAACTATGTCAGGGAACCATATAACTAAACTGTTGTGTAGAGGTGGACATAACTTTAGTATTTGTATATCTGGATATACATAATAGTGTGCAAAAATGACTTAGTGTTTAAATAAGAATATCACTGAACATACGTAACCCTGAAGCCGGAAGAAGAAAATCCTCCCGTCAGATGTGGAGAAACTCAGGTCTCACTAGAATCTTACAACAAAGCCTGACAATGTCTATATATGACCCTTGTATCTTACAACAAAGCCTGACAATGTTTATATCTGACACTAGTATCTTACAACAATGATTGACAATGTTTCTATAAGATGACATGGTGTCTTATAACAAAATCAGGCAACTTTAATACGAGATGGCATGAGGCTCTTACAGAGAAGCATGATAATATTTATATAAGATGACAGCAGTATTATCGTAAAACAAAGTCTGACAATGTTTATATTATTAGGAGTTTATTAAGACTTGATTAAATCTAGTAACTTTGGCCATATTGTCAAGGTCACAAGGCATTGTTTTAAGGTTAGAAATGGACACTAAAATTGTGAAGATTGACCGTCAATATGGCATTTTTTTCACAACTCTAACGTGATGCAGTTTACAAGAACCGACCTAATGAAAATTAGTTTCAAAATAAGCCAAAAAATTAAGCTAAAAGTATATTTCATGAATATAAATTATTTTAGATTTTTTACTAAATTATCCATGAATTTTCAAGATCTATAAGTAATATCGCAGCTTTGATTAGATTTCAGATAAAGAATGAAATAAGTCATTTTCCTCTGTTTCCGTTTTCGTATTGGGTTTCTCAACTTTATAATGTATATCTTTCAGAAAATGTAAAAATGTGTACTCTGTATTCTCTTTTAATACTACCTTTTTTATGCTAAGACAAACAATTGATATGCTATATACAAACCTTTCACCTTTTAGGCAAGTGAAAAATGCATACGGAAACTTACATTTTCGTAGGGCAATGCATCAATTAATATCAACATTACCATACTTATTACTATTACGTAGCTGGCATTTTTCCAGGTTGAAAATACCCTGACTGTATCAGCTATATTTGTCCTCACATTGGTATGAAACAGATCATTCCAGAACACTTCATCACCCCTAAGATACCTTCTATGTTTCATGTAATCTTCCATTTCCTTGTGGAGAAGATTATCATCACTTCTGAAGATAAGCAAATTAATTGTTATGTATCTATTACCAACTAAAGAAGACCTTAGGTAAAGCCCCAGAGAAGGGTGGCATCCCAGCAGAAGTCATCAAATGTGGCTGCATTGTGCTGCTCACAAACCTACACAACCTCCTTTGCCAGTGATGGGATGAGGGTGCAGTGCATCAGGACATGAGAGATGCCAACCTCGTAACCTTGTACAAGAACAAAGGCCACATAAGTGACTGCACAACTACAGGGGCATACCCCTTCTTAGCTTCGTGGGCAAAGTCTTCGCATGTGCCATCCTGAACAGACTGCAGATGCTTGCTGACAAAATATATCTAAAATCACAGTGTGAGTTTAGCACTGAGAGGTCCAGAATCAACATGATCTTCTCGATCATGCAGCTGCAGGAGAAATGCAGAGAACAACACAAACCCCTCTTCCTGTTCTTGATAGACCTCACCTTACAATCCTAGTAAAGATAGGATGCCCTGCAATGCTGCCAAGCATGATCCAGTTCTTTCACGATGACTTGAAAGGCACAGTGCAGTATGGTGGCTCAATGTTTGACTCCTTCAATATTCTCAGCGGAGTGAAACAGAGTTGCATCGTAGCCCCCACCCTCTTCGGCATCTATTTTGCTGTCCTGCTCAAGCATGCCTTTGGTATGTCCACAGAAGGAATTTATCTGCGTACTCAATCAGATGGCAAATTGTTTAACTTGTCATGACTAAAGGCAAAGAGCACAGTGTGTGAAGCATCCATCAGGGACATAATATTCATATATGACGCCGCTCTAGCCACATACACAGAAGCTGAGTTACAGCACCTGATGGATCACTTTGCTAATGCATGCAATGATTTTAGGCTGCCCATCAGCCGAAAGAAAACAAATGTGATGGCTCAGAATGCATACTCCACAAGCATTATCATGAACAACTATGAAACTGGACTAGTCAGCAAGTTCACATACCTTGGATCTACCATCACCAACAACTTATTGCTCGATGCTGAGCTCAACAATCATATACGAAAGGCATCAACAACTCTCTCCAGGTTGTTGCAAAGAGTTTGGAACAACAGTATGCAGACCCTGAACACTATGATATTCATGTAATATGCCTGTGTAGCACTCTTCTGTATGCCAGTGAAACCTGACTCTGTACAGCTCACGAGAGAAAAGATTGATCGCCTTACACGTGTGATGTCTCTGACTCATACTCGGGATCACTTTGAGTGATCGAGTAACAAACAACGACGTGCTTGAACGTGCTAAGATTCCCAACATGGTCACTCTCCTCTGCCAATGTTGCATCTTCTGACTGGACCATGTACGTCAGATGGATGATGGAGAAATACACAAAAACCTTCTTTATTCAGAACGTCTTTATTCGGAACTGCTTCTGGCAAAAAATCAATCGGATGGCCACATCTCCACTTCAAGGATGTATGCTGCAAGCATGACATAAAAGCCTTTGACATCGAAGTCAACATCGGGGTGGGCAGAGTTTGCTCTAGACAGACCCAGGTGGCAACCATCTCTGATCACTGGTTTAAAAAATGGCGAGGACAAGCTACGCTTCCTAGCTGATGAAAAGCGATCTCTGAGAAAGAAAAAGCAGCTCCAACACAAACCAGACTCATCTTTCAAAATGCAGCAAGTACTGCCACTGCCGTGCCTGGCTACATAGCCACTGCAGATGCTGCACAGCCACTAACCGGGACATCTGTCATGGGCGAATATCCATTGTCTGTCGAGTCTAATGGATGTCAACAATGTTAGCAATATCTTCTAAGTGGACATTAGTGCACATTAATACATATTTATGGACACCAGTTCACATTAGTGGAAAATACTCATTATTACACACGAATACGCATTAGTACAAATCATTATATATAAGTACACATCAATACATATTAATACAGGGGGCCCCGAGTGACCGGGGGGTCTAAAGCGATCTCCATTAGGGATAACTGCCATATCCCATATGCGTCGTTTCGAATCACAGATTCAACTAATATGGGTATATGAGAAAGCTTGCCAGTAGCTTCTCGTGGGTTGGTGGTTCTCTCTGGGGGTTTCCTGGGTTCTTACTCCACCATTAATACTGGCCGCCATGTTTAGCCTATCTTTTGCTGAAACATGGCGTGAAATCCTACAACAACAACATTGATACACATTAGTTTACATTGATTTTCATTAGAAATTATGATCAAATTTTAAATCAGTTTATTAAGCTCCCACTTTCTCTTGCATTATTTGAATTTGAAAATCCGTGCATGTTGTATGCTATTTGCTTTTATCCTTCTTTATTCCATTAACAATAGTGATTAGAAGACAAAAATAAAATTTGATTGTGCCTTTTTCATGCTTGGGTATTTGGTGAACTTTCCTTATCTTGTCATAATTGTGGCTACAAATTCATGTTGATTCATATTATTCTTCATTACAAATCATTTTAATTCACATTCCTTTGGTAACAAAGAATGCGCAAACCATTTTACTTCATATTATGTACCCAGTTTTTGAACACAGACTCCCTTTCAAAGTTAGTGTCAAATAGCCATATTAGGGAAGGAGACTAGTTCCCACCTTATTTATTATTTATCAAAATCTCTATGAGGTGTGGCCTTTCACTACAAGATATCGAGTTGTCCTTTTCCTACATGCCTTGGATTTCTGGATGGACCATGTCCATATGGTAGTGAGGTCATTGGTGTGGGCTGTGGATATACATAGCATATTGATATTGGATAAATCAATAGGACTGGAATGGATATATTCCAAGCTCTCTAGGGTGGTGGATAGCCATCTACTGCCTTCTGAGTCTACTGCTAAGAACAGTCCATCAGATACCATAGAGGAATAACTGGTTTAAACTAATGTTTCCCCACGTCCTGCCTCATAGAGGCCCTTTCTGAATGCATCGCTGCCTATGAGATTGATACAGAAAGGTCTGAGGTGGTATCCCTGCCTTGTCTCACTCATTTGTTATACAACAGAGCAAGAATATACCTGATTTGTCAATCAAGACCTCTTACACAATGACTGTAGCCCAACATCAGGTTAAGGTGACTCTAAACTTCTACCCAGTTTGGAACAACTTTGTGGGACGAATTAATCATCAGATCTCTTATTGCTTCCTTAACTGGATACAGTTTAGGAGCTCTGGACAAGACTTTGCTAGTAGACATTCTAGAGGTAGTCTGCCTGCACTCAATATTGCAACCCCTGGTAACTGCTTATAATTGTAATGTTCATAACCATTCTGGACTCCATTAACCTACCACCATGGATGCTGAAGCAGCTCAAGTGGACATTTCTTCGGAAACCTGGGATCAACTCGTGGCAAACACTTCATGGACGCTAGAATATTCAATGACAATTAGGATTAACTATTTCTGATTGAGTTGTTTTTATTGTTGATTATCGTATCTAATGGTCAAACTTAATTTATCTAACAGTGTCTCGAGTGAGAAGAGTCTCAAAGCTGCGGATGATTATCATAGACTACACAGAAAATAATAATCGAAGTTCCAGTGGTCGGGAACCTACGGCACGCGAACGACCCCTCCCCCAAAGGTAATATGTGGGAGAAAGATTGTTTTCAATGCAAGTCAAAATAACTTACGCCAGCATTATGGCTGATGCGTGCTCATGACGGCGCTTTATCATTTTCTTAATATTTATTGCATTATTTAAGTCTCGCCACACATCAGCTTTTAATTGCCAGTAGCAGGTTATATTAATGTGGCGCTGAAGCAGCTACTGCCACTACTGAGGGACGCAGCCAATGTGTTAAACGTTTATAGTTTCATTGCTACTTGTTATGATTTTGCAAGGAGCATTATAAAATATTATCTTTCAGAATTAGCTAAACTGATGATTTTCTTATATTTACTATAATTTCAACATATTTGTATCTATTTTTACAACTTTTTACAGGTGCACAAAACGTGATATTATCCAGACGATAATATCAGTAATACAGTGCCCTTAAAATGGCCGAATAAAAACAAAAACTTGATCAACGCCCATGAAAAAATTTGGACAAAAGAATATGAATTTATACAACAAAAGGATCGTGCTGTCTGTGCTTTCTGTTCTGAAAGTGTTGTGTGTCGCACGTTTAGTGTACAAAGACACTATGAAACTAAACATCAATCCAAGTTAAAAACCTCTGAAGAGAAATGTTAAGGGTTATTTCTGTTTTGAAGAAACAAACTAGTATTTTGAGTCAAGCAGTTGGAATGAATAAAGCTACTGAATGTAGTTACAAAATTGTGTGTCTTCTAAAGGCAAACCTTTTTACAGATGGAGAGTACATCAAAGAAACTATTTTGCGCCGTGCTGAAGGTCGGTTTAGTGATTTACTAAATAAAGAAACTATTCCAACTCGGATTCCAGAAATGCCAACTTCTGAAAGATCAATTGAGAGACGCATAACTGATTTGTCTTAAAATTTAACAGATAAACAAACGACTTGATTAAATCAAGCTATTTTATTTAGTATCGTTCGTGATGAAAGCGTTAACTTGGATGACTTGTCACGCCTAGCTGTAGTCGCACGATATTGTGAAAATAATGCTTGTTAGCTCTTCATGAAACAACCAAAGCAGAAAACATTCTCATTGCATTCGTAAGCTATGTTAAAAATCAGAACATCGGGTTGAAGAAATTATTATGTGTAGCAATTGATGATGCTGCTGCAGTGCTTGACAAAAAGAAAGGATTTGTCAAACGTCTTGAGAATACGTTGGACGTCGACTATTAAATGTCTATTGCATTATTCACCGGAGAGTTTGTGTGCAAAGATCTTATAATTGGACTTGCACTCGGTGATGACAACTGATGTTAACTTTATAGTTTCCCGCTTTTCATTGACTCACAGGCAATTCAAGTCTCTTCTAAAAGAAACTGAGAGTGAATTTGCAGGTCTTCTATTGTACAGCAATGTTCGTTGACTTAGTAGAGGTAACGTCTTGAATAGATCGCTTCTTGTCTGGATGCAATTAAGGTGTTTCTTGATAGAAAAGAACATTTTCCGGAATTGAATGATCAGGGATGGCTGTCGAAACTGATGTTTCTTACAGACATAACAACAATTTTAAATGAGTTTAACGTTCATTTACAAGGACAAGGTCAAACAGTACTTGAAGGTTTTTGGCTACTGGAAAGGATTTGCGTTGAAACTGCACGTATTTTGCCGTGATATTAGCGACAAAACATTAAAGTACTTCCAAAATGTGAAGGCTCATTAAAATCGATTTACAGTGATTACAGATGAGCTTCAGAAGTACATTGAAACACTTAAAGTGGAGTTGGCTAAACAGAAGTCAAGACTTTCGAATTCATGGACCCATATTTTGATACCCCATCAAGCCTGACTTGCTTGATCTGACTGCTAGCCAATTAGATCGGAATCTTTTTAGGTGGATGGATATTGACGATTGTGAAATGCAGCTTGTTGAAATTAAGACATCTGAATTATGGACATCATAATTTGCCGTATTGCGGAAATCTCTGGAAAGAAAATGCTTAGAAAAGTCAGCTGCTATTTTTAACTGTTGGACATCTCTCCTGAAGCATTCATCTGTTTTGAAGACAGTTGCATTTGCTCTACTTTCAGCTTTGTTTTCAACTTATATTCGTAAACAGATTTTTTTCTTACATGACAGCTATTTAAAATCCACAAAGACGTCGCCTAACACTCAGAAGTCTGTGTGAAGCTGAGAGTGACCAAGTATGTACCTGATATTGAGAAAATTAAACAAGAGAATGCCAGGACAAGGCACACATTAATTGATACAGATTAATTACATTCAATTGAAGTTTTAATGGTCAATTTCTTTAATTACACATTAAAAAAATAAATTCAAGATCAAATTTATTTGTTATAATAGTACTTTTATATATAAGAGGATTTATATAATATGTAAATATGTGGTAGAGTAGGTAGACGTATAGGAATATAGGTTGTTAGCACGCTGGATGAATTAGAATTCCTACCATGGCACACTATTATCAAGAGGTTGCCGACCCCTAAATGAAACTAATGATAACAACAGCGAAGTTGCTGTCGAAGATAAAGCAAGAAACATAAATTAGTTGTAAACAGTGTGATACAAAAACTTTACGCGAATTTAATCTCAATGTTTATTTTATAATGACATTAATACAACGACAAAATAATCATTGTGCGAGCTGTAATACAGTAATGGTGTGGCATTATTCATATAATAATCCAAGACAAATAATAATAGTCTTGTTCTTACGCGTGAAAATGAGATGCTGACCTGTCTTGAGTATAGTCAAAGTCTATGCTCTAGTTAAGTGCTGCGGATAAAAATTGTACATCTACAGGAATTACTAATTGTTCACGTACAAATCCCCATTGAGGAGGAATTGAATCTATCTAATAGATCGAATTCAGTTCAACCCATCGATCTTGCCACAATTGAAATTTTATTCGTAGTTACACTCCAAATAGGACCAATCGTTCTTTCTTTACCGCCTTCTTGTTAACCACATTCATTTAAATATCTGAAATTACCTAAATTACTGGATTTTTTAAAATAAAAAATCATGTCGTTGTATTCGTATCTGTTTTTTTTGGATTGCAATATAAGGTTTCATACAAATTGCACTAGTAACCACATTATTTAGCTAATGTAGCTATCACATTTGATATTATTGTAACCGATTCACTAGATCTCATTTCTTTTTGAACATTGTTTGTGAATTATTCCTTTGCATTTTGACATCCAAAACAACTGTTCAGCGAGTATTTGATTAAATCGCTCAACAATTGCCTGATCGCGATACATTGCGGTATGTCCTCGTCTTTTTTGACGCCATGTTCTTTCGTTATAGATAAAGAAATTCTTTGCCACCAGGATCAACGTGTAGTAGTTGTGGCCATCACAACAGGCGTCGTTTATCAATTCATTCAAAAAGAATTAAAAACTTTAATATCTAATTGCAACGTCAGCATCAGTTAACGCGTATGTGTATGCATATTGACGTCATCCAACTTGAATGTTATCATGATGTAAAAACAAAATATTCAACTGATCATTAGGAATGCTGAATTCAAAATGTGCGTGCTTGTTTAGGTGGTGGTATATAAATTTGCTGTATTGCCCTTCGTGTTAACCAATTTGCAGCAACATAACGTGCTGCAGCAGCGAATTTAGTAATCCGCACCTATTCTAAAACTCTGATAAGATCTTAGGCTATACTAAAAATAATAATCGATTGATTAATTATCACCCGATAATGTTAGATTACCTTTCATATAGTTTTTTCTGAGATATTTTTAAAAATAAATAATGGAATTCAATGTGTTAATCAACTTGTTATCTTCAACATGTCAATGTTGTAAATTTGGAGTTTTTTAGACGCTCATTTTGAACGTTGCATATTTGATCAATATCTTTTATTGGATATTCTCCATTTCTTGGTTGATCTTGCTTTTTGAAGTCCGATATCAAGTCAAATTCCAGGAACACAATAATTATATGCAGGAATATGTTTAACCTGTGTATTTTGCCCCATGAGTATCTGCTGATAATTTTCCTAATGAAATAGCGAAATCACTGCCTATATGTATTTCACCTGTCAGGAAGATAAATTTATATTTCTATACCACATTTCATAGACTTGTTTGTAAGTGCAAGTTTTATATTTTTTGTTATTATTATTGTTAATCCATATGTAGGGGTGGATGCTCTGCATCAGATACAATATAAATTCATATTATTTATTATATTTCTATACCATAAATGTTTTTGATTTCACAGTGACACGACAACAAGAACCAGTCAAACGTCATCCAGCGCTTCCGACATTGACATCAAGTTGGTTACTTATTCCTTATCTATGTTGTTCCTTATTCAATTGGGAATAAGGAATAAGTAACCAACTTGATGTCAGTAGCTTCTTCGGGGATCAAAACTAAAATGTTTAATAATTCAAACAGAAAATGATCTGGGAGCTTTTAATGAGCATATCTCTTGAATACTACGAGAGTTATGTGGGTTAACCGCAAATATTCATTCACAGAGTACTGACAACAACGAAGAACAGTTAACAGAAGGGACAACAAAGCATATGTCCAGGACGAACGCAACATTTGAGATAAACAAATAGTTTGATATTCAGTCAGAAATAAAATGACAATGGAAAACGAATATATAGTATCATAATGCAAATAAGCATATCGTATGCGTAACGATAAGCGTTTATAGTTGACAAAGTTAACACATCACCCCGTCATCGAATCAATAGCTCGAATTGAAACGGAATCTCTAGAGTCCCCAAGATAGCCTTTATGTCATTCTATTTAGAAATATCAACAATTTCTGATTTCGTTTCATCATAATTGAAATATTTCTATCCACAGCTGCTACAATTCACTTGATTTCCTTGTGCCTTTTCCCTTAAATCTTGTATTACATAGTTGTACCTTAGTATAATTACCCATATGACTTCCAATAAACATCCTGTTTGTTTAAGTGTTCAGTGGTATCCTAACCTATTTACACTCACGATTAATCTACACTTCATGTTCCGAGCTCTGATCTCAATTATCTTACTTTTGTAATTTTAATTTCTGATACTATACTCAATACTGACTTTTATAATTGAACACATAATGTTATCAAATATATACTGTACATATTTAACTATATGTGATGGAAAACGATTAAATAAGATAAATTGTGAGGTTGAAATTGAGTTTTAAAAAGACTCCAAATACGCTACCTTTCTCCATTGTATACGATTCAGCATCGTTTTGGGCATTGCCTCTAAAATAATCTACATTGTTGAAATTATTCATATTGATATTGTTGATTCAGGTCTATCAACCCGAGTTTTGTTTCTGTTCAACAATCAGAAGTATGAAAAGCCTTATCCAAATTATGTTATTAACACTGACTTACACTACAAAACCGTCATGACACCTTGTTATTCATATTTGTTCATTGACTCATCTAAGCAGTGAGTTTCGAAATACTTGTGTGCAAGAATGGATTACCAATATAGTTAATCTTTATCTTGTGATAAATTCATTTGATTTGCTAGATTTGTAAGCTGATATTACGTGTCAAATGCATAACATAATTACTGGACAATGACAATGTTCTCTATTAGTTATATATTCAACTAGGGCCCATTATTATATCAAAAAGTGACGAAAATTGGCAGCTGACATTTAGAGGTCAAACATATGTATCATGTCTTTTTCCAGTATGATATTGACGTTTTCCCCACGGTGGTAGCACATTAATCTTGCATTTGTATATTGTGTGCACCTCAGATATGTAATCGTCTGTGTTTTTGCCTCCATTTGAAATAATCTGTGCCATGTATGACAATTTAGAACTTTATAGCAAGTATGTTTCCGAAATGTCCTTCTTGGAAGCTACTCAAGATGAAATTCTCAGGTGGATTATCACAATATGTCATTTTATTCTGTACTGAATCCCGAATACCTCAAAATAGCTGGAACATGAGCCCCAGTACAACTGATGTTTATTAATTTTGCGGAAATATTTGGTGATTAAAGCTGTTATTGATGTGACTATATTGTTGGTCGTCATCAATTTGTGAGGAACAATAAATGCAGTGATATTAGACTGTACTTCACCCAACCATACATATCTTGATAAATTTTGAAAGCAGTCGAACTATTGTTGCATCATCATATTTAGAGTATTATTGACATTTACGTTGTTCAAATATGTATAGAAGAACTTATAATTGTTTAATGTGAACCTGAGTTTCATTTATTTTTAAATGTAGTTTATATCAGCTGCATTCAATGCAATATCTCTGTTAATTTCCCAACTAAGATGTTGCCTACATAACCGATTACTTTCAATGTTAATGTTAAATATTATGATCATTAAAATCTTGGTCTTCATCAAGAATATGTTTGTCATGTTTCTCGTTATAATTTTACTAACATACCTTGTCTAATTAAAATCCAGATTGTTTTAGGATTTAACTTTTGTCCTATTTTCTGACTGTTCTTTTGTGTCGTAGTTTCTGATATAATCTTGTTTTTTGAAGAAAACAAAATATTCTTTCCTGTGATAAAATCTGAAGCACTAATCAGTCTTTATTGTTATGTTCGGTGTTTGATTTTGGATTTACTTGTTGAATTAAAGTATTATTTACTGGAAATAGAAACTGCGCTTAAATAACATTTTTAAAAGACTTAATAAGTAGTAACTAGAGTTAATTCAGAGATGAACATATTGAAATATATTACTGAGTCATTGGAAAACATTTTATAGATTATCATATATCAGGCTACATGTGCATTAGTACATTCAAGAATAGAAACGCATTAACGCTTTCAGCACTGAATCTTATTTCGAACGGAACTGAAATTTAGATCGATCTTAATGCATTAGGAAATGTGATAAAACTGTTTAGACTTGAATGGATTTAATTTGCAATCCTATGAGTTCTTTTTAACTTTTAACTTTCTATTCTAGAGAAAACAATTATTCCTTCAATTGTAGTGCCCTAGTGATCTTTCTAACACTACGGTAACAATCTAAATCACAAGCACTCGTAAGCGTTTATGTTTATATATCTAAATATATTTTTCGTTTAACAGTCAGATGATTCTAATGGATATGTGAAGGTTTCCCAAGTGATAAATGTAAGTATTGACTGATGTATTAATATCGGACAGAGCCGAAGCTTGAAAAAAGTTGTCCTTATAAATTAGGACTCACTTCATATTTTAAGTACAACATTCATCATATATTATCATCAATAACTAGCACGAATTCTGTGAAATCTTGACGAATCTTTTTTCAGTCAATACTCATTAGTTCTGATCTCATTATGATATGGAATTAATGTTTACAGCATCAAATATAAATGCAGATGAATTACCCAGTGTAACAACTATTTAGTATGGATTGTTGACATGAGTTGTATGTGCAGCTTTTGTCATCATAAATGAAAATGTACTTAAATGAGTGGTTAGGATAATTATATTTCGACTTTTATACCATACCCAGTTTTTATACTTAACCCACATGCAAATTCTCTGTCCTGAGCTGCGGTATTTAGGAATACTCTGCTAAATAGCACTGCAACATATAGTAGTTATGGAAAAGTCAAGAACGCATTATTGGATTATTAAAAACAAACACAATGCATTGTTTAAGACTGTCAACTCAACACATATCCACATAAATGCAAAATACACTATGCCTATTATTGTTTGAGTATAGTCTGAGACTGCAATGCATTTTGAGGTTTGATATTTTTAAAAATAGCTCATCCTATTAACGGAAGGTAAAGGCGAAACAATAGTTCCATGGAGACGTTTAGTATAATTATAATGTATTTGGCCAACCTTCGAAATAAATGTCAATAAATAATTACTGTTATGATGAGTACGATACAAACATGTTTCACTTCTGTAACGTTTCCTTGTCATCGTTTCCAAGTGTATTTATTTTGACATTTTCATCTTCATCTCATTACAGACTGAGCGTGATGATAAAGATGGATACTTGCATTCCATGCCGCAAGTACGTTAGCCATGGTTATAGAATGGATCACATTCTGATCGAGAAAAATTTTAAGACTCTCACTGATAATGCTAGTTAAATTAGTTTACAGAAGCAATTAGCTTCTTAATGTATAAATTTTCCATTTTTCGATCATTTATTATTTATTATTTATATATCTCGATAAAATATATTTCAAAGAATACTTATTTGGAAAACAAATTACGTAACTAGTCTACGTAATTTAGGGAAATTGATTGTGACTATTTTGTTGACGACAATGATGGTAAGCTGGGTAATAATAATAATAATGATCAAATATCTGGTATATGTTATTTCGCCAAAATTTAGGAACAACGACGCACCTAATACATCACAAAGAACGCATATTTCTCAAATAATACATAATTATATTTTATTCATTTTGAGGTCCACTTGATTCCATGATTATAGTCAACTTAAGAATAAAGATTTCTTTTATTCATATGTGATTCTTAATAATGAAGATGAAGCTTGAACTGAAATACACACACAGGGGCACAAACAGACACACACACACGTACACACACCCCCACCCACCACCCCACACCCCCCACACATACATACATACATACATACATACATACATACATACATACATACATACATACATACATACATACATACATACATACATACATACATAATACATACATACATACATGCATACATACATACATACGTAAATACATACATACATACATACATACATACATACACACACACACACACACACACACACACACACACACACATACATACATACATACATACATACATACATACATACATACATACATACATACATACATACATACATACATACATACATACATACATACATACATACATACATACATACATACATACATACATATATGCATACATACATACATACATATATACATACATATCAATTTAATTATATAAGTAATACAATGAAAATTTTAAATGAACGTACATTATTGTATGAATCAATTCCCAAAGAGTTGTAAACGTTATTACACATGTCCGTTGGTACACTGATCCAAAATGATTTCTAATGGTGCTGCGTATAATTTATAATCTTGAATGTGCTGATGTACTAATACTTTTGATCTTGTAGATGTACCCACAGTAAACTACATGACAATATATTCATAAAGATTGAACTTAAATGCAAATGACTAACATGGTAACAACCAGGTAGTAAATAGAGGAGGTAAAATAAAGGTTCGGAACTCAAATGGAAGTAAACATATTTAAACAAATGACATTAATCCAGCACGAACTACTACCCTCAGTTACGGACAAAGGTCAAGCTTAATATATACTATATGGAGTCTACAAATGCAACCGCATCGATGGAACTTCGTGAATTATGAATTTCTAATCATTTCTGGTCATATTAAACTATTTATATGTTTCTGATTTCAGGCAAGTGACAAATACCTCATGGAGGATGTGAGTGACATTAGATTGTTTCTTTGTTGTATCATGTGGCTATGTTGAGATGTGAACTGAGTCTTATTTATTTTAACATCTTTTAATGAAAATTTATATTGTCTTACATTAATCAAGCAGTATGTGCATGAACACTTAATCATTAATCATTCTTTAATTTCTCTGTCTTACCTAATTTTAGATAAACCAATAACCTACTCAGAACTTGAACAATCAGTACTATGTAGCCTATACTTAAGGTAAACGTGATTCAGAGGAAATCTGGTTTGCAATGTAAGTGTTTGTTGCTTTAAGTTAGTCTGACTCTAAAGTGAAATATTGTTCTGATAACATCAAATTATGCTCATTGATGCACGCCGAGTATGTTAAATGTATATTTTCATGCAAATTGTATCCGTCTCAAATTGAACACAATATAGCCATACAAGAATATGCAAATACACCAGTTAATGTGTTTAATTGTGTGAAACACGAATAATATGAATTGGAAACATTGTATTTGAAATCTGAAACAATACACAAATTATATATACAAATGCCATGGATTTTGTCAAATATATTTTTGTATTATAGAATGATCATTTTCTTAACCTCTAAGCACAAATTAAGTAATTGTTCTTTCACTGTTCAGGAACTAACGGTACAATTTAATGAAAACGGCAACCTTCTTGACATGCATGGTTATCTCAAGCTTTATGATGTTGAACCATGTGGTCTCATCAAGGTAAATACCACTTTCTTTGTTACTCTTATACTTTGCATAGCTTTTGTTTACTAATACAAATATATTGTAAGTTTGTCATCAATAGCGTGTATTTGTTCGCAATTGTCGTAGTAGTGATACCAGGATTAGTAGAAGTAGTGGCAGTAATATAAAATGGTTTTGTTCTTGTTTTGAAAGAACAAGACACAGTAGTAGTAGTAGCAACAGTACAAGTATTAGTGAGAAAGAGTATGACGAGGATTATATAATTGAATCATTATACATATTGTAATTTCGATACACCTTACATAAAATATGATTGATTCACTAACATTACATTTATCCATTTCTTTTGGCATATGGATCTTTAAGGTTCAATATTTCTAACTCAATATATGCATATCTAAATCAGTGTATAAATCTCAAAGAGACAGATATTTTTGGCCAATTTTAGATGAATAACACAAAAACGATTCTTAATTGTATGTTCTGTGGGTGGGGACTGGTTAGATAGTATTGAAAGCCAAAGCGTATATTACTGTTTAGATCAGTGAAAGTGCATACATTCATCTAGTCATGTCATAGATTACAATCGAAGTATTAAAAAGACATAACAGGTCATGCTCGTATTACCGAAAACACGATATAATACTGTCAAAATGCTTATTCTTTAAGTCGGAATATTATATGCTCCTTTGCAAAATACATTTTATTTCAGACAAATAAAGTTGTCAAGTGTATTCCAAAGGTAATAGACATTTAGTACACTCTCCCATAATTGATTACAACAATGTTGCAGCTCTAATTGTCTCTTAATCGCATCTATCTACACCATTTGTTTCCAAAAGGTATGAAAGTTCCAACAGTTTTCATTTTGTACATACTGCATATACATAAGTCAGAAAGGTAAATAAAAACATGGCATGAATATTCATTTAAACAACGAATAACGCAAACATTCAAAGATGTCTGACTAATTTTCTCTGTCAAAACACCATGCTAGCATATATGTAACTACGTAGATCGCACATATGTAACTCCGTAGATCTCGCGCTGTTGCAGATATATAAGTGTTATTTAACATGCAAATGAGTGTTTTCAAGCTAAAAATATTTAGCAATTTCTACATTAGCCCATAATTCTGTAAATTTGAAAATGAAATCAACAGAGAAAGCTGTACAAAGTATGTCAAAACTCTACCTAAAAATAGGCATCTATATAATTCACGCTCATACGTGTTACAGGAACATATGCTAATATCGTATATAGACGTTTCGTCTATGTGTACTAATAAAATGGTTTCTTTCAACAGGAAAGTTACGAACAATTGAAACGAAGCTATCGAAGGATGAAACAAAGTATCTTCGTTTTGGTTGGACTCGTACTTGTGTTTCTGTTGACGTTGTTTGGCATTTTGAATGGTAAAGGTATGTTACTGAGTAAATATTGTGATATAATTCTAGTCATACAATCTGTCATTTGTGTCATAATTTCACTGCCATATATATCATATGTATAATAACTACACCCAAATATAAGCAAACACACTGCATAAGAATACATATATGTCAAGTGTTCTTTGGTTTCGTCCCTCTGTAGATATAAACGATGAAAGAGTCACTTGTAAATGTAACATTTAGTTAATATGTGTTAGTAAAACATGTATTTTATGAATCGTCCATAACTACTGTTATTATTATTATTTCCAGTTTGCCCTCCACCACCACTACCACAACCTTGTAAGTACATTATGAAATACTATGTATTAAGCACAAATACATAACTGTCATTTTGGAATTTAATTTTATTTGCTCAGTGGGTTGCTAAATAACGTTTCCATACTAAATATGTGCAACGGTGTCTGTTCAGCCAGCAAGAAAGAACATTATATTATTATCTTAAAGATATGTTTTAAATAACGTAAATCCAAACCATTAGTCTGCAAGCAGAACAAAACAAAATGCAATATATTGTTTTTCAAAAAATGTCGATTTATCTCTAAAGCAAATTAAGAATCAAATATTACTTAACAAATTGGAAGAAATGATCTTAATTAACCATGTTAAGCAATAGCTAACAGTCACCATCAAAGACATAATGATTCGTGCAGTCATTCTGATAATGTAAATTAAGGGTCGTGGAATAGTAATAGACTCATGATTACTACACATACTACAAGAAATAAAAGATATATATATATATATATATATATATATATATATATATATATATATATATATATATATATATATATATATATATATATATATATATATATGTATATAAATATATATATATATATATATATATATATATATATATATATATATATATATATATATATATATATATATGTGTGTGTGTGTGTGTGTGTGTGAAGTTTCAGTTAAAATTATTGAGTGGATTATGATATAGATGTTTGATTAATACGATAACATCATTTGTAAAACGAAACAGGTACATGATTAAAGGTTTTCAACTAGTACTTCGTCCTAATTATCCTATAGTTATAGTTTATAGCATTCAGATAATTTGGAAATACGTGCATATATTCACACTCTATTATAGTCTGGATTTAACAAAGCAAGCAGAACACGCTTGAATATGAATTTTACTGATTGATGTTGAAGCGACATATAACTCTTTTACAATAATCAGAAATATGTAACGGTATACTCGAGTGAAAAAACCGATTTAACGTGAAATTATTTGTTAGTTACGGAAGCCGGTTAGTGCCACATTGAAATCAATTTTTATCTCGTAATTACGAGATACTATCTCGTAATTACGACATACTATCTCGTAATTACGACATACTATCTCGTAATTACGACTTACTATCTCGTAATTACGAGTCACCTATCTCGTCATTACGACATACTATCTCGTAATTACGACATACTATCTCGTAATTACGACTTACTATCTCGTGATTACGAGTTAGTTATCTCGTAATTACGACTTACCATCTCGTAATTACGAGTTAGCTATCTCGTCATTTCGACATACTATCTTGTAATTACGACATACTATTTCGTATTTACGATTTACTATCTGGTAATTACGAGTTAGTTATCTCGTAATTACGACTTAGCTATCTCGTAATTACGACTTAATATCTCGTAATTACGAGTTAGCTATCTCGTAATTACGACATACTATCTCGAAATTACGACATACTATCTCGTAATTACGACTTACTATTTCGTAATTACGAGTTAGCTATCTCGTAAGTATGACTTACTATCTCGTAATTACGATTACTATCTCGTAATTACGAGTTAGCTATCTCGTAATTACGACTTACTATCTCGTAATTGCGACTTACTCTCTCGTAATTATGAGTTAGCTGTCTCGTAATTACGACTTACTATCTCGTAATTACGATTTAGCAATCTCGTAATTACGACTTACTATGTCGTAATTACTAGTTAGCTATCTCGTCATTACGACATACTATCTCGTAATTACGACATACTATCTCGTAATTACGACTTACTATCTCGTAATTACGAGTTAGTTATCTCGTAATTACGACTTAGCTATCTCGTAACTACGACTTACTATCTCGTAATTACGAGTTAACTATCTCGTAATTACGACATACTATCTCGTAATTACGACATACAATCTCGTAATTACGACTTACTATTTCGTAATTACGAGTTAGCTATCTCGTAAGTATGATTTACTATCTCGTAATTACGACTTACTATCTCATAATTACTAGTTAGCTATCTCGTCATTACGACATACTATCTCGTAATTCCGACATACTATTTCGTATTTACGATTTGCTATCTGGTAATTACGAGTTAGTTATCTCGTAATTACGACTTAGCTATCTCGTAATTACGACTTACTATCTCGTAATTACGAGTTAGCTATCTCGTAATTACGACATACTATCTCGTAATTACGACATACTATCTCGTAATTACGACTTACTATTTCGTAATTACGAGTTAGCTATCTCGTAAGTATGACTTACTATCTCGTAATTGCGACTTACTATCTCGTAATTACGAGTTATCTATCTCGTAATTACGACTTACTATCTCGTAATTGCAACCTACTCTCTCGTAATTACGACTTACGGTCTCGTAATTACGAGTTAGCTATCTCGTAATTTTCAATTTACTATCTCGTAACTGCGACTTACTCTCTCGTAATTATGAGTTAGGTATCTCGTAATTACGACTTACTATCTCGTAATTACGATTTAGCTATCTCGTAATTACGACTTACTATGTCGTAAATGCGAGTTAACTATCTCGTAATTACGACATACTATCTCGTAATTACGACATACTATCTCGTAATTACGACTTACTATCTCGTAATTACGAGTTAGCTATCTCGTAATTACGACTTACTATCTCGTAATTACGACTTACTATCTCGTAATTACGAGTTAGCTATTTCGTAATTACGAGTTAGCTATCTCGTAATTACGACTTACTATCTCGTAATTACGAGTTAGCTATCTCGTAATTACGACTTACTATCTCGTAATTACGGCTTACTATCTCGTAATTACGAGTTAGCTATCTCGTAATTACGACTTACTATCTCGTAATTACGGCTTACTATCTCGTAATTACGAGTTAGCTATCTCGTAATTACGACTTACTATCTCGTAATTACGAGTTAGCTATCTTGTAATTAACGATTTAACGTCGACCGGAAAGATAATAATTCACGTGGTCGAAAGTCACAGGTAAGTCATACTGCTGTAGATGAAAACGTTTGATTCCAAACCTAATGGTATTAATTTAATCATTTCTTGTGATTTAGGATGGACCGTACGAGAATATGCAAATTTTATTCTTTTTGTGGAATTCACAGCATCAAGCACCAACTAGGAATAGAGTATTCAACATCTTAGTTTTGTCTCTTGATTCTGGGAACGAGAATGAGTTTAGACCAGATGGGCTATGGAATGAAAGGCGGTGGATGACACGGTACCTCTCTGTCTGTCTATCAACGAAGCCATGTATATGTCTATCGAACGAACTATTTTACTATCTATCTGCATCCATATCTGTTGGCATAACTATATGTCATACAACTTTACAAAAAGATGCATGGCTGATTATGATGCAATTAAACGTACAGATGAAACCATTGAATTAAAACAGAATATCACTGTGATTACATTTTATTTTGACGACATGATTTTTTGTGTATTATTTGGTATACTATGTATAAACTCTTGTTAAACATGAATCATAATGATCTATATGGAAGGGTCTTGTCTACTGAGTCAGTTTTTAAATGTTAAAGCGGCATGATTTAAATCTCTTAGAGAAACATATCACATAAATTTCTTAGCCGATAAGGTACGAGAGAGAGAGAGAGAGAGAGAGAGAGAGAGAGAGAGAGAGAGAGAGAGAGAGAAGTCAACTCTTAGAAAGAATTTTTAAGTTTTTTTTAGTTATTTCATGGGAATGTACATAGCCAGTAAATTAATTTTATTTTATAAATGATTCATTACTTTATCGATTAAATCATAATAATTGATATTGTTTTAATGACAAAAACAACCGTACCAAAATTGCTTTAAAAATAATATTGAAGTTCTGTAATACGTAATCAGTTCAATTTTCGAACCTAAACATAACCTGATACCATTTTCAGAGTTTAAAAGCGTACATAAAACCGCCTATACCATCTGTAAATTCTAACAGATCGCTGCTGCGCCATTTGAAAATAGTAGAAAATTGCATTTTCTTGTACCTTTTACTCAATGCGGATACAGCGGTAAGTTTAAAATCCCTCTTCTTTGCACCTGTGACATTAAATCCTCCAAAACACTCACATTTTATATATTAATCCCAGTTCAAACAGTACACCTGTATAACCATTGACAGTTTGCCATTTTTTCAAACTATTGACACATGTGTAGAAGGCAGCATCAATCCATGGGAAGAGATATGCTTTTACTGTGTCTAGCAAGAACTATATAAGCAGGAATCTATCACTATCAGTATTCATGTATAATAATGCTATTATCTATTGACTCTAGACTTTTGTCAATGCATCATCTTAAATGTCTGACCACATATAAGCAGGATATCATGGGGGGGTCATTCCCCCATCCCCTCTCCCCGAATTTGCATGTGCTGTAAATTTGCTGTAGCCTATGTATAAAAATTAACAAGCCCATCAAGTTTTGCTCCCCCCCCCCCCCTTGAAAAATTGAAATGATGTCCCTGCATATAGCTGTGTATCTTAGATGACCCTATAACTCATGCAATAATCATACAATGTGCCTATTTCGTTTTAAATATCTACTTTGAAAAATATAGTCATCATATACATGTGTTGCCATTCCTTCCAGACATTATGGATGAAGAACTGAGGCAGTTTCTTTGCAATAGGGGCATCAGTGAAGAAACTGTGAAGAAAATGGGAGAGGATAAGGTTAGTCATTTTATATATCCTATCATACATGAAGGAGAAGAAAATAATATGAAGAATTCAGAGCAGCAACACATTTGATGCAGAGTTTCTACAAATATATCCCATTCTCATGCACAAAATTTTGCAGATTGTGTATATGTTTGCAGATGTCCAAATATACATACAGTTGTATTAGCAAGGTGACGTGTTAACATATATTTTCACCAGGGTATGCAAATTTAGTGAGGTTGGTGCAAATTATTTTCTTTATTGTCTTTATACCCCACTTGTGACAGCAAGAGCATGTTAATTTTCATGTCCATTTGAATATCGAGCTGTGCATCAGAATATCAGTCTGTAGTTCTGTCTGTCCATCCAGAGGAGTTTGTCGGTAAGATTATACAAAAACCAAAACATAGCTTGATAATTTGTATCCATATGTAGATGAGGTGTTTTGCCAATAATCATGGTCTCTCAAGACAGGTGGTCTCTCTTAACAGGTCACAATGCTTTATAATCAGTAAATTTGTGCACTGAGAATGTAGTCTCTCATAACAGGTGGTCTCAAATAGTATTGGTCTTTCAAGACAGGTTTTACTGTATTGCAAAACTTCAAACTTTTAAGGAATTAAAATTTTTTGCATTGTCAAAACTTCATCAGGAATATTAACCAAAGGTCAAACCAAGCGATTCACATCACATAAATACATAGCATGTAATCATGGAGAAATGTTAGCACACAATACAAATTAAATATACACGACAATTCATTGAAAGACATTCTGGATTATATCATTAAGACTTAATTAATAAGCCTATTCAGGACTTCTGGTGCATCAGCATATTCAGTATTGGATTTCATTTGGAACACTATATACTTTTGGACTTGTGTTAGAACTTTTAGAATTATTTGATATTTAATTCACAATACTGTCAGTTCCTCTTGAATTTACACCTTGTAACTTAGAAAAATAGATTTATCTGTTGGTAACTTTGAGAAATAAATTTTTTTCTTGATTTTTATTTGTTGCTTCTTTCTCAAAACCATAGAGTTATAATTTCACTTACAGAGCTTTTGTCTTTCAGCTTGACAGATACGTGATTGAGGTTGCAGATGACACGACACTGACCAAATATCTGCCCCATATAGGTGACAGGGTTGCTGTTAAAGAGTTTTGCAAATCTATGACAGCATCCAAAGGAGACTTGGTTGCTAAAGAAACAAGAAAAAACCAAATACTGAAGTCTTTGAGGAAAACACTGCTATTCAGGAGAGCAACACATACTTCAGAAGGGTCAGATTCAGATGGGGAAAGCTCATTAATCACTAAAGCCAGGAGAGGTGTTTTAGCTGGTAATAAAAATGCAAAAAAAGGAAGCAGGAAGATAGAAATAGGATGGTTGCATTTTGATACCAATAACCAGATGTACCGACAGGTACGAAAGAAACGTGGGGGAAGCACCAGTAGAGTAGACATATGTAAAGAATCTACTATTAAAGAAGTTGAAGAAGTGGCAAAGTCCTTATTTTTCCCTAATGGAACTTCCCCAAATGGATCGATAGAGGACTTTGATTTTGAAATTAGAGATTTTTCTGAGGAAAAGACAGAGTGCAAAGAAACTATCGGCGAGATGTATGACAGGACAGGGGTGAATATACTTAGGTTTTGTCTTGCATCAAAGCAAAAGAGTCCTCCACCACAATATACAAGCATCAAAGAGATGAAGCAAATACCAACTCTGGATGAACCTGTAGATATACCACACACAGAGTTTGACAAAACACAAGGACTCAGAATGCAAGAAAAGGATGAGACTGAACCCTTGTTAATTATTCCAGATGATCATTTTGGCCATTCTTTACCTTCTTTTGTAGATGATTCAGAAACTGAGATTTTCTTTAAGAATACCAGTTCACCAAATATTGCTCGTGATATTGATGATACTCTGCCATATATTCCTCCACTCATTCCTGCTGAACACTTACAAATAGACATTCACAGAGGTGTCTTTGCATTTCAAGAACTGTGTAATTACTTTAAAGACCCCAGTATTTTAAATAGACATCTTATCATCACCCGAATTTTGACAAATGGAGAGAAAGAAAGAGCAGAAGATACAGGGGGTGTTTTGAGGGATTTGTTTACTGAATTTTGGACAGAGTTTTATTGTAAGTGCACCGTTGGCAGAGATGTGAAGGTTCCAAGTCTGCGCCATGATTTCGGCATGGAAGAATAGAAGGCTATTGGGCGCTTGCTTGCATATTAATGGCAAAATGTTGGATACTGGCCAATAAAACTTGCAAAGACATTCATGAAGTACTGTCTCTTTTCGGATACTGATGTTACCAATAATGAGCTTTTAGAGGATTTTTATCAGTTTATTTCACTGCCAGATAGAGATGTGTTCGAGAAGGGATTCACTGACTTCTCTTCAGTTGGTCTCAAAGACTTGTTGGATGCTCTGGATGCCCATGAATGCCGGACTAAGGTCAGTGGGGAAAATTTTAAGGCTGTCCTTCTGGAAATAGCGCATAAGGAGATGATTCAAATGCCTATGTATGTATGTGACTACTGGCGAGATATCCTGAAGGGACTCTGCATCAGCACTGAAAATCTTAATGATGTTTACTCGACTCTGATTCCGAGTAACAGAAAAGTTGTACAGATGTTTCAGATTCCAGAATCTCTGAATGACCAAACTAATGAAGTTTCAAAATATCTGAAGAGATACGTCAGAGAACTTGATTTGAAGGCTTTGTGTCTTTTCCTTTGCTTCTGCACAGGTTCTGACCTTATTACAGTGCCCAACATAGCTGTAGAATTTGTCAATATGACTGGCTTATCAAGAAGGCCAATAGGGCATACTTGCGGTTGTGTCCTTCAAATTGGTGATTATTATGATAATTTTATGGAATTTAGATCTGAATTTGACAGTGTCCTAGAAAGTAACATCTGGATCATGGACATAATTTAAGTTTTGTTACATTCAATGATCAGGACCTTTCATTTGTCATGCTGACCAGTCATATCACGCTGCGATTGGGTTTCATAGCCTTTGCCCCCATCGGGTGGTGTTATGGAAGCTACTTTCTACACACATGTATAATAATAGATGGACATGTTTGTAAAGATTTTGCATTCAGTTCAACATTTTTCCATATTGTTTATGGAGTCATGTAACTTGAAGAATGTAAGAGTGGATCCATCTTGACAAGCACTACATCTACCTTTCAAAATTAGGACACTTTGTGGCACATGTAACATTTCAAAGATTTTGGTCAAAGGTATTGTTAGAAGTTTATTTCCAAAGTTCAGCTAATGTTAGAATCATCCGACAATATGATAGTATGCATTTTTGATAATACCAAACCGAAACTACTTAAGAAGGCCAATGTGTCCTTTATTACGCATGCTACTTGCATAGTTTTTAAGTTGCATTTAAAGTCAACTCGTGATCACATAGCTTTTTATCTTCTGTATTTATAATGTCACACCTTTAAAAATGAAACATTTTGAGATGATGCATCTTGATGAGAATTATACCATCATAACATAAGATAGATCACTGCAATCCATATTGAATGCTTCCACAGACTTTGGTTCAGTTTTCCCATTAACTGGTTTAAAATTTAAGTTTTTATTTTGAACTCATTATTGGATTGTTTGTTTTTCTTTCTTCATGCTACATACATAGTGTTCTATCCAAATTCAATACAGTTGTTGACTGGATGCATCTTGTTAAATAAATAATACATACTTGTTGCAAACATAGGTCTTCTGTAACAAATATTTCATGCTTTAGTGGTTGTTTTGAAATTCTGTGTTTCAAGTTCATGTTGTGTTTCTAGTTCATTTTGTGGTTGTAGTTCATTTTGTGTTTCTAGTTCATTTTGTGTTTCTAGTTCATTTTGTGAAATTTGGTGCTTCAAGTTCATTTATTGGATGCTGTTTATGACAAGATCACGAAACATTATAATTGCATGCTTCTCTGTTAGACGTTCACCTTTATCATCAAAGATCACTCTGACCTTCATGTTATGCTTCAGTGATGTGTTAAATATGTATATCTTGGTTATGAATACATGAGCTTTTTCTATGTTATGTACATCTTAGCCTGCATAGAGAGCCTTTTCTGATCATGCACTTGAAATTAGTGATAAATATGTTTATTCATTGGTAAACTATATATTTGCCTGATTAAAATTTATGTATTATAATGGGTTAGGCCCAACTGGTTAACTGGGTATTGCTTATGAATATATCAATTAGATGACAAGACTGCATGCATTTAGCATGCTTTCTAAGTAAGGTCTCAACAGTAGTTTTCTTTCAAGGTAATTGAAGATACAGGAATAATGTTTGTACTTTTAGCAGTAACCCAGAGCACCTGACTTTCACCCAGTAAAGTCTGGACTCTATGGGTGGGTAGTAAACAGTAATTTGAAGAAAAAAAACAGGCAAACAAAAGCAAAGTGGAATTATTCTCAGGTTGTTATCTACTCATTATAGTACCTGTATTTCATATACACAATTGTTATTTTGATTTCTTTCTTTTTTGGTTCTTGTGTCTTGTATGCCCAGTAGTTATGTACGTATATCTATGGTTTATGGGCATATCAGCACAATACTAAAGAGCAAATCAATAGAAAAGTAACCAATATTTTATAATCATGATTACTCTAGTTTGAATTAATTTTCCACCAGATAATTAACATTTATAGTGGAGATTATTAAACCTTGGTAGAGGCAATTGATGATCAAACTCGATTTGATCCATTGCAATGATACAGGTACTGTTGAAAGCTGATATCTTGTTGATTCATCAGCATTGAAAATTCTCCTTCCTTTTAGATTGCTATCTGTGATTATTCAAAATGACTTCCAACTTCACCTTTAGGATATTGTCAGGTTAGGAAAAGAAAATACTTGACCAAAATTTAAAACATAAATTGGATTAAGTAGGGGACACCTGGAAGGACTCTAGTTTGCCTGGATTCCAGAGATGTTCATTCTTATAGTGTTTTGTAATTGACCTATACTTTAATGTTATCAACAATTTCATTAATTATCAGCAGATCAGCATTGAATTAATGTTAATTATTATTACCATTCAGCATGCGACATACTGTTACAGTTTTCACTGCTAGAAATATCAAGACAGTTATTACATATTTTAGTTGCTGGTATTGACTACTGTAAAGTGTCTCATTTCAAGTGATTATTTTGCCAATTCTGTTTTTAAATCATCAGTGTCAACAAAGTATTGGGGTGACAGTAAGCTCAAGAGAGAGCTAGTGTTTCATTTTGTTTAATATTTATTTTTATCTCTACTCTTTATATCCTTCAAGCCTCTTGGGTACACAACACATGTCGTGGACATTATGACATGTATGTGCCAGAACATAAAGAAATACATTGGCAGTGCATTTGTATCATTTACACATGTACTGTTGAGAACTAGTTTAAGAAATAATTATATAATAATCATGGATTATGTCAGTGATCTAGAACATGAGATTTTGGTTAAAGGTTTTAAAGTTTTGATAACATGTAGTTGTGATAGTTGTTGCAATGATGATGCACTGAGAATATTTCTTTGAGAGGATGAATAAGGGAATAAAAGATATTTAAAATCATATTGTCATTTTGTTTTAATTATTATACATGGACATACCTTGGGTACATGTTATTTTGTTCAAAGTGTGCGTTGATGGTGATTGTAAACTGTAACTTCGCCCTCTTAGTACGAGAGGTGGTTAATTGGATTTGGCTGGCAAGAACTGAGCAAGAATACTGGTAGGAAATAAAGCAATCCAAGCTCCCTTAGACATGAAAAATAACAAATTTAATGAAAACAAATTAAATGTGGCAATTCCAATTCAATCTAAGTTATGTCAACATAATTAATAGCAGTGTTCTATTCGGATTTATTCCATAAAAATAACGAGTGGTGAAAACAGCTCAATGTTCACGACCAATTTTCATAACCTTCCTCCCATGATCATGCGTGTATCAACATCTTCCATTTGCGTTGCCTTCCTATTCCCTACGCTTCATCCCTTACTGGACTTACTAGTCCTTTATTATGACCTCGTCCTTTTTCTTCTCGGACTTCCGTCTTTGTACAGTCCTGTATCTCTCCCAGAAAGCTGTTCCTTAAAAAACAAAATTACCTGTACAATTCCATCACTTTGTTACTCAGAAGCATACTAGCTATCCACACACTGCGTAAATTCTGACTTAGTACGATAGAACATTATCCTCGCTTCCAGGGACGGGAGAAAAGCAGAAAGGTCGAAATGACTCTTCACAGACACTTTTCTGGCTTAAATGCGATAACATTTTAATGCTCATTGTATTCAACTTTAAGGTTCAATACAATTCAACATTCGACACTTCAAAGTAACACACGTTTAAATACAATGGCTTTAAACTACTGCTGACAAGGCTTGAGGATTGAAGTGTTCTACTTTGTCAGGTTAACAGGAAAATGAGAATCAGAATTCATGGTATGGCCACTTTTCACCAATTGCTTGTACCAACAAGACAAAATCCGGGACAAACTAATGCACAAAGTGACAGTTTTAAATAATGTGAAAATTGCTTAAAGCTATAATATCAAACGCAATGCAAAAGAATGATGAGAATACATGCACACAGATCTCTCGATTGTTCGTTAAAGACGCATAAATTCCACTTTTCTAAACATTGTGAAGATATTATATATATTATCATGTCTGTCTGTCCATCCATAGAAAGTGTGTATCCACAACAATACTTGAATTTACTGTTGTTTTTGTGTTGTTGTGTTTTGTTTAAACCTTAAACTTCCTTTAACCATGGATAGCGTCAGCAGCCCGTTGATTTGATTAGGTGGAAGGTCAAGCCCTGAATAAAGGATATAAAGGGGCAGGTCAAGTTTTATTGGCCCATCTTTGTCAATCTTCATATTTTATTTTTTAAATTTATTTTTATGTCAAACATAACACTAGTTAAACACTTCATTTGTTGAAAAGAAGATTAAAAATAAATCGTGTTTAGGTTTATATATATATATATATATATATATATATATATATAATATATATATATATATATATATATATATATATATATGAGAGAGAGAGAGAGAGAGAGAGAGAGAGAGAGAGAGAGAGAGAGAGAGAGAGAGGAGAGAGAGAGAGGCCAATATTATTGTAATTATTTGGAGGATGCCCATTTGATAGCGCCCCATTTTTAAGCAATTCTTAGATTTGAGTAAGTATTGGGATTCGGCGCCATGGAAATATTCTAGCCCGAAATAATTAGCCAATTACTAGAAGCAAACGTCACGGAGTCGAGTGTTAATGAGTTTGAACGATGCCATGGTTCGCTAGTAGTGAATTTAGACCGAACGACTGTCCGTGCAACAGAGTCCATATTAAAATCTATTGGTGTATAATAGTGTTGTGACCGAGGTGGCAGTATTTACGGTAGGAAACCGGTAAATTACACAATTGAATCAATAAGATAGGGACTTGGTAGATACCGTGTATGTGTCCATAGTGGACAAAATGCGCAGTTATATTAGCGTAATACGCCAGTAAAAGCGTATATTGACTGGCCTAGGGTGCCGAAGTTAAATAGTTCCCAGTGAGAAAGGGGATACTAGTGTATTTTCTATGGCATAACCGGCTGGCGGTACTGAAATCTGATGATGGTGAGGAAAAACCATGCGAATGTGCGTTTGATGGACTTTTGGTAAGTTGTTTTATCCGTGGTCTCGAATAGATTAGAGTAAAATTTAGTATATTAAAGACAGACACGTCTGACCTTCCAATTTACAACTCAAGTTGTATGGAAGTCTTTGGAAATGTGTGGAAAACATATGACTTCCAGCGGGATTCGCGCCAGTGTTTGACACCGCTCGGTCAAGTGATGCCCCTGTGAATGTAACAATATGTTTCAGTTGAATGCTGTTCTTTTTAACTTAAAGAGCGAGAACGAAAATTTATATTTGCAATTGCAAACTTTTAAAGTCAGAGGGTCAACAACTCAGTCGAACTTTGTGTCATATTATATTATGAAAATTCCAAACTTTTTGGCTGCGAAAGCATCCAAATGTCATTTATCACGTTCGTTACCAAACTTCACGTTCTATTAAAAAGTTTGTAGCTGTCGTCCTAAACACACTTTGTTATTTTTCTCTCTGTTTGTATAAAACGGTAACAAGAAATGGAAAACTTAGACATTTTCTTAATTAGAATAAAGAAGTATATGAGCAAAGTACACTTGGATAAGTAAAAATATAGCGAAGTCTCGTTTGAAGATCATTTAGTGTTATTCAGCTGAAGGAAAATAATATTTCTCTTCATAGAATCACAGAAGTAGTAAAGCCGTTATCGTCACAAATCCACAAGTAACATTGGTTCGTACATCACAATATAATTGCAAAGCATCGTCGATATTTGTAGGCGATGTCCATCCCTTTTCTTCCATGTAGAGAGTACAGATATTATATACATCTCTGTCACATGGATATTCATCTCGAAATACACATTCATCTCGACAGATTTCTATTTTGTCTTCGTCCACTGACTGGAGGTAGCTTTGGGTTCCATAAATCATTGGCAATTTGTGCATCCCAACAGGTCGGCCATTTGGACAATTTTGGTTTTTGGTCGGTCTTATACGATGCACATTCCAAACCAGGGACCATATTATCGATGTCATTCTGCAAATAAATCGGTTGTTAATTGGCATTTCTTTAGTGGAAAATACCCATCCCCATTGCAAAGAAAAGAGACTGTTTCAAACATCATTGTTTCACTGACTTGATTTTTATTTGAAACATTCCCTCTTGTGTGAACATTAATTAAATAAAGAAGATCTCTCTCTCTCTCTCTCTCTCTCTCTCTCTCCTCTCTCTCTTCTCTCTCTCTCTCTCTCTCTCTCTCTCTCTCTCTCTCTCTCTTTTTGCCTTCTTTCTCTAATGGTTGCAGAATGATTCGGCGACATCCTTTTCAACGCTCAGATTGATTTGATCACTTGTATCAGGACTATATCGGAAGGAAAACAGTAGAACCTATTCAAACGGATTTTAAGTCTTACATAACTTTCTACACCAAAACTGAAATGCTTACATTTCTAGATATCCTCCATATTTAATCTTTAATTATTCATTGTATTTATTTGCTTAGATTAATTTTTAATGTAATTAATGTATTTCATATTTGCAATACCCCATTCCTATAATTATGAATCGAATTCTTCACAACTGCCAATAGGTGCATTCATAAAACCTTCACCATTTATTGTCACACATAAAAGAAAGAATATAAAAGGGACAAGTCCATCTCCCTCTTTAATCCGTTCATCCGTTTGTCAACATGATACACTCCTAGATCTTAAAATTGTATTCTGACGTTTATAATCCTCCAGACCTCCACTCGAAGCCAAGATACATGAAGAACGTTATTTTACGTCCTTTTCTTTTAAAATCAATTTTAACGAGACAAAAAGAATGAAGTTTCATATCATTTTCTTTAAGATTACATCCAATGGACAAAAACTGCAGTTGTTTTTTAAAACTACTTTTTTTCCTAAAGGATGGGATCAAATGGATTCAACATGTTGTTTGCACACTTTCTGCTGTTAAAAAAAAGGAGAACAAATGCATTTTCTAAAAGCGTCAAAAGAATGTAGGTGTGAGAATAATGATAACACAAATTATAAACTAATTATAAATATTACGGTATACCGCTACACACGAATTATTTTATGACCGATTCCAATCACGTTTTAGAGGAATATTAAGACTAAACAAGTTTATTTTTATATGTTCCTGAAGCAGGCCATAAAACAAAACTGAATTAAGCTGATATCTATGAAATCCCCTGTGAACTGGCCGATTTCCTTCAACATTCCAAGGTGCCAATCCAGAACTGGCAACATTGCCTCCGCAGAAAATTCCAAAACATTTCTATTCGCTGATTGGCTGTGCTTCTTCATAAATGAAACTTTCCTCTCCCGTCATAAAATCTTGCATCTGAGCAACATAACCGTTTTCTGTGCCACGATCACCTCTCATCAAGACCGGACATCCGTGACGCATCTGTACTGCTTCCACATAATAACCAGCGATTACTTTTGGGTTACTGCTTGTTATGTAAACATTAAGCCAAATAACCTGCCTTGAAAAACCATCAATGCATCCGTTTATACAGAGGCCCATATTGTTTGAGTTTATCGTAAGAATCGACATGCCATATGTAATCCGGTCCTTGTCCAAAGTATTGTCGTCTCCTAAGACGTCTCCTTAGTCGCAATTGTATACCAGCAGGGTCGAGTAACTGCATAAGTATCCCACGACATCCCTTGATACTATCATTCCATGTTGAAGACATCGTAAATGCATCCAACGATAGCCTTGTTGATTACCGGAATTACTAACATTCTCTTCGATAAACTGGACTACCTCTAATACAATCAGAATGAAATCTTCTTCTAAACAGACACATATTACGCAGTATTCGTTTCAGTGTTCTCATGCTAATGCATAATCCATGTATCTGGGCTAGAAAACTAAGAATTTCTGAGTAACTCAATCCCAAGTGAAAATAAAAGCTGCATAACCTTGAACGATCCATTCAAAATGACAAAAGGTTCCACAATTCAAAGACACTGTAAGTCGTAATTACGAGATAGCTAAGTCGTAATACGAAATAGCTAACTCGTAATTACGAGATAGTAAGTCGTAATTACGAGATAATAAGTCGTAATTACGAGATAGTAAGTCGTAATTACGAGATAGTATGTCGTAATTACGAGATAGTAAGTCGTAATTACGAGATAGCTAACTCGTAATTACGAGACAGTAAGTCGTAATTACGAGATAAGAAGTCGTAATTACGAGATAGTAAGTCATAATTACGAGATAGTAAGTCGTGATTACGAGATAGTATGTCGTAATTACGAGATAGCTAACTCGTAATTACGAGATAGTACGTCGTAATTACGAGATAGTACGTCGTAATTACGAGATAGTATGTCGTAATTACGAGATAGTATGTCGTAATTACGAGATAGCTAACTCGTAATTACGAGATAAAATATTGATTTCAACGTGGCACTAACCGGCTTCGTTAGTTGATACGATCTATGTTTTATTTTCTCTTATTTGAAATATTTATAATGAGAGGGGACATTATTGTTTATCTTATAAGATATATAAGTTTATTTTCAGCACTCGATATTCCGTCGAAATACACGTATTCAATGGGCGAAAATGCTACGATCAGATATGTACTGCCAACATGTTTTAGCAACTCCAGCATTTATGTGGACTTGCACAGAACCAGGGTTACAAATCAAGATGAAAGACTTTTGGAAGTAGAAAATGTTAATAAATCGAACCCAGTCAGCATCGAATCAGGACGAGTATTAGCCATGCTTACAAGATCAGACGGATTGATTGACATAACAATTAAGATACAGGGAACACAGTGTCATGACCATGGATATATTGTCATTAATGTCTCTGGAATACTTATTGTTAACGTTCAACTAGAAGTAACGGGTAATTGGCATTTCTTTAGTGGAAAATACCCATCCCCATTGCAAAGAAAAGTGACTGTTTCAAACATCATTGTTTCACTGACTTGATTTTTATTTTAAACATTCCCGCTTGTCTGAACATTAATTAAAAAAGAAGATCTCTCTCTCTCTCTCTCTCTCTCTCTCTCTCTCTCTCTCTCTCTCTCTCTCTCTCTCTCTCTCTCTTTGCCTTCTTTCTCTAATGGTTGCCAGAATGATTCGGCGACAACCTTTTCAACGCTCAGATTGATTTGATCACTTGTATCAGGACTATATCGGAAGGAAAACAGTAGAACCTATTCAAACGGATTTTAAGTCTTACATAACTTTCTACACCAAAACTGAAATGCTTACTTTTCTAGATATCCTCCATATTTAATCTTTAATTATTCATTGTATTTATTTGCTTAGATTAATTTTTAATGTAATTAATGTATTTCAAATTTGCAATACCCATTCCTATAATTATGAATCGAATTCTTCACAACTGCCAATAGGTGCATTCATAAAACCTTCACCATTTATTGTCACACATAAAAGAAAGAATATAAAAGGGACAAGTCCATCTCCCTCTTTAATCCGTTCATCCGTTTGTCAACATGATACACTCCTAGATCTTAAAATTGTATTCTGACGTTTATAATCCTCCAGACCTCCACTCGAAGCCAAGATACATGAAGAACGTTATTTTACGTCCTTTTCTTTTAAAATCAATTTTAACGAGACAAAAAGAATGAAGTTTCATATCATTTTCTTTAAGATTACATCCAATGGACAAAACTGCAGTTGTTTTTTAAAACTACTTTTTTTCCTAAAGGATGGGATCAAATGGATTCAACTTGTTGTTTGCACACTTTCTGCTGTTAAAAAAAAGGAGAACAAATGCATTTTCTAAAAGCGTCAAAAGAATGTAGGTGTGAGAATAATGATAACACAAATTATAAACTAATTATAAATATTACGGTATACCGCTACACACGAATTATTTTATGACCGATTCCAATCACGTTTTAGAGGAATATTAAGACTAAACAAGTTTATTTTTATATGTTCCTGAAGCAGGCCCATAAAACAAAACTGAATTAAGCTGATATCTATGAAATCCCCTGTGAACTGGCCGATTTCCTTCAACATTCCCAAGGTGCCAATCCAGAACTGGCAACATTGCCTCCGCAGAAAATTCCAAAACATTTCTATTCGCTGATTGGCTGTGCTTCTTCATAAATGAAACTTTCCTCTCCCGTCATAAAATCTTGCATCTGAGCAACATAACCGTTTTCTGTGCCACGATCACCTCTCATCAAGACCGGACATCCGTGACGCATCTGTACTGCTTCCACATAATAACCAGCGATTACTTTTGGGTTACTGCTTGTTATGTAAACATTAAGCCAAATAACCTGCCTTGAAAAACCATCAATGCATCCGTTTATACAGAGCCCATATTGTTTGAGTTTATCGTAAGAATCGACATGCCATATGTAATCCGGTCCTTGTCCAAAGTATTGTCGTCTCCTAAGACGTCTCCTTAGTCGCAATTGTATACCAGCAGGGTCGAGTAACTGCATAAGTATCCCCACGACATCCCTTGATACTATCATTCCATGTTGAAGACATCGTAAATGCATCCAACGATAGCCTTGTTGATTACCGGAATTACTAACATTCTCTTCGATAAACTGGACTACCTCTAATACATCAGAATGAAATCTTCTTCTAAACAGACACATATTACGCAGTATTCGTTTCAGTGTTCTCATGCTAATGCATAATCCATGTATCTGGGCTAGAAAACTAAGAATTTCTGAGTAACTCAATCCCAAGTGAAAATAAAAGCTGCATAACCTTGAACGATCCATTCAAAATGACAAAAAGGTTCCACAATTCAAAGACACTGTAAGTCGTAATTACGAGATAGCTAAGTCGTAATTACGAAATAGCTAACTCGTAATTACGAGATAGTAAGTCGTAATTACGAGATAATAAGTCGTAATTACGAGATAGTAAGTCGTAATTACGAGATAGTATGTCGTAATTACGAGATAGTAAGTCGTAATTACGAGATAGCTAACTCGTAATTACGAGACAGTAAGTCGTAATTACGAGATAAGAAGTCGTAATTACGAGATAGTAAGTCATAATTACGAGATAGTAAGTCGTGATTACGAGATAGTATGTCGTAATTACGAGATAGCTAACTCGTAATTACGAGATAGTACGTCGTAATTACGAGATAGTACGTCGTAATTACGAGATAGTATGTCGTAATTACGAGATAGTATGTCGTAATTACGAGATAGCTAACTCGTAATTACGAGATAAAATATTGATTTCAACGTGGCACTAACCGGCTTCGTTAGTTGATACGATCTATGTTTTATTTTCTCTTATTTGAAATATTTATAATGAGAGGGGACATTATTGTTTATCTTATAAGATATATAAGTTTATTTTCAGCACTCGATATTCCGTCGAAATACACGTATTCAATGGGCGAAAATGCTACGATCAGATATGTACTGCCAACATGTTTTAGCAACTCCAGCATTTATGTGGACTTGCACAGAACCAGGGTTACAAATCAAGATGAAAGACTTTTGGAAGTAGAAAATGTTAATAAATCGAACCCAGTCAGCATCGAATCAGGACGAGTATTAGCCATGCTTACAAGATCAGACGGATTGATTGACATAACAATTAAGATACAGGGAACACAGTGTCATGACCATGGATATATTGTCATTAATGTCTCTGGAATACTTATTGTTAACGTTCAACTAGAAGTAACGGGTAATTGGCATTTCTTTAGTGGAAAATACCCATCCCCATTGCAAAGAAAAGTGACTGTTTCAAACATCATTGTTTCACTGACTTGATTTTTATTTTAAACATTCCCGCTTGTCTGAACATTAATTAAAAAAGAAGATCTCTCTCTCTCTCTCTCTCTCTCTCTCTCTCTCTCTCTCTCTCTCTCTCTCTCTCTCTCTCTTTGCCTTCTTTCTCTAATGGTTGCCAGAATGATTCGGCGACAACCTTTTCAACGCTCAGATTGATTTGATCACTTGTATCAGGACTATATCGGAAGGAAAACAGTAGAACCTATTCAAACGGATTTTAAGTCTTACATAAGTTTCTACACCAAAACTGAAATGCTTACTTTTCTAGATATCCTCCATATTTAATCTTTAATTATTCATTGTATTTATTTGCTTAGATTAATTTTTAATGTAATTAATGTATTTCAAATTTGCAATACCCATTCCTATAATTATGAATCGAATTCTTCACAACTGCCAATAGGTGCATTCATAAAACCTTCACCATTTATTGTCACACATAAAAGAAAGAATATAAAAGGGACAAGTCCATCTCCCTCTTTAATCCGTTCATCCGTTTGTCAACATGATACACTCCTAGATCTTAAAATTGTATTCTGACGTTTATAATCCTCCAGACCTCCACTCGAAGCCAAGATACATGAAGAACGTTATTTTACGTCCTTTTCTTTTAAAATCAATTTTAACGAGACAAAAAGAATGAAGTTTCATATCATTTTCTTTAAGATTACATCCAATGGACAAAACTGCAGTTGTTTTTTAAAACTACTTTTTTTCCTAAAGGATGGGATCAAATGGATTCAACTTGTTGTTTGCACACTTTCTGCTGTTAAAAAAAAGGAGAACAAATGCATTTTCTAAAAGCGTCAAAAGAATGTAGGTGTGAGAATAATGATAACACAAATTATAAACTAATTATAAATATTACGGTATACCGCTACACACGAATTATTTTATGACCGATTCCAATCACGTTTTAGAGGAATATTAAGACTAAACAAGTTTATTTTTATATGTTCCTGAAGCAGGCCCATAAAACAAAACTGAATTAAGCTGATATCTATGAAATCCCCTGTGAACTGGCCGATTTCCTTCAACATTCCCAAGGTGCCAATCCAGAACTGGCAACATTGCCTCCGCAGAAAATTCCAAAACATTTCTATTCGCTGATTGGCTGTGCTTCTTCATAAATGAAACTTTCCTCTCCCGTCATAAAATCTTGCATCTGAGCAACATAACCGTTTTCTGTGCCACGATCACCTCTCATCAAGACCGGACATCCGTGACGCATCTGTACTGCTTCCACATAATAACCAGCGATTACTTTTGGGTTACTGCTTGTTATGTAAACATTAAGCCAAATAACCTGCCTTGAAAAACCATCAATGCATCCGTTTATACAGAGCCCATATTGTTTGAGTTTATCGTAAGAATCGACATGCCATATGTAATCCGGTCCTTGTCCAAAGTATTGTCGTCTCCTAAGACGTCTCCTTAGTCGCAATTGTATACCAGCAGGGTCGAGTAACTGCATAAGTATCCCCACGACATCCCTTGATACTATCATTCCATGTTGAAGACATCGTAAATGCATCCAACGATAGCCTTGTTGATTACCGGAATTACTAACATTCTCTTCGATAAACTGGACTACCTCTAATACATCAGAATGAAATCTTCTTCTAAACAGACACATATTACGCAGTATTCGTTTCAGTGTTCTCATGCTAATGCATAATCCATGTATCTGGGCTAGAAAACTAAGAATTTCTGAGTAACTCAATCCCAAGTGAAAATAAAAGCTGCATAACCTTGAACGATCCATTCAAAATGACAAAAAGGTTCCACAATTCAAAGACACTGTAAGTCGTAATTACGAGATAGCTAAGTCGTAATTACGAAATAGCTAACTCGTAATTACGAGATAGCAAGTAGTAATTACGAGATAGTATGTCGTAATTACGAGATAGTATGTCGTAATTACGAGATAGCTAACTCGTAAATACGAGATAGTACGTCGTAATTACGAGATAGTATGTCGTAATTACGAGATAGTATGTCGTAATTACGAGATAGCTAACTCGTAATTACGAGATAAAATATTGATTTCAACGTGGCACTAACCGGCTTCGTTAGTTGATACGATCTATGTTTTATTTTCTCTTATTTGAAATATTTTTTAATGAGAGGGGACATTATTGTTTATCTTATAAGATATATAAGTTTATTTTCAGCACTCGATATTCCGTCGAAATACACGTATTCAATGGGCGAAAATGCTACGATCAGATATGTACTGCCAACATGTTTTAGCAACTCCAGCATTTATGTGGACTTGCACAGAACCAGGGTTACAAATCAAGATGAAAGACTTTTGGAAGTAGAAAATGTTAATAAATCGAACCCAGTCAGCATCGAATCAGAACGAGTATTAGCCATGCTTACAAGATCAGACGGATTGATTGACATAACAATTAAGATACAGGGAACACAGTGTCATGACCATGGATATATTGTCATTAATGTCTCTGGAATACTTATTGTTAACGTTCAACTAGAAGTAACGGGTAATCATTGACAATATAAATGCATTATATATATTTTAATGATGTAGATTAAACAGTGTTTTTTTAAAGATATATTTTATGTTAAAATTAAATACTTTCGTTTAGACGTCAGAGAGAGAGAGAGAGAGAGAGAGAGAGAGAGAGAGAGAGAGAGAGAGAGAGAGAGAGAGAGAGAGAGAGAGAGAGAGAAAAAAACAAATTCTAGTTTGTAATAGTATAATAAGGTCTAAAATTGATCTTACGATACTGATGCCACATTTATTTTCCTAGCTGCAAGCTTCATCATATTATCGTAATTTTTCTAAAGTGCTAATCCAGTACAAGAAACTCTTGAATAACAGTGTATTTATCTATGTTGCAAGATCCATTGAAATATGTAATGAATATTGAATCAACTATGTACTCGATGAATAAATGATCTACAAATGTGGCAAAATAATTAAATCAAGAAATTTATACTAGTTAATAATAAAAATAATAATAATAATAATAATAATAATAATAATAATAATAATAATAATAATTATAACAATAGTTGCAAATATATTTAAACTTTTAGCACCTTTCAAAGAATGTCCACATACAGCTGAGCTTACATGGGATGCAATCGAATTCATAAACTGTTCTGCATGTATCGGTAATGCCATGTGGAGCGTGACATGGTATCGTGACAGAAACGGTGCATATGTACCAATTCCGGAAACAAACGACAGTGATGCTTTAACTCGATTGCCGTTGGATGCCCTGAGGAGAGAGTAGTGTCTACGGTGGAGTATTCTTTAGGTGTTATCGTCTTCAAACTTGTGATACGACGTACATTTTGCTCTGACAGTGGCATTTTCAAAGTCTCAATTCTTCGAGGGAGTATAGAACAAAATGTTACAATTACAGTACACGGTGAGGTTTCATATATTACAATGCACATTAGATATGGAGGAAATGCATTGGAATGCGACTCCAAATAACATTTGCACAATACATATTTAAATAGATCACTAGAATCACTGCCATATATAACGAACCACCGGCCAATACTCAGATAAGAGAATGTCTAATTTGCTGTGTAACACATGGTTATATCATGTCATAATTGAGCATTAGGACTGAGTAAACAAAACTGCATACGTATGGTTATATGTAATATTTTTATTTCGGAAGACAGTTTGCCAAGATAACGAACCTTCTAAACGGGTGCAAAGTTATCTGCGTGTACAACAGTTTAATTCGTGTACCTTGGAAATAGTGTATAAAGTAAACCAATTACATTCAATACTGTTGTGGATTCCATCACATTAGAAGATATACATTCATTGCATCATTGAAATACACTCCAAATAAACTTTAATATTGATATCAATGACATTACATTATAACATATTGTCATTGTCTTATACTAAGCGAGGCTTTCATTCTGCAGATCGGTCTGACTTCGAATCTTTCCTAGCAATTTAAAATAGATGAATGAGCTTGGTTTGATATCATCCTAAAAAGGATAAAATGACAAATTGAAAGTATTATGAACTCACTTAAAATACAAATGTTAATGGGATCAATGTTGTAATGAAAATGTGGTTTAGGATACTCGGGTGAAAAAGACAATGTATTGGGTATACATGTGCAATAAGTGACAAGTTACCTGAAAGATTGACAATCTCTTCTAGATATTGACTTAACTGTCCTACTGATTTGGCTAATATGGTTTGACATCGTACTGAATTGAATACTATGAAATATAAGGTCAGGGAGAAATATGACTAATTTGTATTTTAGACGTTCATCTTTTTCTCTACTTTCCGGTGAGGTATTCTATACTGTATTCGAAAAACAACGTTTGGAAATGTAAAACACACATCTATATTCATCTACTTTGTATACAACAACACTCATTATGAAAACAAAAGCTATAACTGCCTTCATAGCTGCACAGAGCATTAAACATTTAACCCCGTTTATCATTGATAATCCTTTTCAAATGGATAATACAATTGTATGTTGCTATAGTTAGCCCTAACGTTTGTAGTGGAACTATTGGTTCATTTGCAGAGATAAAATTAATCATCGTGAATATGGTAAATTATCAATCAACGAATTACATTCTAAGCAACATATGTTTCCTTTTTCAAGGATATTTAGAATCGTGTCCAGCAAGGATGGAGATGACGCTAATTCAGCAGATGAGCGAAATTTGTAGCTTATGCATTGGTGAAACAAGCGATGTGTCAAATTTGATCATAACAAGGACAGTTCCTAAAACTTTGAATATAGCGACAACAGAGTTAGTGGAAAGTGAAGTGAATGTCATATCTTCCAGCAACTATTTGATGATTGAAACAAATCTGATTTCTGGATTGTTGAATATCTTATTTAAATGGTCTAGAGTTCAGTGTACCGATGAAGGCTACTACCAAATCGTGGCGGTTGGAAAATATGGTGTATATCATCTACATATCAACATATCTATTCACGGTATGTGACTATTTAGTCTATACGATCTAGCTATTAAAAAAAATGCTCCTTCTTCTTAATAATTTGAATAACGGTTATAATATATGTAATACATATTTATAAGAAGATTATTACATTTATTATTTGATATAATGTAAATGTTTTACTGCTTTAATGTGTTTTGTGTTGGAGAAATATTGCCACAGTAAGTCTAAATAAATATCTTTAAGAACACAATTATGATAATTGTAATCAGTTAAAGGTGAGATGTGTTTCAATGTGTTGTTTTTAAACGAATATAATTTATACAGGCGTGGAAGGCACGGCGCACTGATACGGTTAAATCTTGATATTTGTTTAGCATGAATCCTAGGTTTTAAATAAACCCAGCATATATATTTTTAGAGCTAGTATTTCTAAAACCACCTGCTATTACAAAAGGACGTGGAGGATTTGTAGAAGGGTTCAACCTATCTCTGGCTTACACTGTGGAAAACATGGGTTGCAAGATGCGTGAGCTCTATCTTTCCCTCCCGAACTCCAATGCAACCTACGAATGCAAAAATATCAGCTTGGACAATGCAAATAGAAGCGATAGCTACAAGTGCAGCCTGACATGGACGGAGTTTAATATCTCAAGGCACATCAACGGCACAATTTTCTACTGTGGATACAATTACAAACACTATAAAGGAACAGTATTCACATTACAAAGTAGCCTGACAATATTTGTAATACCTGGTAAGTATTACTTTGCGAAATGAAATTAAGATATATCAGGCAAAGTTTTACGGATACACAAAACTGTGGATACGAGTGTCGAAGCATCTTAAATTCTTAATTTCAATGTAACATATTTATACTTGTACAAGACTCATTAAAAACTATGGAAAAAGTAACAAACTAAAAATAAACGCTGAGCAAATTGTATCCTTCATCTTCATCATGATTAAATATACAAAGAACTATGACTCGCTACAATTCATACATAAGGTGCCTATCTAGGTTATTATATAGATACAATAGACGATATTTTAATAATAGCACCAGAATTATGTTATACCATTTTACTTGAAAGATTCATTACAAATAGTGTATTATAATATCATTTATATATGCAGGTAACACGTGTATCAACCTACCAATAGGATGTCAAATTCCTCATCCATTAGGTGGAGGATTCTTCATTGAATGTGACAGTCAGTATTCATCCAGACCCTGGGAATTGACTTGCCCGGTAAATCAGGTCTTTACAACAGATAGATACCCATGCATAGGACACTGTGGATAAGCAATGATAACTAAGTGCAACTATTCTGCCGATGAAATGTCGTTGCAAGGTTACTGCTAACGATAGACGGCATGCAAATAAGTGCTCATAGGCGGACTTTTACCTTATGAAAACAGACTAACATAAACGAATAAACATTACATTCTGCTAAATAATGACACAGATACATCGTCAAAAAGATGTACCTCGGTGATTGTGCACGTGATATTTTAAATATAACACACTGTCCTACGTAACTTCAGCTGAAAATGTAATCTGGTCATGAAGTCATTTTTTGCATTCATTTTTATGAATCTAATTATTATTAAATGTATCTAGCAAGTTACATATCTTGTCAGGGTAGGTTAACCTTCCAAATAAGTGTCCAACAGTTGAAATAGTATCTCTATAACTATTGTAAATATTTCCAAATTACCTATAACATCTAGCTATTCATCTACCTAAAACACGAATACGATACAGTATGTATTTTAATATGCATTAATTGTTGCCTTTTCTCCATAATCATATGATATGTGTATCTATACTCTGTAACTGGTCTAATACCACTATCACTTTAATGATCTATTTGAAAATGAGAATTTATTTTTCAGACAACATTATACATATCAAATATTTCTCTATGATTATATATTAAATATTTCGAGTATTAGTAGAGGATATAAACATTTCGTTTTGCCCTTGACAAGAGTCTGACATATATCCTGTTTCTATTATTGTATCGTATATTTTGATATCAAAGTTGTTTACTTGCAAAATTACTTATTCCTACATTACATTCCAAAGTTTAATTAGTCGTATGGTTTTGTTACGTTTTATTTTTGACTGATTTGCATACAAATGATTCACTGGAATTCCAATGTCCTCCTTGATACTTTTTACAGTATATCATTCAGCTGGAGTTAGTATTAATTCAGTCTATGCCATTTTGTATTAATTCTATTGCGATACATCAAACGACTGGTAACACATCATTACATTATCGGTCATATGTAAACACATTCAAGATGTTCAGGTACCTCAAAGCAAAGTCTTGGAACACCACTGTAATTCAACTGGAACTCTATTCATTTGAACATGTCAAATTATTGTAGTATTATTTGCTTCTTAATTCACATTATGAATTTAAATATATACTGTATAAAGCAATGTTTTGTTTGATAGTAATAACCTTGCTGGTTGTCGCAATTTTATGTTAATTAAAGACCATATAGTCGTAATAGAACATTTAATATTATCACAAACTTTACATATTGGCAAAGTCTATACATCACGTTCGGTACAACAAAGGGATAATTATGAAGTGGAAATGTTAAAACAACCCAGTCTAATATTTTATGGCGAAGAATGCAGCTTTGTAAATGTGCTTCTTCACTGTGTAAATGTGTCAACTGACTTGGTCTCTTGAACGTAGATAGTCGGAACAGTGATGGCCTTAGCTATAGAATGTTTTAATTTATCACTTGGCAGTAACCTAGCTTGAGATAAAGTAGTGTCTAATCCACTAGTAACTAATAAGACATGTTTGATCACAACATTGATCCTATTAAATGTGACATACCCGATTTATACTAGGTTTGTGTACGTACCGGAGCTATGATAACGAAAGCTCTTGAGAAAAGTGTTGATCATGTTATTATTCCCATAGCTGAGGCATATATTGGTTAGGTTTATGAAGAGGTCACAATTGCTTGATATTTTTTATCAGTCGTTAGTATTGATCACAGTAATGCTGGTTTAGCATCTCATTCTCTTTATTCTAATCAAAATGACTAAAGACAGTCTCTCATTGTCAGACAGGAACATATCCTGACATATCTTGTATGTTTAAGATGGATATTTGTAAAATAGAAGATATACAAACACATGTTTGTTAATGTATTTATATATGTGGTTCTTATGAGAAAATGGAAACCACTTGAGGTACCCACTAGTGACGAGTAGTCCATGAGCGATACAATTGTTGCTCCTAAACTGAATTGATTAGAAATTTTTATTCTAGTCCATGAATACCCCTTGGCATTGATATTTACAGAAAATTAAAAGTGATTTTTGTAAATACTGTAGATCTTATTATGCTTGACAAATGATGCGAAAACTTAATCAAAAGATACCAAAGGTTCATCTGCTACCTAGCCCTGTATTTAACGACCTATTCAGCAGCGAAATGGTCATTATTAAACACAACAAGGAATTACAAGCACACATCTCTCTATGTCACTTCGTTGTAATGAGTGGTTATATACAACCTGGTCTGTTATATGTTTGGGCTTTAGCCGAAGTTCAAGTGCAAACTCAAATCACACCGTCACACGTGGTGTGAATGTTATTATTGACATTCAAACCGGGTTTGATTTTGGGTTTGGTTTTTGCACTTGAATGTAGAATAGCCCGCGTCATCCATTGCCATTGAATCAATTCATTGTACATACCATAATCACCCCTATAATCTATTGTTGTGCTGTCCCGTTATAATCTATTGTTGTGCCGTCGTCATTATCATCCTATAATCTATTGTTGTGCCGTCGTTATAATCTATTGTTGTACCGTCGTCATTCATTGCATTTGTATATAACCATTGTCATTGAATCAATTCATTGTATTATACCATTGTCATTGCATCTGTATATAACCATATTCACCTATAATCTATTGTTGTACCGTCGTCATTCATTGCATTTGTATATAACCATTGTCATTGTCAATACCATAATATAATCTATTGTTGTACCGTCGCATACAATCGCCTACACACTAGATCATGGGGTTGTAATGTGCCGTATGTGCCGTCCTATGTGTATACTATCGCTTACACACTAGATCATGGGGTTGTCGTCATTGTATATATACCCATCATCATCGTAATCGCATTAAGCTTCTGGACATGCTAAGATGACCAACACCTTAGCGGGTCCAGAATTCATTTTGTGAAATGGAAAATGGAAAATTCTTTAGTAATTCATTAATTGAAATTGCAAGCAATTTAACAAACATATTTTTATATAATATGAATTCTGAAAATATCAGATGTATTATTTCGGAAATTAACAAGCTCGAAAATCAAAATATTAAACTATGTTCAGGGTTAGATTGTGATCAAATAATGACCGATTTTGAGGATATTAAATTTGCATAAAACAATGGAAAATATGTACTCGCTAAGCAATATTATTTAATTAAGCGCATTCAAAAATTTATCCGTGAAAGTTTAGTTAATGTTGAAGACGTTAATGTGTTTGTACCATTATGTATGATCGTAGAAGATGTACGGAAATAATTAAGTTCTGAATACGAGCAAAGAAAAATTATTAATTATAAGGTTAGACAGATAAAAGCTTTAATCGAGCAGGCTGATTCCCACGCGTAGAGAGCCTCCTTCGTATAACCGGTACACAGGTAATGAATGCGTCTCCGATTACTAGAACAAATTTGTAAAACCTGTTGGTGAACAACAGGGAAGTAAAATTGTCATGTATAATACCTGTTAGTGTGTGTGTGACAACAGGGAAGTATAAAAGTTTATGTAGTGATTTTTTTTTAGATGGAAATTCTTTAGAATTTAAAAATCGTGGATGGAAAATTTTATAAAATATACAAGATTTTTTTAAGATCTTCCACGGATAAGCATGAATGAGTATACTGCATTATTTGATCACGGGTTAATCTCACCATGGTTATAACGTTTTGCTGAAGATTTAACATTTGATAATCCGTCAGCAAAAACTTTTCCGTGGGAAAATTCGAAGAATTTCCAAGGTTATCTATGACTATATCCACGTAGAATTCACTTGTTGTTGCTCCGTTAAATACCTCTCTGATAGCGTCCACAAGAAGTTCTTTGTCATGGATAGATACTCTCGTGTGCTGATACATTATTAAAGCAGTTTAGTTTTTTTTAATTTGAAATGAAAACCGTTTACGACTTTACATCTAGCGTTATTTGTAGTGTTTCCCCGCGAAGGTCAATTAGGTTAAATTCTTGGTCGGTTATTGAAAAATTCATCTTGGTTATAAAAGGATTAATGGGCTCCAAGTAAGTCAAATTAGGTGGGTTTTTCACTATAAGACTCCCTGGTGATACGTCCGGAGAAAATGTGTACATGATATATCCTTGGCTGGCGCTATTTGATTTTGAAACGTCCACGGAGAAACTTCCCAAGATACCATCACAGATAACGTGTATTGCAATAACAGATGATATATCAACGTTACCGGGAGATCTGTGTTTGTTGTTGCGGTACACTGAATTCATTGATGTTAAAATTGCTTCTGGTGGAATTAGTTTAAACCATAACGCGTGAATCTGAGGAAAGAATTCATCGATGATTTTTTTCGTTGATGCTTTTAACGCTGGTACATCATACCCCGGAAATTTATAATCAGATATAGTTTTTTCATCTCGCAGCGAAAACAATCTTTGAAAATCTTCCTTATATTTTACCACATCAAGTAATGTCTTCGTTAACGAATTCATATCAGCGATAATTTGATTTAGTTGTTGTTGGTGTTGCTTGATTAAATCACGTGTAATTGTTACACCTGTAAAATTTAAATAATTTCCGAGAGATCTTTGAATAAGATTTCGAAGTTGTTGTTGGTGAGTTTGATATAATCGCTTCATGTTGTTGAATCTCGCAGATAAAGTATTGTATGACACGGTGAAACTTTTTCCCGTAGACGCTGATGTAAATGTCCACGTGACTGGACCTTGTGTTATATACTCGGAACTCTGTTCGTTTGTTATTACACGATATTGTTTTGTTGCATCTACCGCTGATATCGTACGAAAAAAGCCATCATCGGAGTAATCTAATTGTGGATTAACAGCTGGTGTTGTATCATCGATGAAGTCAGCGTATTTAGGTTCTGGTAATCTTGGGTGATACGCAGGAAGACTATCTAACCATGCTTTGTGAATCTGTGGGAGGTAATTGTCGATGGTGTCACTGAGCTGTTTACGCATTGCTGGTACATTATATCTTGGAAATTTAAAATTGGGAATATCTTCGACGCGGATTTTATTAGCTGCTGCAAATTCCGTTCTCGATGAAGAAGTATAATTATCACCGAGAATATGTTGAATATTTAACTGATTATGAATTTCCATGTCGGAGATAATTTCATTACACACTTCCATGTATTTGATGACGTCATTGCGACGTGGTGGAATTTCACCTTTTGCATTTATTAAATAACTTAAAAATCGATGAAAATCATTCTTCATTAATCTAAAAATGTTTCCAACAGCGCTAGAATCCACCAAAGAACCAGATAATATTGGTTCTTGTACTTCATATGTTAATTTAGGTATACCATCAACATCACGAAAATAAAAACCATGATCATCCCGTTTCTTGGTAAAATAATCAGATTTCAACGGTTCTCGTGGCAAATCTTTTATGTTGACGGTGCCTGGAATAAACTCAGGATACCCCAATAAGGTTCTAATTGAACTGTTATATATATCCACGGAGTAATCCGGTGAATTTACTTCGATGACCGTTGACAACAGTGGTTCGTGTCCGTGAATCTCAATGGGGTATTTATCAGGGCCATCTTTGACTTCGATGACATTTGGTCCTGTGATTGCTTGGATTGATTCTATGATTGCGTCATTGATATCTTCGATATCGTATACGCCCGTTGGCAGATGTATTGTGTGTGTGATTGGTTCGGATTTTGTTCCATCTGGTTTGGTTTTCCTATACGTGAACGTACAACTGTTATTTGGGGGTTTGCTATTGAACGGTTCTGATCTGACATTAGGCCAACTGTAGTAGCATCTTAATTGCGTTAACGCGATTGCAGATACTGCCAACGGAGGATTAAATTCAACGCTGAATTCTGGTGTTTTCGTTACTACCGAGATCAACTTTGTTTTTGTCGTGGCGGTATTTGTTGCTATTCGTTAAAGGATTTCTTGCGATGACATTGTTATTGTTATTGTTTTCCAATTTTGAAATCGTTGAATCATACAACCGTACCATCCTAGAGAACTCTTCGTCTGATATTATTTGATCATCAATCGATGACGAGATCAGCATTGACAATTCCGAATAAGCGTTTGACGCAGTAATAAGTTTAACAGCGTAATCGTGTAATTTTTGTTGAGAACACGATGATATTTTTTTTGTTATCGTGGTAAAAATACCAGTGATTGTTGCAGCCGCAGATATACAAATTGGTACAACAACTGGAGCTATCATTACCACCGAAGATAGTATTATTCCAGCGCCGGCAATTACACCTGATACCGAGTAAACAGTTACATCTAGCACAGTTATTCTACGCTGGTATTTTTTCTTTTTATTTTTATACTCGGTAATTAACGCTTCAAGTTTGTCTTTGAATTCTTTGACAGTGTTATAACGATATTCAAATGCTGTCGCTGACAATGATAACAATGACGCTGTTGACATTTTATCCATTAACGCAGTCAACAATTCTCTGATGGAAAATCCAAAGGATTTCAATCAAATATTTTCCCCTTTCAATTTAACTGTTTACTTAAATCAGCTACAAATTCAACATACCATGTCATTGAAACCCTAGCTAGATTATTATCAGTGGATATAATCGTGAATTTTTCAGTTGTATCCTTGTCGATAATTGTTGATATCGTATTATTTACCCCGGTTCAACTCGATGAGGATATCGTAAATAACGTTGGTGTTACTAACGTTAATCGATAAATACCCTTTACGTCTGCAGTGATATCTAATTTGTTGTTTGTAGGTGTCCAAGTATATGATCCATGTTGAATCGTGTATACTACGTTTATGATGCTTTCTTTCTTATCATGAGGAATTTTTGTTTTTTCAACTATTGCTATTATCCTTGTTACATCCGTTACGATGGCATTTGTGGTCGTGGTAAGATCATCGATGGATTTCTTATTAATCGCGATTAAATCTGAAATTGATCTCGTTTCGCGAATAACACCTAACCGGGTATTAATCGCGGTTATTTCATCAAGTTTGGTAATAATATGTTCAAGAGTTGTTTTAATATTCTCTGGTTTTGCATTCTTTCCGAAGAACTTGTCGACGGCGTCATCAGCCTTTCGGAAATTTTTTCGTAGCGTAGTAAATTGTTCAACATGAGAATCAAAATCAGTTCGTAATTTTGGTAAATTATCAACGATTGCTTTTAGGTGTGCGATATGTAAATCAGGGTATGCACGCGGAACACCAAAGAAATTATTTATTGGAATTTCAATGGTGTCAATGATTGTTTGTTGGAGCTGATTAAACTTGGTTATATGATCTTTATAATCGTCACGTAGTTTTTTAATATCATTGGCGGAGTCACCACCAGTGGCTTTAATATCATCGATGGTTTTTTGTAATTGTATTATATCATCTATTTGATCATATATTTTTTTTAATTCGTCTAAGTTTGCTATCGATGAGATAGCTTTGTTGATTATTTTTTTACCTGTGTGATAGCAACCGATTCAGAAACACGTGGTACTGATCTTCCAAAAATATCTGACATTGTTATACATATATATTTGTTTGTTAAAATAATCGATGATGAATCATCGTGTACTCGTGGATGGCCTTGTGAGGTAATTTAGGATTTGCCGAGATAACCATTAACGCGTTAAGAGTTTCTTGTCCACATATCGAAGGATCTGTTAATGTCTGCGTGGGCAACGTTGAATACCAAACGGGGATTGATTGAGTTGTAAACAACTTAGACACATATTTGACAAATTCAATCGGAGGTGGTAATCCATACGAGTCAAAAAATATAATACAACGTGGAAATATTGCGTAACAAACCCAATGAGTTCCAGGTCCAGTGTTATCATCAAGATTAATTATTCCAGTTTCTGGTATTGTTGGTGTTGCTGGTAATTGATCTTTCATGAATACACCTCTAAAATGTTTTATTGGGAGTTTTTTTTACTGCTTCTAATAGATCAAAATTTGACATGGGTAAAAATCCTTTCGATTTTCCTGGTGAAATTTCGTTGAATCTAGATTTTTCCACTAACTGGTTTTGTAGTATCTTGTGAATCGACTTCCTGGTAGTCTGAATCCGCTTCCCTTTTTTTTCTCGTGGATTTTCCCTTTAGACCTTTACCCATTATCTTATTGACAACATTAGAAGCAAGTGCTCCGGCTGCCCCAGTTCCTAACGCTCCAAGAATTGCCAGAACAGCAGACGCAATCAATCCTGGAATTGCAGCCAACAACGGGAAAAATCCTCCGATTTGTACCATATTTGCTATACAGCTGCAGATAAGGTAATCTGAACTCCCTTTTTTCTTTAAAAGCGCTATTAAAATGATTAACCTGAGTTTTCGTCAACGATAGTTTATTTGATCCGCCGGTCATTTGATTATGTTTTAGCGTAATCGTAGTTCCACATTTTTTAGATGAACTCGATTGAAGTTTTTTTATCTGACCAGGTGTCAATGTGACATTAATAGTGTTATATGACATTTTATATAACACCGATTGATTCAATTACATATTTTTGAAAACACTACATGTTTTCCACTGGTGCATCAATGACTCTCATTCTTCCACCACCACCTTCAAGTATCATAGATTTATCATTGACAAGAACACCAACTGCTCTAAATCCGTCAGGGGCAGGACCAACACGAGCTTGAAATTTTACATCAACGGTTGAGTGTTTAGAAAAATCAAGATGTTGCAACGAAAAGTAATAAATCGGATATAATTCTTTAAAATCCACCTGTGATATTTGAAGTCCAGTATCGATATTTTGATCACGACCCATAAACGACCACAATCGATGATAAACTCGTCCTATTTGATTATGTTCGTAATCGATAATAAGATTTTCCACGGGTTCTTGTTGGTTACTTATCCGCAATGATACTTCATTGACATTAAAACGATCAAATATCATATGAGATCGTAATTGTAGACTGTCATCTGCAGCTGTCTTTTGAGTTCTATTTTGGTGTTGTAATACAACAAAAACATGTCTTGGCGCGGAAATGTTTTTCGTCAACGCAAGTTGCCAAGTAAAAACTCCAGGACCTGGACTAGACGTAGTAGCTGTTGTAACCTCACCCCAACTCATCAACGATTTTCCTCCTTGGTCCATAAACAATAACAATTGAGTCTCAACAGTCAACGATGGAGTCATAACTGGCATCCACAACGCTAACTTTGTCAATGTTACAATACCATCTGTTACAGGAGCAGGACCACGCCAAAGAGCATATTCATCAGTTGATCTTCGTGTAAGCGTTACAGTATGACTACAACCAAATATCACTCGCCGGACATCTCTGCAAAATCCAAATATATGCGACAACGGAATCGTACACGAAAATCTACCATCGGCGTCAATGTTCCTTTTTCGTAACGCAAATCCTGCGTTGTAATTAGGATTATCACTCATAACAACAGGTTCAACATCAGCATCATCAGCAGCAGCTGAAACCTTCTTTGGTCGTCTTAACGTAAATTGACGATGATCAGCGTGATTGGTAGTATCCTTGGAAAACATCATTGAATGACCAGCTGATTTAATAAAATCATCAGAATATCTAGCTAAACCTATAATTGTTGTTGCAATATCAACATTGTTATCGATGGATTCTATTTTAGAAGAACCAATCGAATACCGGGCGTTGCTAAATAACGCCATTATTCCGTTGTTGACAAACCCAATCCGGGTATCTTTAAGATTATCGCCGGCTGCAAATGGAGTATCGTCACCTTTCCGCAGTTGTCCTTCTATTTCGATGAATGCTTCACACGGCAAGAAGTATTTAGATGTATCATCGAATTTAAGATCAATTTGTGACTTTACGTTTGGATTTTGTGCTTGATATGAAAAATATTGATAATCGCGTATAGAATTATTTCTTGCTACGGGATCATTTACTTTAAAAGCATCATCAATCTCATCCCGAAACATTTTATATTAACGTAGTTGATCTAAATGCTTAACCGCGCCAACCCTGAACCAGCAATTAATCTCAACCTCGCTTTTGCAAGTTTATTAATCGCACTGCCTATCTTAGGGGGCATTTGTTCCGTAGACTGTAATTGAAACTTTCTTTGTTGAAATCCTACGGATTTTCCAATTCCATTTTTTCTTTTTACCTCTCGCCAACGACATAAGTTTTTCTTTTGCATCACCTAACGTATCAAATGCGCTATTACCAATAACTGTACGAGCTCTATCACCGAAAACCCCAATAGCGTTTGACGCTATTTCTTTACCAACAGGTAAAATCTTTGGAGCAATTCTAGTAAATAATCCAGTGACAATATCACCAAGTCCATTACCATAAGTAAGTTTATGAACCGGTAGTCGCGAGTTTACAACGTAAACAGGTATTGCTCTGTTCATACTGCGATGTACTATCATTTTATTTAAATGCTATATGTCTAATCACTGTAATAATCATCGGTAAGTTCATCGATGAAACTTCGATATAGTCCGATATGCATTACACGTCCTTGAAATAACCGGTGACAGATTTCGGTTGCTTCGTTAATTATTTCCGGAGAATTATTTCCAGCTCTTTTCCCTCCAATAAGAACTTTTAATCGCGATATATCATCGAGAACACTTCTTGAACAAGGCATCAAATTACCACCGCGATATCACTCGCCGGATTTTTCTTCTTCAGGTTCTCCCAGAGGTTCTTCCATAACAGGATCTGATTGTTTTTTGGTCGTCCTCGTTTTTTTGGAGTTGATTGTTAACGTTTTCGTTCTTCTGCTCGTTCTTGTTTTTCTCGTTGTCGTTCTGTTGCTAGTCGTTGTTGTTCAGTTTCTAACACACCTAGCTGTTGTTGATATTGAAAATCTTTTGTGCCAATGACAGTTTTATATGCTTGATATGAAGGATCATTATTATTAATTTTTGGTATCTGATTTTTAATTTTAAAAACCGCATCAGAAAACTCTTTTACATTTGAAATAGAACCTACATATTTAGGATTTAAATAATTATTTTTTTATAATATCCTAGCGCGGAAAAATCTGTTAATTTTTCTAATTTAGTTTCATCGATATATGCTAAAATTTCTTCGGGAAATCTATTGCGGAGTTCTTGAACTCGTACACCGATGATTTTTTTTAGGTTTAACCGCAGGTTCAACCGCAGGTTCAAGAGGTGGAGCAACAACAGGTTTAGATTCTTTTATCGCAGTTACAACTTCACCTGTTGCCGTAGTTATCGGTTCAAATAATTGTTTAGTTTCAGCGGTAAAATCTTCTTTTGCTTGTTGACGCGCTTGAAGATTATCTCTGAAAGAATCTTTCACCGGAAGATATTTCTTAATTGCAGCCAACCGTTCTCGTGTTAATCTAGTTATTTGTGCTTCTCCGATGTTTGACATTTTATATAAAAAATATATCGCTAATTCATCATCGTATCTATAGCTAATTCAGTTAGCGCATAGCAGCACAGAGGGTGAACGCCATATATTTGGCGTCTTTTTTTTACCAAATAGACCTTTCTAGTAAATATTAACTAGAAGGGTCTATTTGACAAATTGAGACTTCCTAGTAAATATTAACTATAAGGAAGCATCGTTGACGCATACAAATTTGGTCTGTTCACCCTCTATGCTGCTGTCTGTTAACTATGTTTTAGATTTGAATTAGACATTCCCAAGATTTGTGAGGTAGCACAAACTATTTTTCATTCTTCTCAGCTTTAAATAAAAATAAGCTATGATACAGATAAAAAATAGACGTTTTTGTTTAAATACATTATAGTAATATGTTGAAAGAGATAACATTTTAATTTTTTATACCCGTGGATGATTAGAAATGTACACATAAAAAATTAGATGTACCTGTATAGACTTTAATAAAGCTTGTACTTCGGCTGTTGAAATAGTTAAAGCGACACAGCGAATACTATATTTTCCATTGGTGGCAGCGCACTTGATTGAAAGCAAGTCTTATGTATAACGGTGGTGTGCACAGTTCACGAATAGTCCCAGATGCATGCATAATCGAGAGAGAATGCTATTAGCTATTGTTTCTACCCAGGAATAGTTGGGTCATATTACGTCCTCTGAATTATTAAGCATAGCACAAGCAAGATTAACACATAGATCTTTATTTTAATTTGGTACTGTTGGTCTTTTGAACTGCTCAAAAGACCACCACAATGCATAGGGTCAGATGTGTAAATATCTGAAACACCATAGTTTGTGTTTATTTCATATTATTCTAGACAAATGAAATTAGGTAATGTTAAGCAAATACACTTTTGAGTTTGTGCTTGTTCATTTGGATTGATCATCACATCATTTGTTCAGTGTCGTTAGAATTGAGTATGATCACACGTGAATATGTTATTGCTTTTCACAATAAATATTATCTTGTTTGAAATTGATTTGTATAGCATATTAAAACATATCAAACGCTTTAATTTGTTTCAATGTCCTCGAGCAAATTATTGAAATATCCAATTTAAGTGGTTTATACTTTCTATGTTCCTTTAAGCATGTTATAGTGAACACATTGGTACCTTATATTTGTGTGATTAAATGTGGTGCTAAAGTCATTGAATAGGTCATATAACGCTACATCAAACTAGACATTACTGCATATTTATCTAATACTTGTTATGTAATACAATTTTTTTCATCTAATTCATATACCCATATATTTGCATGGTATAATTTTAACTCTCTCACTAAGATTATTGGTAACATTGTAAGCCGTACTAGGCGATTAAATTTAATATATTAGTTTGCTTTAACTGAAGTTCAAGTTCGCTAAAAAGTGTAGCTGTCTGGACCATAATGTCGTTTAACAAATGTTATAATTATATTCGTTTATTCTTGACTTTCTGTATTTGTTGGACTAAGAATGTTCGCTTTTGGTCGATGTATTTCAAAACCTTTCTATCTTTTCCATCAGTCTTGTACTGCCTCAGGACGTTTTGTTAAGTGTTTAAAGAACTCTTTTGAAGTGTATTTCTGTTTGATATTTAGTATACTTAACGATCGTTCTTTCGTTAACGCATTGGTTTTCTTTTTATTCATGATTTTAGAATTTACATGACACTTTAGACCATTATCAGCTATCCATCCAAATCTTTAAATATCATCGCACCGTGTGTTAAACATATTCGTCATTTGTTTTCATTTACTTAAATAAATAAATAAATAAATATCTGAACTATTTCACTCTTCTTTCATCTTGAAGAAGTTTATATTCTGACTACAAAAGCATTTATTACTAATACATTTTTGAAGCTGATATGGAGAACATTACAACTTAGTATGTGCCCTAAAGTTATCTGTTAGTGAAAGACGCGTTGTCGATGTCTTATATGTGGCTGTCTCAGTGGCAGTGTTCGATTATTGATGGATATGTAGGTGTATTTTCTCTATGCACCAAACTAGTAATAACAATTAACACGAGATACAATTATGTATTACGCGAAACCTCCATCAGCGGTCGGGTGTATATGTAATCAATATATGTTGGTTCGTCTGTGTTGGGGTTATCGAAAAGATCAAACCGTTATACCTAGGAGCCGGTCAGATCACTGTACACGCACTCTGATTATGTTGATACATATCACAACTAATACTATGTATGCGGAGATGACATAGCAATGTTTCATAAATCATTTTGATACATATTAGTATTCAAAAGAGAATCCGTTGTTTAGTAACAACAAAATAACAGTGTTCTGGTAAGTTTAATGAAGAATAATTGTGTAATCCAGTCCAAGTGTATATGAGACTGTAACCTAAAATATTCTCAATTTATAATAATAGCTAAAAGAAGATTAAATTGGATATAGAGTTTGCACAAATTATCGTGCAAAGGGATCTCAGAACATGAGATATATTCGTTCCGGACGCCAAATTGCACACACAGCAAATATAATGAAGATATGAGAAAATCTTTCTTAGGGTCCATTTGTAAGAACCGCAGAATGTGTCTGATGAAGGTTTATCGATACACTCGAGTGCACTTGCAGACTTTTCATTTCAACACCTCAGATTTTGTTATCTCTGCCAACATCAACACTGATTAATGAGTACATGTATGAAACTGGTAAGAAAGTTTGCCAGAGCTATTCTTTGTTCAACCACGTTCGAACAACCTCATGAGTATCTCGTTTGCTGCACTTTATAGCCTTTTCATGGCGGCTTACCTCTCCATATATCCATATTGATTGTAGTATACATTTGATAATGTCGTTTCCTTTTATCCATTATTTGCATTAATATTATTTACTTTTAATGAGAGGCGTCAAGTGTAGTTTTGGCTTTTAAACTTCTAATGATGACACATCTTGTTTTTCGTTCTGCAACACCTGGTACTGGTGTCGTTCGTCGTCAAATTATTGATGACATCCATGTGCGCATTGACGTGCATGAATATATTTTAGTGCTTTATAAACTACATAATGTAATGTTTGTAACACACATTAACTATACATTTTTCAGGTGCTTCTCTTGACGTTGTTTTTAGTTTAAAATCAAGTCCTATATAGAACCGTTTTCCCCCCAGACATTTTCCCCAAGGGATACCCGATAACTTTGTTCGTACAATCGCGACCTCTTCGTATGTTCTATGTTTGTTTTGTTTATTGTCTTTTGAAAGCAGGACTCTTTGCTTTCCTTATGTACGCACGTGAATCCCTGCTCGTTCATATATTATTCCAGTAAGATTCGTGGTTCCTGTGTATGCAATACATCATTACAATATAAATCAGTGAATGTTTTATATACTGTAACATTCCACAACATCAATATAAAGAAAGTTCGTAGATGGTTTCAGTAAAGACAAGACTTGAAAAAATCAAAGTTTGGAAAATCTCGGCTTTCGTTGTCATTGACTTGCTCGTAGACAACGCCCAAAATATGATGGTATATTTCCAAACGCATTTCATATACTGATCATTTGGTCCGCTAGATCGTAACAAACGTTTAAGATAGCTGCATTTGAATCGGTTCTACGTTATTATGCCAACGACTGATGAACAACATTGGTATGGCATTTTAAAAGATTTCCTAACATTGAACAGTGATGGTGATCACCTTTGATTTCTTTACACAATGGATGAAGCATTTACCATTGACGATTTGGGATGCAAGCGAAAACAATTATGTTGTGTACGACGTTGTGCTGTTTGAAAAAAATCAATCTCACTCATATAGATTACGCGGCCGACATACATACACAGATGTAATTTAATTGACTCAACAAAACGCTCATGTGCTTTAAGTGTTGCGTGACAAATGTAACATCATGAAACAGTTTCGTGGCATTGATGGGAATTGTCTTCGAATTATTCAAAGGACCTACGCGAATCACAACGGAACCGTACAGTGTATCACCACTGATCTTACAGGAACAATTAGAGCAAATATCGTGATGGCCTAGACGTACGCGTCTAACACAAACGTGTCTCACGCGTCATGTTAACAGTACAAACAGTTATCGAAAATGTCTGGCAAATGATGTCACAGAAGAGTATTAGAATCGAAGCCGTAAAGTCTCTCATGACCGTTGGGATTAATTTAAAATGCTATACAAAGATGCAAACAATGTCCCAGATATGTCACAGTCGCTAAAGAGTGCGAGAGAAAACCTCACTGTGGACTTTAATCGAACAATTGAATTGCTGATTACATCAACAAAGGAAATTGCTAAACTTGCCAAGTGTATTACACAGTCAAGCAGTTCAACTGCAAGACAGTTAGAAGAGAAACAAAAGAACATGCTGCAGATGGTGAAACAGCTAAGAGTACCACGGATAGAAAAAACAAGATAAACAGTAACGACTACTGGATCCTTGCCACAGACGATCGAATAAATCAAAGAAGACGTTGGTGAAATCGGTGACGCCGACGAAGTACTAGTAAAAGGTACCCCTGTATTTTTTGATGAAAATGTTGAGAGGAATATGACATGATTTGAGTATCTCATCTTACCAAAACTTTTAATGAAGGTCATGCATGTTTAATCGGAGACAATCAGAACGACAAAACATTATTTTCAGAATGTATGGGAAGGTACATACCTGAACCAATAATTAAATTTCAAGAACAACAACTGGTAGAGACCCAGACCCGATTTTGATAACATAACAGAGGAAGAGAAACCACATCTTCAAGAGGAAGGCTGTGAATATCAGGAATAACAAACACATCCTTCAAGCTAAAAGCCTACGAAACTATCGAACGAAGAATGTTGAATTGATATGTAAGTACGTAGCACAACATTCTAAACCTGAATCGAATGGATAGTCGAACAAGTTAATCGGTTCTGACGGCAACATCAAAACGGTCGGCTAGACTCACACCAAAGCAAAGATATCTTGCACTCGACTTGAAGTCATAATGAAAGCAAGGTGAAAGCCCTAATGGATTGAGTGACCAGACTGCACATACTGATCGATTTGACACACTTGTGGAATCTATTCGTGCGGGTAATAATGCACCAGAAATCATCAATGAAGCTAAATCAATTGTCAGTGATTGCCCACCAATCGTATTTTGGAGAAAACTACATATGGAATCGCATCACAATTAATACGTCCAGTTCAGTACCCGAATGTAGTTCTATTCTAGTTTTAGAACATTTTGTCCGCTCTTATGTTGATGGTGATAGAAGAGTTATATTTGTCACAGAACTAGGCTAAAATTGACTTTATTTCTTCTTGGATACAAACTAATTTGACCATTTTTGTTTCCTCGTACATGCGTTTCCTGGGGTGAATAAGTGTTTTTCAAGGTAAGCGACGTGTAGCGACTTACATGTACCTGGCTAAAAATCACTTGAAGTCAGGAACATTATAATCACGGGTTGCACGGGAATTTTGCCCTGAATTCTGCTTACCTATTTGGGGACATATAAGGCAGAAAATTTCTAAAAAGATTAAGAGTCAAAAGTATATTGTCAAAGGAAAGATAGCTCGTCATTTTCTTCCTCCAGCCATAGGGGTGAGTGTTAAATTTATATTTCGTTTTATTTAAAGTGAAGTTTATTCAGTTTATCATTTCATGTTATGATGCATTTATTACAACGGAGATTTAAACCGTTGAATATTTGGAATTACAAGTCACTATTAGACTTTAAATGCAACAGCGTAATCTAAATTTTAGATTGTTTTAGAAACAACTATTATTAGTTCGCTTTCTTTATTGTAGTTGATTGTGCCGTGATTGGGCCGTGATTGGGCTGTTTGATTGTGCCATTTGATTGTGCGATCAAATTGAGGTGTCTGACTGTCTGTATGTCAGATTGTCTGTCCGTCTACGTTTGTATCTGGTGTGAACAGGAGGTCATGATGTCTGAGGATATCTGTCGAGATGTGTAAATATCCGGAAGTCTAAATGTCCGAGTGTCCGGAGCTGTCTAGAGGTGTAAACGTCCGGGGTAGCATCTAAGTGTTTGGGACCGGTGGTTCTAATAGTTGCTGTATGCTGTCTGTACGTTAGTGCGACGTATAACTGTAGTGGATCCGTGAAGGGCAAGCGGCCGATAAAAGTATTGGGTCAACCCTAGGTATTCGGAGAAGCTGTGCGGCGATTCAACAGTTGGTGAATCGTACGGTTGTACAGGGTCGAGACGCATGTGTGTTTCAATTATGGTTACAATTGAATGCATTGATATATTTACACGGAGTTACTTTGAATCTCGGTAGTATTCCAAGGAATTACATGAATCTCAAGAACAGTTAGAAGCTTGACTTAATACATATAGATGTTTGCACTTGTTATCGCAATTCATACGTGCGATAATATGATTTGAGGTTTATCGCAATTCATACGTGCGATAATATAATTATTGTAAAGGTTTCCTTTTATTTGAAACATTTGTGCAGTCCAGGATGTTCCTTGAATCTGTATTCATATTGAATTATTATTTAATTTTATTTTCAAATTGTGAATGGTTGTGAAGTGTGATTGTGGGTTGAACGCATGAGTTATTGTGTTGATACATCATTATTTTTCATTAATAATTTATAAATTTACATCATCTTTCACCTATTGTGTTTGAGTTGTTCATTTGATCCACCATAAACTCGGTAACAATTCTGTTACAATATTGATGCATTTTTGGTAGGGATTTAAAGGTGATTGTTTCTTCTTGAGAATAGGAGCACTGACAGTGGTTGTCTGTGTGTATTTCGGCGATAGTGCACAGTGTGTAATTAGGCCTTAGCGATGATCCGTAAGTGAAATATGTGTTCTGTTTGCATGCTGCTCTGTTTACAGTGCTACCACTAAAAAAAATGCCGATGAACCCTTGACAAGAACTTCATCGTGAAGTCATATTTTGATGTATTTTAGATTAATATATGATTTGTATTGATCGTCCCACAGTGGAAAGGTCAGTACTGAGAAATATATGTAGAGAAAAAATATAGTAAAATTAATTATAATGTATGTCCATATCCCGCTCCGATTCATGAACTTGAAAACATCATTGGATGAACATTGTGCACCGATGATGAATTGTGAAACGATTAAGATTCTGTGTCTGCTACACGAAATATATGCTGCGATGCAGCAGGTTGATTTAAAGCGTAGAACGTTACCTCGATGATTACACTATCATCGACAAAGCCGGGAATTCAGTGTGACTACGTAAGCACCTTTACTGCTGGCGAATCACAAAGCACATGTGTATATCACGTGTCATAATAATCAGATGACACACATTCGTTTTATCCAAGTGGATCAAGACGAGCAAGTTGTAGATCTGAGCCGTTATACAACTGTATATTACAGACAAACCCATCATTTAGCTCACATAATCATAGTTGTACGTAGACTTGAGAAACCATTGCATTTTGTAAACACAAGAAAACCTGTTGACGCTACATATTATGGAATTGGTATCGGGATGTCGTTCATGATTGTTCACAGGTGCAACAGATGTGTGCTTGTTAAGACTACCATCCACTTAACCAATGATGTCGACAGTTATACAACTATCAATGAAGCCGCTCAGCAACGACTGTCCGATTCAGTAATTTCAATTCTTACAATTGGATGTGAATTTCGGAAAGCGAAGTTATCAAGAGCGGCATGAAATAACATTAAAGTAAAAATGTTTGCTCAATTCAAAAAGATATCTGGTTAGACATGGGCATGCTTGTTTGTGGAACGTGGCAAAGATATGTTCAGTATTATTTATGCTTAGTCGGAGACCCTAATCATTTAAAAATGGAAATGCATATGGTCGAATGGTCTAGGTTGTTTCATCCATGTGAGGTATTCTTGAAACGTGAGAAGAATAAAAAACTGATACAGATTGATGCCAATGACGGCCCACTTGAACACGTGGAATGTGTCAACAACGGTATTATAATACTCTTTAACAGTGCAAGTTATTCCATCGATGGGATTAAAATCGAAACAACAGAACGTTGACTGAGCAAAAACGATTATTACGATTAACAATTAAACGCCCAAAACAGGGATGGTTACACGATAACAATTGACTGAATGAACATCGATGTTTCTTACAAAAGGAACTGACCATCCATATCACAGACCGTATGATATTGGCAACATCTGGAATCCCGCAGGAGATGCACAAACTCCTGCTGTTACCAGCGCAAATGCCCATTTCAATTGTATATTGGAGCAACGTCAAATGCAACTCATTGTTAGTTCATTCAGGTTATGTTTGAACTTAAACACGCAGTCACCTTTTTTCACAAATAAAATTCCAGCCATTAAAGTTTGGCGTACAGACGTAATCCTAACACATGTACAAAGTATTGTCTTATATACAGAGTTAAACGATCCCTAAACGTTATATATGACGGTATCAAAATATTATCTGAACACTTTATTCGGAAACGACAAAAACACTAAAGCAATTTTGGACAATATGTGCCATTGGGCACAGCCTTCTGATTGTCACCTAAAAACGCATAGTAATTATTATTGATCCAGTTGTTTTAATTATATAGCTATACCAGACCGTGCAAACAGTTTGCAGTAGATTCATTTAGTATGAAACTCCAAAAATACTGTGCTATGACATGATAATATCACGGAAATAAATAAATTAACTATAGATTTAGTGACTGTTAATAATTGGAGTATCTTATTTATATAGTAATATATTATTTTTTTCGATACAGAATAGCTGAAGTAACATTTCGATCTGAAAAAAAACTATTTCACCCGATACTTCCTGGGTAGCAAATTATGTATCAACAACATAAGTCTTACAAATGTGTGTGTATTATTTTTCCTTTTCAATATTTGTACTATGTATTTATTGAATCATTGTAAAAAAGAGAGATAATGCTTCTCCTAAAAATGTGTTACAAATTGTATATGCATAATGGATAAAATAATTACACAAACATGGTTTAGAATAAGATTGAAGAGCTACATATAATTCCTCCATTTTTGCAATAAATATGTTATTATCTAATCTTCACTAATACAAAATTAAAATATATATACCATTTTGAAAAAGGTACAATGAATGCAGTGAAACAAGATAATATCTTATTAATGTATTCTGTGACAAAAAGCGAGGGGCTCAGAGCTATAAAACATTGATCCGTCTCCAGTCGCATTCATTCTTAGTTCACGAATCCTCAAATTTCACCTATTGAAACAGGTTGTACGTCAATTGTTGGATGTTAAAATTGCAAACTTGACCGAAGAAGATGATATCTATTACACAAATACACCGTTTGTGCCAAGCTTTAAAGACAAAGAAAATGTCTAGTTCACTAATGTTTGGAAACAGGGAAAATGTATACAAGAGAAATTAATTCAATATTTAATTTCGGATCTAAATTATTGAAATATTAAAAATGAAACTAAAACATATCTTTAAAACAGGAAAACAATATGCAAAACAAAATGTTAGTTTTGCATATATTGTAATGCATACATAGTATTGGCTGTTTCAGAATTCAATGGCCATATATTTACTTCTGTAGTTCATATTTGCAGCAAAATATATTTATACACGTAGAGACATACATAGAACATACATACCTGCCAAATTTGTGTTTGTAATTGTCAAAATATTTGCTTTTGCTGAAAATCCTTCGACGTCACGTTAGATTAGGAGGAATAGACATTGTATTAAGCAAACATATGTTATTAACTAAATGTGATACAAAGAGTGTGCATTGTTCAATTGACAAGCTTAAAATAAAGTCAGCTTCAAACTTTCCATCGTCCGATTTAAATATCCTCACAGTCACAGCCATCAAATGGTCGTATGTTGCAATTTGCTTCGTAAGCATGGAGACAATGTCCTGTGCACTTGTGAACGTTCTGATCGTAATGCAGGCCCGCTGGACAGATCGACACCAATGGACCAGCTGTGATGCACGTGATGAACTTATTACAATCGTACGGATGTGGATACTGGCACGTGACGTTTCTGGTCTTGCAAAAATCAGCTACAACAAATCCAGTGTGGTAGGTTAGATTTGCAGAATTAGAACATCATTCAGAGGTGACGTTTCAACAACTTGGTCATTATGGAAGATAGATAGATAGATAGATAGATAGATAGATAGATAGATAGATAGATAGATAGATAGATAGATAGATAGATAGATAGATAGATAGATAGATAGATAGATAGATAGATAGATACTTTTTACACATTTCCTGACATCACGAAATCGGAAAACATAGCATGGTTGATTTAATTTACATTTGACGATAATAAAATCAAGAAAGAAGGAGTAAAAATCAGACAACTTTCGTCTTCAAGAAATGTAATAAATATATTTCAATGTAAGGATTAAAATAATGTATTACCTGGAATAACTTGGATGCATATTGGTTTTGAAGAATACGGCTTGTCTCCTATAGAGTATGTGCACCTGAAACACCTATTCTGATGTCCATTGACATTAACCTGAAACGATGATAATTTCCAGGAGGCGTTTGTTTTCCAGATATACCCTTCCTCGTAGTGTATTGATGTTACAAGATATTCTGTCGCACTGTAATAGTTCCCATTCTTGTCAGTGGTTTGTAATATCAAGCTTGCATTTTTACAGCCTGTGATAGCGTGACACTGTAATTCATTTTCTTTGTCCTCGATCAGTTCTTTTAGAGTGCTTATGGTTGGCTCATATTGATGATCTATGAAGCAATATATATATATATATATATATATATATATATATATATATATATATATATATATATATAGAGAGAGAGAGAGAGAGAGAGAGAGAGAGAGAGAGAGACAGACAGAGACAGAGACAGAGACAGAGAGAGACAGAGAGAGTGAAAGAGAGAGAGAGATTTGTTCTAAGTATGCATATCATTTATGACATTTCGTCAACGACGTAATTTCTGTTTTACAAAACAGTTTGTGCCTGAAGATGCATAAAGCGTATGGGAAGCCAGTTATAGTTTCGAATATACCTGGAAAAAGGAACCCAATGTATTTCCAACTTGAAAGAGACAACTTGTACATATGACAGTTAAGAAAGAAAGTAGTTATAAATAAACAAGTATGCATATTATATTAATTCATAGTCTTTATGGTGTGTTAAGCATATTTATCTGAAAATCAAATGTTTAGTTAAACTTAAAATAATATGGGTAGATGGAGAGAGAAGAATATTAATGGCGTAACAAGCAGACAGGCAGTTGCAAAATTGAGATCGAATAGTACAGTGCAGCTTTTTCATTGGTTTTGTGTAATTCTTTCTACTGTATTGTATGCCAATATCACTGTAATCAATCTCCTCACAAAGTGGCTGTTATGCTGATATGGACCGTCAGTCACCAGGTACATGGGTCATCGGCCAGCACTTCCAAACCGTCGGGTGAAATTTCCCATTCCTTCGTGTCTCTTTTGCACACGTTATTTAAACGGAGAAAGTGAGGCCTACTCTTCCGGAGTGAGTGGCCAGTGGGCAGCTGTAAATATAAGATGTCCTTTTGCACGTTGAAGCATCTCGCTCTGTGTGACGCGGTCATGCCAGCTGATTTTCAGGATGCGATTTAGGCACCGTATATGGAAGAATTTTGGCCGGTGTTCTTGCCTCATGTAGATGCCCTTAGAACTCATGGTAAACTTGGATCCTGGTGTGCCCTCTTAGGTTGTTGTTTTCCCCAATCCGTCGTCGTTAGTCTGGTCATTTTTGTTTTTGCTTTTGCAAGCCTTCTGCCCAGCACCACATCGACTAAAAGAGTGTTGCTAATGTTTGATCCCAGACAAGTGAAGTTGTTGACTGCTTGCAGTGACACCGTCGATTTTGATATAGGGCGCAGAGAGGGTATCTTGTGCGCTGATGTTTTTTCTTTTTCAGGCTGATAGTGAGCCCGAACTGCTAGCAGGCATCAGCGAAACGGTCTCTACTTGATTGGCAAGCTTCCACGGTGTGGTTCACCAGACCCACGTCATAAGTAAAGAGTATCTCCCTTATGAGCACCTCCCTTTCTTTGATATTCGAGTATAGAGTGCCAAGGTGGATCAGCCTCCCGTCGGACCTGGTGTGCGAGTGGGTGAGTAAAAGGAGTTGGAAACGAACAGGGTGAAGAAGATCCCGAAAAGGGTCGGATGGAGCAGCATCACTGCTTCATTTCGCTGTTAATGGGGGATGTGACTAACGATGCTCCATCATAAATGGTTGCTCTCTTCATATCGGGATGAAAAGGAATTATCATGCTGCAGCGTTCTGAGGGGCAACAATCTTCCTGAAACGTTCAAAAAGGCCCTCCATGCAGACCATGTCGTCACCCTGGTGAGTTCGATCAACATCATATAGAGCGACTGAACTTGCTCTCGTCTCTTCTTTTTGAGTTCTTGGAGAGGGAAGATCATGCATGTTGTCTACCTGCCTGCTCTGATGCCGCACTTGGATTCCGGGTACACACGGTCCGTGAGCCGGTGAAGCATGTTGAGACAGAAACCGGCATGCAATTTTACCAACCATGATCAGAATCGAAATTCCTCTATACTTGTTAAAATTACTGTGTCTGCCCTTATATGGGTAAAAAGTCATAATCTTGGTATCACGGATGTCATTGGGGAATGCTCGTTCCTCGCAGCAGAGGCAGGGTAGTTCATGAAGCGACTGCAAGAATGCAACTATCCTACTTATAATATGATCAGGTGGAATGATGTCCCTACATTTTGCTTTGTCGTTTGGGAGAGCGTTGATGGCCATGCTGAACTCCTCTAAGTTGGCACTTTGTCGAGCTCCTCATGGTGGGCAGATTTTGTATGCTGATAAGGATAACAGTGGTGACTGACGTTTCTCGAGAGCTCAACCCATCAGAACATCTGTTCTTCAAAATCTGTGATTTTCTCTCCCGTTATGAATTTAATGTGGGCGAGCCCTTTATCTATAGCGCCTAGGGTTTAATGATGCCACTGTACATGCTTTGTATTATTCTAGATATTCGTTTATTGGTGCTATGGGTACTTTGGAGGGAAGCAAGTATCGATTCCTGGGGTCAGTTTTGTCAAAAATACCAAGGCCTTGTCGTATGTCCTTGATACGTGTTTCCATCTTTGAACGTTGTGCGCTGAACCAGTCCTCACTTGGCCGTTCCTACTTAGCAAACGTGGAAAGGACTGCTTTAGATGGCACTATTAATAGCGATCACCTGGGTCTTGGCATTGTGTTCTGGCTGATCTTATAGAGCCTGTTCCAGGGTGAAGACTAAATATTCCACCTTGGAGTGGATCGATATCTGTGCAGTGCTGATATGGGGGGAGACTTTTCAGGTTGGATCGGTGTATAGTGTGTTACTGTAAGCGTACCCGGCTGCTCACAAGGGCGTGGTCAAAGTGGCAGTGTGAACTATGGTAACTTATGGTGGCGAGGACGATGCAACTCGCCTAGTGAGGACCAAATCGAACTGGTGTCTGCGATGAGACCTGGCGTGTTTCCATGACATTTTAAGGTGTGGAATACACTTGAAGATGGTGTTGATTTTGCTAGGTGCAATCCTGCAGCAGTTTCTGATTATTTTCGTTGATATTTCCAGTCACATGATATCCGAGGAAAGAAGGCCATGACGTTTGGTCTGCAACTAATCTGGCATTAATGTCATCGAGGAGGAATAGTGGCTCATCTTTATGGCGTTCTTTGATATGTTCATCCAGCTGCCCACATAACGGAACGTTTGCTCTTCTAAAATCGTACTGGTGGGTCATAGACACTACGGATGCTGAGACAACCTTCAGCAGTGGTATAGTGGTTGAACATTGGGCGCTCAGTGCACCCTGAGAGGACCAAAAGCACATCAAAGGCCAGGAGAGTAACTTTATGTCAAAGCTAACTCCGTACTGCAGGGGCGCGTAATGTTATTGACCCTTGCAGAAGAAGGTGCAGTTGTCCTATCCGACAGAGCCTCTATAGAAGAGCATGGTTTCCTGGAGGGAAGCTAAGCTTAAAATGAGTCAGAACAGTTCTCTGTCGATAATCCTGGTGTCTTCTTCAACTTCCCAGAGGTCGTCAGAGATGCCTGTGCAGATGGAACCGACATTTTGGCATGCGAAACGAAGAGATAGTGTCTCAAGTTTAATTTTTTTTCTTCATTTTTCCAGGTGCAGAGTTTCCGTCCGGTTGTATCCTGAGCAACAAGCTGAGTTCAGGTCACCCACTGCAGTAGGCAGACGTTAGCGTGCCAACAATTAGTGACTGGGGATGCGCAGCATAAAATACCTGACAACGCTAACGAGCTCCATCTGCCGAGGTTTGGAGTCAGATTTTTCCTTCTCTTACTCTGCCTTCCATGGCTAATGAGTCATATCTGCCCAGCCAGTAATACCGCCGGGTACTCAGTCGGGCCACACGCCTTTTCTGTGATAAGAGGGCGCCCGGCATGAAGGTGCCGCTGTGGACACAGTAGTGTAGAAGAGGTACGATGCAAGTAACCTCCTGCCCAGCTTAGCCAGATAGTGGTACCGGTGATCACAACACATTTAAAGGAAATGCTGTAAGATGTACGGATAAGCTCATAGGAGTAAAAGTATTTTGAAAAACAAAACTGCTTTGAATCCCTATGGACACAGATATCAATTTAAGTCACCATAGTAGTCAATCGTCTCCACCGGTAAGAGTAACAGTATTTCAATCAGTGACATGATTCAGCGCTTATTTCCAAGTTGCTGCAAACTAGTTAAGAACTTTGATAACTGGTTGTATTAAAAAGTTCATAGGGACAAATAAGAACTGAATTAATTATGTCAATACCAGATTAATTATTCTAAGTATTGTGCATCATATTTAGGGCCAATATATTCCAATAATTTAGTCTCTGTTTCAAAACTAATGAAACCTTCGACAAACGTTTGTTTTTCGTCTTCTAAGGCTGTCTTCCAATTCGACGTCATCTATCTTGTTTTTTTCACTGCACGAAATACAGAAAGGCAAAATAAAAAAAAAACAAAGATAGAAAACTTACCTATCACTTTGACATACATATAATGCAGTTGTGTTCCCACGCGTGATGTCACTGTTAGAGAATAGTTTCCTTCGTCATGGCATTGAACTGGTAGAAAATTAATACTCGTTGTTAGTGTTCCACTAGGATTCCACACAGCAGAGAATCTGCCTCTTTCTGGGACATTGTCTGGGATGCGTATCCCAGTTTGATTTAGAATGGGATTTACATGATCGCCTCTCGCTTTGTTAAAAAAAATTGTTGTGTTACCTATGACGTTCAATTCACACTTAAGTTCTTTATCAAAATTCAGCTCAAATTCTGATACACACGGACATCCAGCTGCAAAACACACAAAATATCCGATTTAATATAGGCAATTCTGAAAATCCGAGAATATATATATTGTCATCGCTCAATTTTTAAACTCTTCGTGGTAATCATTTGATCACAGTAGTTGTTTCTAAAGTAAACGTCGATGCGATTTTCTACAGGATAAGTTATGAAACACTTTGATATTAGGCAAGATTTTTCATGTGTCTAAATAGCAAAGTTTAATCATGGAGGTTGATGAAGATAAAACATACTTGTAACGCTCCTGCTGCAATCATTTAGTTTTGTCTTTGGCACTAAACGAAATTATTTTATAATCACATTGTGTATAAAACGCCTTATGTATACGCTTAATTCGCCAAATTGATATTATAGGGTTAAATGTAATTTATTTTGAAGATGAATTTTTGATGTTTCTAAATTGAATTTTTATATAAGCGAATCCATTATAAATTGATATGGTACATATAATTCAAAGATTAAGAATTATCAGTGAATTCAAATAAGTTTAATCTGAACTTGCAAGATTGTCGTAGAATAAATTTAATGGTTCTGAAACAAAAATAAATCCGGTTATATTTCAGATAATGCACTCTTGATCCTCGTCTGAGAAGCGTTCACCAGCGGGGAAAATCGTGGACCTGTCTAATATCACTTTTCTGTATGTGTGTAGAGGGACAAGCAGGGATCTAATTTAAAATGTGTTATGGGGAGGCGTGTTTCATAGGGTGGGAGAACTCTTCACGAGGTTGTTAATTTTTGTATATTTGCTACAGCACATGCAATTCGGGAGTGAGAAATGTACCTCCTGCTCTCCCCCAAATTACGTTCCTGGGAGCAAGGCTCGTCTGCATAATGGAGGTAAATGCGTTCGTGTGATCTACGTTTAGATTGCACGAAGTTTGAGACCCTTAATCTTGTAGGGTGTTCTACTTGGAGATGTTTTTCCGCGGTTGAAGATATCAGTCTCTGCTTTATGAAAATTGAACTGAATGTTTTAATGTTTTAATGCATTGTGGATTTAAAAGTATAATAGCAAACAAATATAAAACGTTATTACATGTTACAATTATTAAATAATGAACATTCATACATTAAGTATGTGACTCACTATTAACTTTGTATACAAGGCTTTGTTCAGCGTTGCCATTGCTTCCAGACAGTGAAACGAAGTACTCCCCTGCGTGTCTACATTGACTGTTTCTTATTTTCATATTTAGAACTATATGAGAATATCCATTGTCTGCCTTGGATATCTCAATCGAAATGTCACGTCCATCGAATGACCAAGTTCCATTGGTAAAATTGAGCTTGACATTCTGCAGAATGGTTAGATTTTGCCCTATACTTTCTTGAAGTAGATTCAGGACCTCTGGGTTTTGTACCGGTGACATGACGAACCTCAACGTACCATTTGATCCCTCAGGTACTCCATCTACTCCATCTGCTAAATAATATATCGGATTGATGACAGTGTAATACATCCCTGCGGTGATATTTTAGAAGATAACAGCAAACGTAAATACACCTTGCAAACTTTAAAATGTTGAGAATGTAAAATAATATTGTTCATATATGTTGGCTTATCTCTAGATTTCAAAAGAATAATATCAATGCTGTCTTTTAGTAAGTAAATAGCATGATAACATGTCTAACCTTTTTTGTAGTCAAATATATTTTGCATACTTTGTTTTCATTAGTTAGAATATTACATTATAACTAATTCCGATATTCCATGCGTCTTATCCATTCCTAAGAAAGTTAAAAGGAACTATCCTAAATGCATAAAGAAAAGATATGTTATGACGAGCGAATAAAATTGAACGCATTAAAAGACTAGTTCAAATAAATAATTTGAAGAAAACAACTCTCAATAGTTGTTAAATCTCATATCTAATTGCCAAGTTTAATTTAGAATAATACATTTTCAATCGTGTCATATATTTTCTCATATTTTTTTTAAAAATGTTTTTTAAATTTTAAAAAAAAAAGTTATGTTTAAAGCAATTATACTAATTTATATCCATGATGGATACATAAGAACAGTCGACAGTGATGTACTAGAGGGTCTCAGGTGGTGGTCGATGTGATATGCAAAATGTTTTAGGATTATACTACCCTAGATCCTTAAATTTCGAACCGTGATGTACAAAAGTTACAAAAGTTATTACATAGTCTACTGAATTAACAAAAAAATTATTTCTTCAATGTTGATATTCCACAATTGTTCAGTTATTTAAGAATTTGTAATGTAAGTAAGTAGGCATGCCCTACTTACTGTATTTTGTATGTTTACTTTCACTTTGACTCTATATCATGTATTGCAGACACATCCACACACCCACACTGACACACAGACACACATACACTTACATGCACTATAGCCTTTTTTTGGCTAGATTAAAGATGGCATTAAGAGACCAACACATGTGCAAATAAAAATTAAGTTATTTTGTGTGGTCTGATTTAATGGAGTCTACAAGAATGTGATAAAACAAACATACAAAACAACCCGAAAAAGTAAATAAATAAATTGGACACCAGGTGTATATGAGGTACCAGCCCATTGCTTAATTGCTGCAGATGTAATTTCTTGATTATTAATATATTATATTTATTCAAAGAAATGTTTATTTTAGTTACTGAGTTTCAACTCATTAACAGTGTGTTTTATTTGATATTCTAACACAATACTATTTTTTATTACCCCATTTGCTATTTGTTGTTCTTTAGTTCATGTGTTCCTAACGTTTCAGTTTTTATTCAGCTTTCGTTCAGTTTTGGAATTTAGCACTAAGACTAAATTATGACACAACTGTTGCTAGTTACAATGATCACATATATATATATATATATATATATATATATATATATATATATATATATATATATATATATATATATATATATAATATATATATATATATATATTATTAAATAATTAGCACATAGCAAACGAAATAAGTAATGCGACGTAAGTAAGATCAACCCTTCTCTCATATGTAGGGACAAAATAGGTAATACAATTTACTAAAGCAAATCAAACAAAACAAAACCAAACATCTAAACAAAAATATAGTCTATCTTCTGAAGGAACCGTCTAAATGTTAAGAGTTTGTTTCGTTTTTTAATTTTGTTTAACATACATATTGGATTTTGAGTTGTCATGACTGTAGGTGTTGGTCCAGGTACAGGTACTACATGAGAGAAAAGAAAAACACAATAATAAAATGCAATGATCTATGTAATACTTTATTATGTATGGTTTATAACACATTCAACTTATGACATCATGTGTAAATTTCAATACTTGTCAAAATTAGGTGTACTTCTGATCGCTTCACTTCGCTATAACAACAACAGCAGCAGCAACAACAGCAATAGCATACTAATGATGCAAAATTGAATATGACAAGACTCTAGCGACGGAAATGATATGATACAAATACCGGATTTATAATATTAATACAAATAAGAACAACAACAACAATAATAACAAGAACAAGAGGAAAAGCGATTATGATGGTGATGATGATGAAAGAGGATGCATTTACGACGCCAATTAGGCTCATATTGTATCTTAAATATTCTTAATACACAAATAATTCGACTGCTAAAGGCTCATTCCATTTCGTTGAATGTTCCCAAATGTAATATAATTATACACATCATTTTTAAGGGCAAAAGCTGTAACTGTTTGGAATGTAGGCGTAGTAAATGTATGCAACATTTGTTACATAATGTTGTTCTCATGATTTATATAGAATAAAAGGGGCTTTCATTTGTTCAAGTTGTTTCAATCAATAAAACAGCAAACCATTAATCTCTTTTTCCATTCATGTAAAAGCAAACAAACCATTTCTGCCACTCAGCCGTAAAAATCCACAATGCTTTCGTTTCAAACGACTCTAATGCCCCCCAATGCATGAATACTTCTCAATATAATAATAATAATGACACTACCACTACTACTACTACTACTACTACTACTACTACTACTACTACTAATAATAATAATAATAATAATAATAATGAGAAGAAGAATACTAGTATTTGTCAATTTATTACAATTACAGAGTATTTATTAATCTCATATTTTCATATAAAATATTTTGAAATATATGCTGAACTGGTCAGAGTACTGGCGATGGAATTAAGAGTTCATGCACTTCGAAGAAGTTTCCTGCTTGTTATTCAAATCTATTTCAAGTTTCTCAAACACTAATTTAAACATACAATACAAATTTAAAACGGGTTTTGAAAAATTATGTTATAGATTCTTTCAATGAACAAATGTAATCCAAATATATCGTTTGTTTCGTTCGTTTTGTTATTTTAGAATGCTTGGATAAAATCAGAATGTTTGGTGTAAATACATTTAGAGCATAGCATCTAGCTAAAGAACACATCACCATAACCGACATAGATTGATCCAATGGTAGGATTAAAAACTTCACCTTTTCGATCTTAAGCAAACCTCCATTAGTCGCCCTCATTCTTTAATAAAGTAAAACAAAACAACGTCAAATACAAGTAGAAGTTAAAGTGCATCCTTATCTAATTAGATCACGACCATTTGCGTATAGTAATACAAATTAAATTTCATTTATTAAACGGAATTCGGGACTGAAGTACAACATACATATGAAAGGATCACATCATTCTAATACTTGCCTATCTGTCATCGCGGGGAGGGAGATAGGGTGGTTATGTGTGACACATCACTAGATTTGGACCAAAATTCACTTGCTATACCTATTTATGTGTATAGCATTTTAAACTGTATTTAACTCAATGCATTTATATACCGTGATTGATTACTAAATTTTAGTTTCATATTACCGTGTATGTTGGTTAGCAGCAAATAGATAAGCCCACCCAAGGCGGCCAGAGTCAAAACCAAGACTGGTATACTCAGTATAAGCCTGAAACCTACGCAATACGAGCATAACTCTTTGCAGGGCTGGTGGCACAATGTGAAGTTCTTTTTAGGCCGAGGTGGCTTAAACGCAGGTGGCATAGGTAGAGGACGTCTTCGCTGAAATAAAGAGTAGTAATGTATTTTGCACACCCAAATTATATACCTACTTATTTCCATGCATTTTTTAAAAGATTTCCTTATGGCCTGTCTTTATTTAATCTCTTGGATACTCGGGTGATATACAGATCACTGTAGAATCTAAGGTCATGTATAGCACTTGGTCTAAAGAGGTTCATAGTAAATAAAAGATGGTGGAGCGCTTATTATAGAATGTGCGAGTTTATGACGTACTTTGTCTATCAAGTAGTATACCATTTACGGATCTGATGCACACCCTCTACAGGGTACTGTACAGTCTGCGAGATTCTTGCACATTTATTATTACTTAATCACTCATTTGTTATGTTTCATAATGGAATAATGAAATATATAAATGTAAGAACACTTTTAGGGATCTTTCTGCCAGTATGCATGTTATTCAAATTTGAATTTCCATATTTAGGTCTATCATCAACTTCTCTCTCTCTCTCTCTCTCTCTCTCTCTCTCTCTCTCTCTCTCTCTCTCTCTCTCTCTATCTCTCTCTCTCTCTTTCTCTCTCTCACGCACACACATACAAACACAAATACACACAGACACACATCCAGATGAACATAATTCAAACTATATCAATACTGTAAGTCATCTACCATATATCAATACGGAGAGAATTCGAAATATGTCTGGAAACGAACTGCCGGGAACAATGGTAAAATAATCTTAAATTATTAACGTTTTAAAAATATATTTGTTTTCTATGTGAATCGTGGTACTTTTTAATGACCGAACTTGACTGATCAGCTGTGGTTCAACATGGTTAGTTACCCATACAATAGTGTACACTTTTTACAACGGACATATTTTTGGTAAAATGTCTTGTTTAAATGAGCTAAAAGTAGTCACCTCGCAACACAACCATAGTCATGTTTGAAAACGATGGCGAAGTCTATCATTGATGTGTCAAACGAAATTAAGCCACTGTCGAAATTCGGTTGTGGCTTGTGTAAAACGAGCACACGTATCCTCTATTTATTAATGTCATTCCTTATTTAGTAACCTAGCATACGTATGAAACATGCTATTATGTGACAGCTGCTAAACCAATTATGGTATTATATGCAAAGTATTCTGTTTGAGTGAGTACATATTCAAAATTATTAAAAAAAAGCTCCCTTTAAAGGTTTTAAAACTATACAAGGGTATGGTATTATTTAAAATATGATATTGTACTTTGTTAAAAGACTTTGTTTATAAGCAATTAGTTTTGAAACTTGCCGATTCCACTTTTCTTCAAAACTGATCATTGTCTATAGATCTCGGTAATTTAATAAATATAGAGGATGCCATTTGTTAGCAGAAAAGAAAACAGTAGAAGTGAGAAAACAGCAGACTAGTGCAATTAACTGCGCTTTAAAAACATTTGAAATTCACTGCCAATAAGCCATTTCCTTTTATTTAACGTCATGATGTAATTTGTAACTTGATAGGGTTAAGTATGGTTTGGTTCATTAAGGTATAATTCTCTCTTAGAGTTCTGCACTGTTCTTATCATCATTGGGGTGGGGTGGTACTTTATATTATTCTTATTATTTATATTATTACTTTCATTATTGATATCAAACTTCTTCAGTACAAACAATCATAGGTTAATAGAGTTTGCTTCTTACCGGAGCTGTGTCGTTAATGGCTGCATATCCTTCATTTATCTATATGGAATATAAGGAAAGATGGTTACCAAAATAGTAACAATGTTTTTACTGGACTACTAGAAGTAATTTATGATATTGGATATTTGAGATCCTAGCAATATACAACCATGATTTTATTATGCGATTGTCTGAGCTGCAATACCTAATGCATGCTAAATGTTATCAATATAAGTTACAAGAAAATGATCTTGAATGCACGTGAAAGCAGTTTTAAATTCTGCAATTTTAGTTGTTCTGGGGTTATATAAAACATCTCAATAATGTGATAAGTCAACAATATGGTAAAGACACCTGCTGAAAAACTAATAAAATTGCGATAGCTTGCCATCTTTTATGTCGACAAAACATGCTAAAATTTTCGTGTATTTTTCCCATTTGTCAAAATACCGATTTGTAATGAAAGAAGAAACAATGCTTGAATCTTTTCTTTTTTTAAAAAAAACAATATCCATTTGAGTTCTCTCAGCTATGGTCCGTACCAATAAAGAGCTTAGATATTGATTTAATTAGATACAGTTTTTATAAAGACTATGTGATCAGTCATAACGGGTAAAAAATAGTAAAGAGTGACGACTATATTATAGGCATACATATACTTGTCACTATAGTCTTAAATATATATATATATATATATATATATATATATATATATATGATGCAATAGTTTAATGTAGTTATTTCTTACAGGCTAAACGTATATCTAGCATATCTTGCTAATAATAAAGACGCTTACTTTGATTTCCGTTTCAGCCGCTGTGTTGCCAGAACTAATGGATACCATTTCTGTTGTGTAGGAACTACTACACGACATTGTAGATGTCTTTAGTTCAAGCTAAATAAAAAAAAACAAATCGCAATACAGAATTCTCCGTTGCTTATATTCCCATATGCATACATGCATTGATATACACAAATATATACATGTATTTATATTCACTCACACACACAAAAAAATAATCACACACACACACACACACACAGACACACACATATATATATATATATATATATATATATATATATATATATATATATATAATAATAATAATAATAATAATAATAATAATAATAATAATAATAATAATAATAATAATAATAAATAATAATAATAATGAGGACTTTTTCTATAGCGCCTAAACTTTAGAAGCTCTAAGCTCTTTACAACGTCTATAACGATATGACTATACTTCAGAAAAACCAAAAACAAAACACATGAAACTGGAAAACATGAAAACATGCTGAAAACTTATAAGGTACAAAACGTTAATAGGTCTCTAAATTTGTTCTTACAGTAGAAAAGTGTGAGTTTTAAGAGCAGTCTTAAAAGGAATCACTCTGTCTTCGTGTCTAATTTCAATGGGCAATTCGGACTGGAGTCTGTCATTGCAACGTATCACAGAGAACAAATATTGGTTTTGATTCTGTATCGAATGGATAGCCATTGTACGGTTCATAGCAGTGGTGAGGTGTGCTCTGATCGAGGTACTCTAAAGATGATCCGAGCAGCTGTTTTTATATATAACTTTCTGAAGTTTCTTGTGTAGCTATTGTGACGAACCACACAGAATTGAGTTACACTAGTCCAGTATTGAAAGTACTAATGAATACACAAGTGTTTTAGAGGCATCAACTAAAAGATATTTGCGAATGGAACGTATGCGTCTCAGTTCAAGAGATGCACCCTTACATATGTTCATGACATGTTGGTACAGTGTAATAGTAATGTCGAGAGTAACACCTAGGTATCGTACCGACTCTGTGAATTTAATGTTGCTATATCTGATATTTATATATTGTAACGTATTTAGGTTCTAATAAACAGTAACAAAGAAAAAGTGAAAACAACAAGTTTTGTAAACATTAACAAACAATTTATTTCCCAGGAAAAAAGATTGTAAAAAATGAAAAAGAACTTAGAGATTGCAAAATCAAATCCAAACTTTCGGATATTATCAATACAGCTATTTATCTATTCTTGGTAATTGAATTTCTCTTTGTGACAGTATTAAATTTCCTATAATCAATGCACATACGGAAAGTGTTATCTTGTTTTGAAATAAGTATTGGAATATAAAATTTCGACTTTATTGAAAATTGTGTTTGTCCTTATAAGAACATCTAAAAATAAGTGTTCATATTCAATTAATAACTGTTTGAGCTCATTTCGTTCTTGCATATTGTATATCTGAATGTTTATGCTTCAGATCTTTCATACGATCGGATTTCCGAAGGTTTGCCAATTCAACATCAGTATAATCCGATGATATTCCTTCACTTATATCTTCAATGAGTGGGACAGATACAACTAAGTTAATTGCATGTTTAGCTCATTCAATATACTCGTACTACTGATTTGTATTTAAATACCAGGAGCACAAATATTATAATTAAACTCATTCATTTTCTTCTTAAGTTTATGAGGGCCGTAAAATGTCATCTGAGTAAAATTGTGAAGAATGAGCAACAGAGACAACTCAATTATCAGACTCAAATGTTTTCCCCATTGTAGTTCTGTGAAACCATAATTTCACTTTTGACTTGAATTGATGAATGCCAAATCATGTACAATAGGCTGAAAAGTTCATATCATATGACACGTATAATAAGATCTACTGTATTGGCAACATGGCTCTTAATTTGTGGCCAATACACGTGTGTATGATCTTGTAATTAGTCTTATCAATCCATAAATGACCAGGCAAAGGGGTTTCATGGGCCCGACTGAGTATTTGCTGTCTATAAGGTTTCGGAACAACAATGTAATGGTTGACTGACCACGCACAACCTTGAGTGGTCTCCATTTCCATATAGGAATTCCAGTTTTAATGAAATTGCATGCATGAACTTCAGGTGCTTCAGTTTCAGTAATGACACTCTGAAACAAACATGAGATTTCAGGATCTTTTTATCTGTTCGACGACAAGTAGTTGTTGCTTTATCACCTTGATTAGAATAAAGAGAATGAGTATTTAAAAGAGGTTTGAACAATACCTGTATTATTTTTAAGTAGTTGTTGCTTTATCACCTTGATTAGAATAAAGATAATGAGTATTTAAAGAGGTTTGAACAATACCTTCTCATTGATCCAAACAAGGAGCGAACGTGTCCCCATCAAAAGCCTGACCAATACACGTCTCAGCTAAAGAAATATTTCCCTTATCAACATTATTCTCAAGAGCTGTTTTTGCCATAGCTCAGCTAACAGCACAAGCTGGGGATAAATCAAGGCATTTGTTTTCAACTGAGTCGACTTTCTGATCCGAACAAGGCTTTTCAGTTACAAGTGGATTAACTGCAACTTTGTCTCCAGCTAGGTGGTACCCTAGTAATAAATCAATGCCCTCTACGAGTAAAACAGGCTGTACCGACTGACATGGTTCCTGAGATTAAGTCTGATGACAAATTTACACTAAGAAGAGGCAAATTAACAAAGCCCACTCAAATCCCTTAATACCAACACACTCAATAGAAGAAGACTTCTCAGGAAACGGTAAAGCACCTGACAATAAAAGACTCTGAAAAACTTACAATAATAATACACTCGAGATCGGGCGAATCACCAAAGACTAATATAGAACTTTTTCGATATGAATGATTCATAATTCTCCGTAGCAAAATCATACTAAGGTTTATTAGACCAAACAAATGTATTGCTTTCAACACATGATCTTGACCTTGACTTCTAATAAATAAGAACATTTGGAATACGTCAGTCTCCATTATAATGCCTATTTTTGAATTTGTAGCAATGTGTAGCAATCAGTCCTTTTATCTTGCAATAGTTACACATATAAAGATGTCATGATCTAGAGTCAAGCTTCTCTGAAGTTTGATTTTTAATAGTTGGTTCAGTTTGAAGGGTTTATACTAGGCTGAAATACTTTTCTGCCGAAAGAATTTTGAGTAGAAGTCTTATTTACAAAAATGACTATTAGTTAAAGAGTACTCGGCAGCGGCACGAGCAGCATTTCCAAAGTTTCCATCTTGTGTTCGCCATTATAAGTTTAAATGTTTATAAACTCTTCAAGTAAGACAAGTTGTTTCAAAGTTTCATAATCGTTTTCAACTTTCTTGGCTAAGCACAATCGAATAACTGCTCTTCGTTTCCAGCAAATTCACATGCGTTTGTCAGCTTCGTTTTTATATATGAATTCTTGTCAATAAGCTTCAGGACCTAACCCATAACCCCTTAAGATGTATTCTTTGACCACATCATAGTCACCAAATTGGTCAACAAGAGTTAATGGTAAATATTATTAGCGTTACCAGTGAGTAAAAATTTTAATAATTGAGTTCATTGCTCACTTGGCCATTTTAATTTTTCAGGAAATATTTCAAAACGAATGGAATATGTATTTACTTATTATTCTCTGAAAGGGAAAACGTATCACATTTCATTGTGTATTATTTGTTTAAATGCCATATATCTTTTGTTTGCCTGTTTGTCAGATGCATTAAACTTATGAACTGAGTTTAAGGTTACTTGATAGGATGTAAATCTCTCTATATCCTCGAACAAAACACCACATTATCTAATATGAACTCTAAACATAACATGAATAATGAAATTACGTCTTCAAGAACCGAACTATGGGCTGAATAGGTCGATATTATGTGTGAAATAATTAGATTGCATTTAATACTCTCACATTATCTTGATTTCAGTAAGTTTAAACATCACACTTTTTTCTTTCTTCAAAAGAGGCATTTACATAATTATGAACAGAAATAAACAATCTGACGTTACAATTTATGGAGTTATCATCACATTGCAGTGTTGGTTCCCATTGTTTCTTTAATTGTGTTGCTTTTGTTTGGAACTAGTGTTAAATGTGATACAATTGCAATGACCAAACAACATATTCACCGAAGTAATGTGTCATGACAGTTATATAATCAATGTGAATTTCAATTTTCCTAACTAGTACAACTAGTTTACCTTACTAATCTAGCTGACGTTTGCATTGATTATGCTTCATGCAATAAAAGGTGTAAAACTACAGAACTATTTTACAGACATCCAAGTTGTATATAAATAACAAACACGTTTGCTGGAATAGTTAAAAATTTCAAATGGCACCAACGACTATTCAGTTGCATGCATATGTGTGTAATTCTATCTAAAGTGTTCATCGTATTCATGCTTTAAATATAACTTGCCCTTTAAGAAAATTCGTTGATAAAACTATAGCCATTCCGTCTAGTGTTTAAAATGTTCGCATTATTTCTTTATTTTTATCAATTAATCTTGGGCATATCGAGGAACTAATCAGTAATGGTTATTTAAACTTAATAAAAACGATGAAAAGAGACCTAATATTAATGAATTAGCTTTAAAGAGAAACTATAAAATGTACGATCTCTTTAAATTATTCATATGCCAGATATTTGCAGACTTGTATATAGAAAGAGTGAAAGGCTGACAAAGAGAGAGATAGACAGAAAAAGACAGAGACACGACTTATGAATAAAATGCGCAGTCAAACATAGTGAAGAACGTGTTAATGATTGTATAAGTTAAAGCCTAATAGCGAGCTTTTATATAATTATAAAAACTTACCTATGGTACCTCAATGCTGTATCTGTGAGTAGTATATCCTAACTAGTGTAGCGCTCATACTTCATAAATGCAAACTGCAATGAATACAAACAGGCTAGAACATTATGATTGAAGTCTAAACCAGGAAGTTACGCTTTGCTAAGTTTGATTTTGTCACGTTTCTATCATTGAGCCATGCGCATTTGTTTTATTCTGCCCACAGAAAGCTACTAGTTCATGCTCTTCGATTAATAACGCAAATAGGTACTGTAATCTTGTGACTACAACTCGAGAGTTATAATCTCACAGTCAGATTTGCAAGAATCACTCAGTTCTGCGTTATGTAAAATGGCACATGTTACTGATTGTAATAAGTGTACCTAATGAAATTTTGTGTTCTTAAATAATGTTTTTAATTTAGTGTATACAGTGCGCTAAGGCATTTTCTTACATATATGCCTCACATTTTTCAGTCGCGGGTCAGTTAAAAACAATTGTAGATTTTTTGGTATGTAAATACAAGTCAAGACCTTCAATACAATCAGGGTATGTATCTTGTGTTGATTTTCATGACTAATATCGCTCCTTGCTGCTAACATGCCTTACTTTAATGTCGAATTTCTGCAGTTCTACCGTCATTCGCTGAAAGCAAGGGAGTAGCTGCAGAAATAGCTTTGGTCATTATAGACTCTTTGGGTGTATGGATGGAATGTACCCATCCATTGCAGGCAAGAGTATAGTCAAGAGATCTTTTTTAAATTTGGGTATGAATTATGTCTGTTTCTGTCAAAGTCTTAGATCCAAATGATTATTGTCAGCCGTCCTTCATTATAGGGCACCAATGTCAGAATTTAAAGCGTCGAACTCTAACGTGAGTGGTTTGCGTGTATCGAACTACTAAAGCGCTGAAACTTGCTAATATTACCTCTGACTTTTCAAAATGTCTTTGCTTATGGCTCGACCCAGAAAATTCCAACGTCTTTTTCCAAAACCGATTTTAAAAAGCCTGTGACCCTAGTTAAATCAGGATTGAATTTTTCCAGACAGTCAACCATCTCTAACAGGTTCTCTAATTAGGTGAGATTTTCAGGAGCCCCTAGTTTAACAATTGCACCGATCTTGCATTGTTAAGTGCTTTTGGATTCATGCATGCTCGACGTTTCCAGTTTGGGATTTGTACGTGACCACATGAGAATTTACTGATTCTTTTGGCAAAATCGCATCGCTTTGCTTAGCGTTTAATGTTTCGGGTATCCGTAGTGGGGAGGGGGAATACAACTCGTGTTTGGTTTCACTTTAGGTGCAAGATGCATTCACCTGGAAATAAAACTATCCCTTGAAATAGATCCATACATTTATATATAAAATGGCCGATCTACCCAGAAAGGAGTCCTTACCAATATAAGAACTCAGCTTTCTAATTCGAGATATGGAGACCTCCGGAACTTATTTAACAGTGCTGCCTAGCTATCATATTTGTATGTGTTTTCAGTGCAACCCATGTGTGAGCCACGTAGCATTACCTTACTTAGCTCAGGTAGTTAATCACATGTGTATGTAGTGACGTTACAATGGGAATTAACAAGGGCAGATAAATATTTTGTTAAACATGGTCAAGATGGTAATATTCACTATTTTATCAACCGGTCTCTATATTTAAAGAAAATGGAGTCTGGATAGGGCATATACATAGCTCGTCGAATGTACAGTATGAGACTGAATGAGATGAATTAATTGTGAAATTAATTATTATCTGTCACTTCCACAAACACCAATTTGTGTATGATAATTCGTCATCTTTATTTGTAATTTTCTCAACCCTTTAGCAAATTTGTTTAACTCGCCACATGCTCTGCGAACATATCAGTTTGCCGGGCACTGCGTTGCCCTTCTCCACGTGGTTTGGATGAAGGATACATGCATATGGTTTTGTCCAAGCGCCGCTCTATTGCTTGGTTTACGAGATGTGCTTTGTTTGACCATCTGGTCTGCTTACATCGTGTCTGTACTAGTGTTGTGTCTGTGTTGTCTGTCAGATGACATCCTCTTCCGTTTTGTCATCATACTCGCGACATCGACTTGTAGCTGGCAATATAAGAAATTTTGAACTATTTCAGTCGCCTTGACAAAAGTTAACTTACCAACTCAAACTCGAATTGTGCGATGCTGCGTTCTATCTTTGTTGCACGAAAATTTGAACAAAGTCAACTTGCCCTTCATTTATGCTTTTGTTTTTTAAACTAACACGGTCTCAGATTATATCGTCCGCATCGATGAATGTCCAGGTGTTTGCTTGCAGACGTAGCATACATAGGTCCACGGGATAACATTTCCAAGTAAATATAGAATAACCCATTTCAGGCAGTTGAATACCATTTAAAATCCATGTTCGCAGTTATAATTTGTATTCATTTTTCAAATTAGTTAACAAAACTTCAGAGACCATGTAATGTTCTAATTAAACTTTAATCTCAAATTATGATACAAGCTCGCTTCTTCCATCTCTTTATTCACAACATTTCAAAATGCGATTGTTGAGCGGAAATCCTTGAGAATGTATATACAATAGATGAATAAATAGCTTTTTTAAAATGCATGAAAATATAATATATTACATTATAACTGCACTACTCAAACTGCATGCCTTTATGGCCAGAAAATCCAGTCATTCGATAGTTCTGATGAGTGAATGAAGGAAGCCGGCTGATCCACGTCTTGACTGTAATTGATAAGCTAATCGCGGTATATGTATTATCCAATTTATCTTCCCCTTACCTGACATCTTCAACAGTTGTGTTAATGTATTTATATTTTATCACTCGAACGATTGAATACATGTTGAATATTTAAATAATATGTTACCATGGCTTTCACAGAGTGTTTCTGTCTAATTTTGAGGAAAATACAATTTAAAATATTGCTACATATATTCACCATCACCAACGGAAAGTTATTTATGTGGATGCTACAGGAACATGTGTGTTAATATGAAGGCAAAATATATCTTAATAAAGAATATTATCGTAATCTATTAAATAATGATTCCTGCCTGAGGATTACAGCATCAAAGGCCTTGGCTGTAATATCAACACTCATACCATCAGTAGAATTGACGCATCTTGTATGGATATACTACACTTAGTAAAATATACAGTCCGTCCCTCCCTGATATGTGTCTCTAACTGAACTATAGGTATATGGATGTTAACAAAATCAGTAGCAATTATTCATATGACACAGTATAAAATGTTCCACCCATTGAAAGAGAACGCCTGATTCAATCCACTGAAAGTATGTATGTAGGGAGAATTTCATCCCGCAGATTTGAACGTCGTAAATTCGTCCTCTGTCTCAATCAATTGAATTGAAACGTTAGATATTCCTCTCTCTCATTTAAGTACACAACGTAACAATTAAGTAGCCTCTACGAAGTACCGATGTGAATGTGGAAGTAGAATAACTGCATAGCTCTAATGGCTAGTTATAATAACATGAGTCTTACGGCATCTTTCCAAACCAAGCTTACGGTAGAGCACTTACATTATAACATAAACCGTCACAAACTGGAAAACCTGAACTGCAAAGCCGAAATAGCTAGTTTCAAAACACCAGTTCAGGATACATACTACAATATAAAAAAACACTCGACGTTTAGAACTTTTACAGACCAATGCAAAATGAAACACGGATGTCAATTAACTGAAGAGTCCAAATGGCTAGTTACAACAGCACCAGTCTTGCGGTATCTCTCCACAACAAACCTACAGTAAAATACAATAAAACATAAGCAATCACGACCTGGAAAGCCTAGATGGATAGTTGTGAAAACACTATTCTAGAAACAAATGTAGCAGCATAGAGGGTGAACAGACCAAACTATAGAGGCGTCCATTTGATCTGGTGATTTATGTTTCCCTAGGTCTCCTATTGTTTCAAGAATTTCTTCTTGTGTTAAAAAATCCTCGCATAGTTTGTAATGTTTTTCACTTATCGTTTCGCATTCTGTCTTCTGTAAGTAGTCGTGAATGTGTATGTCACTTATTTCTTATGAAGTATAAAGTCTCTCGTAATATTCCTGTATATAATTTAAAATTTTATTTTTGTCATTTGTTATTATCTCCCCCTCAATATTTAAAGTTAAAGTTTCTAGAGACTTTTGTCTCCCTCTTCCTAATTCTTCCCTTTTATATAACCATTCTGCATTTTTTGTATAATCTAGTGAATTTTCCCGCTTTTTTTCCCTCCCTTTATTTTCCTCCGTTTTTATTTTTTCCAAACTTTTTTCTAGTATGTTTTGTTTGTTTTGTGATTTGCATGTTTTTATTAGATTTTCCACAGCTTATTTTTCTAGTTTTATTTTTACAATTCTTAATTTGGCGTAATGTATCGCTATTATTTGTATTAATCTCCCTTTTAGATTATCCCATTCTTTTATTATATCAAAATTCCCTTTCTTAAAAAAAACTTTCTCTATTTCCTCATTTATTTCCGTCCCAAAGTCAAAATTACCTACTGTTTTTTTTTATTAATCTTCCATTGTCCCCTCCCCCATTTTATCCGATCTATTATTTATATTTCTATATATATTAATTTATGATCAGATAGTTTGTAGTTGGAAATCCCTGCTTTTCTATACTTAATGGACCCTGAAATTGTCCCCCATCTATCCTACTCCCCTTGTTATCCTTGTATTCAAATGTGTATTCCACTCTCGGTATATTTAGTCTCCAGTACATGTCAATTAATTTTGGAGAGTCATTATGTACTCATTATGTTGTTAGTTGTCCTGTTCTGTCAATTTCATCCCCTACCCAGTTAAGATCCTCCCCTATTATCAAATTACCCATAGTACTTTGCCAAGTCGTCCAAAAATTCTTGTTTTCTATACCTATTTAATGGAATGTACACATTGATGAAATTTATCCCTCCCATTACAATGTGTAAAAGTCTCACTTTAAAAAACATTCCCTCATATATTCTCTCCCTTTTGCTTTGTTTATAAAAACTGCTTTCCACCCTCTCGTAAATTTATCTAAAAAGTCATTAGTTATAATTATACTATCCATTTCCCTTTCCCCTTCTATTTTAAGTTCGTCCGTCGGTTCATTGTGTGTTTCCTGTATAAATAATATGTCATATTCTTGTATTGCTTTATGTTTATCCATTTTTACTTTATTTAAACCGATTGCATTTATCGACATTAGACGGAAGTTTGTTCCTTCCATTTTTGCTCTATCCCAGGTTGTCACATTATTATCAGAAACTAGTGGTTGTTTTTTTATTAATGTCTAACTGGGTTTTTTTTTTGGTGTTTCTTTTCTGTTGAAAATATGTGTATTCTGTGTTGTTATTTATTTGTGTTGTAATATTTTCCCTGGGGATACTGGGTCCCCTACTGTTTCATTACTACTCTGCCATTGATAAAAGTCGCTTGTGATATTTGAGGAATATAGTGTGTCTCTGGTAAATTCGATCTCATTCAGTTTTGTGCCGTCTGTCGCGCTGTCTTAATCCGTAAACCTATTTCCCGTTTAAATAGTTCTTTCCATGGAGCTATTGCCATGGTTTTGCTCGGGCTTAGGATATCTTTCCATTGATCTTGACTGGATTGATTTTCTTTTGTCCTGTCTTGGGGGTATCTGTGTATCCGTCACATCTATATGTGTCGCCGCCATCTCCGCATATGTCTTGGGTCCTTCAGTTTGTTTGGGCATTCCCTCTTTACAGTTCCAGGGGCCATGACCAGTTTGTCCACATCTGGGACACGTCAGATCTGCTTTACAGCCCCTGTATCAGCTCTTTATTTTGAAGAGTAGCACATTTAAAAAAAAGTGGGGATTAGTTTCGCTTGCTCTCTCGTCATTGTTCATATTCTTCCACCGCTTTTGTGGCTGTAAACCCAATATTGTTGCCATTATATGCTGACTTACTTAAGGCTTCAATTTTGTTTGGACTTTCCTAATCAGTTCTCTTGTATCCACTTCCCATGGTAATCCATTTACATGCACATCTGTCATTTTGAGTATATGATCATTCCATCCATTCCTTTAAAAGTTTTGATTTATTCCTTTACTGATATCTCTTCATCTCGGGTATCTCGAAGAACCAAACTGTCGCTTTGCAAGGAATAACCATATTGCAACAGGTATATACTAGAGCCTGAGGCTCATATTTCCGTGCCGTAAATGTGTATGAAGGTCAATCCGGCAAACAATGAGGTGTCAAACCAGTTAATTGACATGGCCTTAGGAACTAATGGCTGACGCCGTATTCTGGGCAAGACAGTTACATAATATTGCCATAATATAGTTCCCAGGTAAGCGTTGAAATCCTGTGTTCGGATCAAAGGAACATCAAGTAGGGTCGTACTACCTCCCTTGACATACTGTTGGGGAGGTGGCATTGTCTGATAATGGTGTGAATCAACATCCACTCAGAACTGAGCAAGGCGTGGTGAACATTATAATCGCAAGTTTAAATCTATTATCGTGAGAACTAAACGCTAGTAGTCGCTAAACCATCTCGCGGAAAAATATAAGGCATTATAAGCTGCTTACTTGATTGTTGTAATATATTACGGAAAAGTAATTGTATTTTAATTATTGCAGTATGTATACTTTAGTGCGTATAATTACCAATTTGTAGACTTTTATTAATTTGTACTGTTTGATCTACATGAATAGTTTGAGATATAAGCAATGTTTAGGTAAGGAATTAATATTGTAATTAACTTTTTGGTGAATTCGTAGTAACCTCGTGCATTTATTCATTTGATATTATAGATTTTCAAATGTTGAATTGAATTGTTATAATGGTTGCAGTGTGCAACATTAGTTCATGTGGATTTGACTATTAGTGTATACTTTGTACGAGTATCGTGTGTAAGGATATATCAGCGCATGGATACGTGGATATCTGTGTACACTTTGTAGAATTGCAATGTACAGAAATGCGTCTGTTTATTTGATATTGTTCTGTATAAAAGATTGAGAATCTATCTATCTATCTATCTATCTATCTATCTTATCTTATCTTATCTTATCTTATCTTATCTAATCTATCTATCTATCTATCTATCTATCTATCTATCTATCTATCTATCTATCTATCTATCTATCTATCTATCTATCTATCTATCTATCTATCTATCTATCTATCTATCTAGCTTTCTACAGTGAAGCATCGTTAATCCGGAAACCTCGCTATCCGGACCTAATTCAACGGGAACGGAATTCTTAAACGATAATTTGCTCCGTTAGTCAAGAAATCAGCGTTCTGGATCCGGAAATCAAAATGGGGGAACAAAGTGTAAAATTACATTAAAACTTGTCTTGATTATCCGGAAATAATCTGTCAAGAAAAGATAATTAAAAAAGTCGTATATGAAAATACAGTCAATATAATGATACATACAACACAATAGTAAAGCCCTTGAGAATCTATGGCATCTATTAATAACTAAGTAGCGTGACCATATTGTAACCAGCGATTGTATAAACAGTGTCTGTTTTAGCTAGTCGCTGACGGGATGGTGTGTGTGTGTGTGTTAATTATTAAATAAACAGACTTTGATCAAATTTTCCATGCTTTATTACTTAACTTATGTTGAATATATTAAAATTGTCAATAAACCTCTTTGTTGTTTACCTATTGTATGTAACAATCACAGTATAGTGATGACTATACAAATACAGTTGACAGATATAATCTGTGGATAGCATAGGGCTTCATTTCCGAGTAAAATGGGTACGTCAATCATTAGCAACTGTAACAGCTGTAAAATACGACTTATAAAAATTACTGCATTTTATTAGTTTACCATAACGCATTTAACTGCGACTTAACATATTGTAAATAAATTAATAGATAGATTCATTAATTATTTCAACCATTACTGAATATACAGTACATTACATTTAAAGCTAGCATATACATGTACATATATATGCTGTGATGATATCGTGAAATAAAATATTTGTATGATTCAATTATCCGGAAAATTTGTTGTTCCGGACATATCCACTGCGAACGAATGTGTCCGAATTAACGTGGCATATCAGAAAGAATGGGTATTTCGATGTCCACGAATTCGTGACCAAAGAAGGTAATGACTTAACTGCTGATATTGTTGCTTAGGGTGAGTTTAGCTAGCTAGGGGAATATGATATGCTAATGCCCATGTGTGTTAATACAGGAAGCTTTTAGGGACCAGATGAACTTTAGAAGACAGAGAGAACTACCCCAGTGCAGTTGGTCCGAGCCGCTTAGAGACAAAGAACTAACGGAGACAGAAGTAAAACGGACGAGAGGGAATTAAATTACCAGTCCAGAGACAGAGAATTCCCATGAGTAGGAACACAGGACTGGAGGAAATTCGTACACTAAGTCAGATGATGAAATAAGCCGTCACTTGGTCGAGTGAAATACGAGTGATGGTGTTTTAATTTGAATGTTATTTGAGAAATAACTGTTATTGAATGATATTTAATTGTTGTTCATTTTAAATTCACATGTTGTGTATTCATGACTTTAACTGTCGGCGCCACCGATTGGGGGCTCGGTGTTTTGCATCTCTCTATGACTACGTCAATTTCTGACAAAAACGAGCATGGGTGGGTCTTCTGTAATAATTTAAATAATATTGGGAGAACCCCACCCCAATCTAATTAACGGGAAACTTATACACAATCATTATTTGATCTTTAACTTCATATAAAAATCAATAAGACAAAATGAATGCAACCATAATTATCCTTGGAGTTGATCAGATGCAGCAGCAGAGGGGGCGAGCTGTACAACTTTTTAGAGGCGTCAATTCGGCAATCCAAGTCTTTCACGAAATCTTAAAAAAGCGTCAATTTGGTAAAACAGAATCAAAAAAGGACGCTACAATTGTAATACTCCATGACCGCTTTTTATGAACAAAAATGGGCAACCAGTTTCCAGAGTAGAATTTAGTAAAGAACTAATAAGAGCGCATTACTTTTGTGGCTTTAACTCTAACCATTTCAAATTCCACAGTTTCTAAATTGGGCCGCCACTAAGGCGGTCAGACAAGGATTCAGTGATAACCAAATCAGGGAATTAGGCCGCTGAAGACTAGATGCATTTACAAATTGCATAATGTTAGGCACAAGGGTCTCAGCATTGTAACCTTTCAATCACGTTTTATAACGATCGCCATTCAGGCTGTGTGTGCTACGCTCCCTTGCAGGTCTCGTGTGTTTCACAGTCCTATAACCCTGTGCATCGACCGTGCTTTGCTGGGAAATCAGTCACTCAACCCAGACTAACATGTGTCTACCTGCCTTTTCAACCGTCAGGAGCGTATGATGGTACTTTAAGAGCTCCGGAAGATCAACCGTGCATTATGGAATTATACGCATCCGTTTAAAGGTTATTCCCAATCCTCCATACGTGATGGGTATATCCTAACTAGTGGGGACTATGAGAGTCCACAACTGCCCCGACACATAATTCATCAGTTTAATTTTGATTAACACTGATGTTTGTCTTTTCTTTGATGCTGGACACTTTTAGTCTTGGAACCTCCCACCGTTTTGTGGCTGCCAAGTTATATTTGCTGTATTACTATTTATAGCGATTGCAGCCTTAACATATGTCTGTATTTTACGCTATGTCTTATTGTTCAATTTCGTAGCACGTTAACTCTACAAGCTTTATTTAATTATGCTGAAAATGCATTGCAAAGTTTTTGTGTATTAATATCATTTGTTTCCAATATAAAGTCACGAAAGTGGTTAGCATCATCCACAGCGTTTGTCTTTGTTTAATGTATCCATCTACTTTGACTTTGTAATATTTAAACGCTATCGATGTCGGAATGAATATGTTGGTGTGTGTGGACATTTATTTTTTAAAATCTCATCAAACTAGTTAATACAGAAACATGATTTTCATTCAATTTCTTTCCGACAATAACTTGCAACACTCCTCTACATGTGTATATACTTGGTGATGCATACTTGATCAATTATGACTTGTATATGTCAATACAAGTCATAATTGATCAAGTATGTACCAACAAGTATCAGATATGATTCAACTTTAAATTGTTTTGTCCTTTTATCTTTTCATTTCATAAGAAATACTTTTCCTAAAAATTGCAATCAATATCTGGTAATTTTGCAATATTGGACATTGACGTATTCGTACATATTATGAGAGTATGCTGTTTTTTGTTACGATATTTGTAATTACCTTTGCAAACTATTAGAACCAATCTAATTAGAAAGAGAGGTATATCGACTGCAGTATTTATATGTATACTTGCATTGCCTTCACGTCTCACCATAACGCCGAATAAACTTTAATACACATTGCAACATTTGTATGCACTAGATGCAAATGGAGTGTCATTTTTTATACTAAACAAATCTGGATAACCTCACAATATATACATGTACTTGGGCATGAATGAGCAATTAATCATACCCTAATATGTATTTGTCTTATATTTCCAGAATCCGATCTAATCATGTACAATACAATTTCATAAGATAAGTGTTATTCATACTCTAAGTGAATGGAAGAAAATACTTTTTAAACCACTGTAAATTATAATTTACAAGTGATATCCGTCCATCGGTGTCTATGAGGCCATTGAATTCCATAGATTCACTGGTGGTCCAGATATGGCTGATCAGTCTGATCCGGGAATGTAAGAGTTTATTGCCGTGGGGATATTGATGTCATGTTGCTGAGTTATGGAATAGCTACGGAATTCCTGAATTAGCAGAGAGGACATTTCTCAACTGCGTCCAACAGTTTTGTTCTGTTCAAAGGCTGCCGCACCGGCATTAACTTGACTGCGCCAAGCAGGTCGATTAGCAGCGAGACTCTCCCAGCTGTAAGGGTCAATGTACATGTTCTTCAGCGTCACATTGAGGGCGTCCTTGTACATCTTGTTTTCTCTTGCCTTTCTGTAACCCTCCATGTTATGTAGGCTTTCTACCGGTATGGCGTGGGTGCTAGTCATTCCAGCCCGAGTGAGCACATCTGTGCCCTGTACCTTGTCCTGCCATCTGATTTTCATTAGTTTTCACAGTGAGCTCGTATGCAGGTGTTTCAGTGTTTTTTTAACATGGTGAGCTTTATAATACAGTATAAGATAAATTTAATTCAGACTATAATGGAGTAACGAAAATAATTGTTAAAGGACTAAATTACAATACTGAAAACAGATCTTTCTGTCCCTATAACACAACTGTTTATTTAACGTTCTTCAGTAGCTCAAAGCATAAATACCTACTTAACTCTAATACTGAGTTTGTTTCTTACATATACACAGAGGGAGTGGATATGTACATTGATACAATATACATTAATGATACTGGATGTGCAAGCGATATGGAACATATTTCTTTAAGCATTTGTTCTTTTTACACTGATCATAGACCGACATGAACGAAACGATACATTTTGGAGGTTTACATAATGTTTTTGAATTGTATTTGCCCCACCAATGAATGCTTACCCTCAATACTTTACGCAAACAAAACAAAATCTAGTCAGCAAACATTATTATAAACAGCATATGGTAGTGCACAGTTGGTAAATGCGTTATAATTCTTTTTCACTCCTAATAAACACATGGGCCTATTTATCATATTAGTTTCTCTACTTTTCGTACAAATTATGTATACTTCATCTGCTTTTTGTCCTACAACTTCACACATTTTGACTTTGATTCATACATTATTGCTATAGATTGTTTAAGTAAACATTTGCCCAGGTTTTCCTCACTGGTTTTCCTGTCTTTTCAATACATGACTTGTATAATATAGGTATTGCTAAAAGAATGTTTACGGTAATACCCATTATTCTGGAATATGCTTAAGGGGTGTAATTTAGGTTGTATAATAACCAGCTTGAATTTCAGATGTGCACCTGTAAAATACAGCTTGCACTTCTTAGTAATGGTTCATGTGACATTGTGGACCGCAAACAAAGACTGTCAAACAAACGATTCTATAGACATGTATATGCATTACCCAGTCTTTTATAACGTTGTTTCACTATTATTACCAACATTTTGGCGGCCATGTTTCAATAGTTTATCAGAGGGGCGTTGGGGAAAAACATACTTCATTCAAAATATTGAAAGGGTACCCTCACACAGTGTTCATTACAAACCAAACTATTGGTATTAATAAACATACTTAGGGCTCAGAAGGGTGGTGGTGGAGGGGGGAAGGGCCTGTAAAAACTGGACAATTTTCGTCTGGTTTCGTATACTTAACATTAAATCATTATCCATTTGAGATCATCTATATGAGGTGTCCACCAGATGCAAACGGCTAGCAGGCTATAGCTGTATGGACATACTGATGTACCAATATATAAATATATAACTGAAACAAAAAAAAAAAAATTTTTCGCTCACAACATGTAAATAGTCAAATACATAACACCATACGTTAGTCATTAAACTTTACTCTGTGTCTTGGTCATTTCGCGACTTATGGCATTTTTCATTTTAATAAACAAAAAAGTTGTAAAATGTAGCAACAGCAGTAGGAACACAAAGAACAAGAACAGATACAATAACACCGAATGATATTACAATTTCAGCTTGTTGTAAATAAACGAGAGCGTTGCTGAGTGCAATGATAGGAAAATATTGATGGAATATATGTTAAACATAACACTTAAGGATATTCTTGTCTCTCAAGTTGGTTCTTGACTTTGACATAGCTGCCGTTTTTTTCTAGCTGATCGTGCCAAACGTTCTGTTCTTGATCCCTCTTCATGTCTAAAGCTAAAAGCATTGTATCTTGAATCAAAATCAACATTTATTTGTTCAGGAAGCTGAACACCATGCATGACATTAACCTGTATGACTAGTTAGTTTTTTTGTCATATCGATTTCATTGAGCTCAACAGTTGCCATGCCAACAATGTTGGATGCTCTTTGCATAGATGATGTGCTAGGTGGCGTGGAATGTCGGTGGCTTCAAGCAAGTATCTAGCTGGTGTTTTGTTCTGGATCTCATTCACTCCTTTTAGTGATTTAATCCGTTGTAAATATATATTAAATACCTTGTTTATTTTACCATTTTACAACCTAAATTAGTTTCCGGATTTGACTCCGTATTCCGCTTCCGCGTTTACATTACACTTTACTTTGGGCTACTTTACACCTGCATTTCCTGAAAATCGTGCAAAACCTACACACTCATATCGACAGGACAGGACAAACTACTGTCAAGTAAGTTTTTATATATATTCCCTTGTTCTCAGGAACATTATTTCGAACATATATGTTTTGAATCCTTATTGATACAGATGCATATAATCCTTATTCACGTTTTAGAATCCTTGTTCAATTACACGTTTATAGTTCTTATTCATACACGTTTGTGAGCCAATATGTATGAATATGGTTCATTTCAGCGTTTATAAATATTTGCATATATTTATAATCCGCGTTTATACAGTTCTTCATAATCCTGTATCATACACAATTATTATTGAAAAAGGTGTGTATAACCCTAGTTCATAAATAAGTTAGTAATGTTCATTCATTTTACATGTTTAAAATTCATATTCATATTTTAGCCCTTATTAATACACATGATTAGTCCTTATTCTTATGCATGCTGATTAATCGTATTGATTGATACATGTATTTAAATGTCATGCCACTATCCATATTGTCATAGCCCCTTATCTTATTTTTTCAGTTTACCACACACACATACTACTATAGACCTATTTTGGGAATTTAATTAAAGACAAGATTCTGCGTTGAGTTGTGTTTGCATTTTTTTTACCTTCGCCAAGTGAGTCTAGAAAAGTACTGGGTTACACTGTCTGGTCCGGCCAGAACAGTAAATTAACAACAACAGTCAACGTCCCGTCGACCAGTGACACTGAAGCACGTTCCATCCGGTAGGCAACCCGCTCTCAACGTTGGAGTCGAGGCAAGAACGCTCCTCACTAAAAAGTGGTAGAAGTTCATGGCACTTTTAGCCACCTAAAAACATGGACAACTTCGAGTCTTTACACTCAGAAGAATTGGGTCCAAGGAACCGTACTCTGTCAGAAAAGGGGAGAGAATCCTACATAGAAAGGAGAGACAAATATTCCCAGAACGTGGAATACCTATGGTCCATGCTGGATTTATATTTGAAAATTGCAGACAGCCCGCCTGAAAAGGTCCAAGACTGTCTTGCTCTGGAGCAAAACGTCATACAGGAAAATGCCAAATATCTGGGTCAGATCAACGCCTTTACGAGCTTTCTGAAAGGAACCAGGTCAGATGAAAGTACCCAAGATTTAAACACTTTATCCAAGCTAGTGGACTTTCGGAATCGTGCTATCGATAGGGCGCTAAACCTTCTCAAGAACAAAAGTCAATATGACGACAAGAGGTCCGTCAAATCTCATCATTCTTGGAGCAAAGCTTGTTCCCAGTCGTCAAAACATTCTGACGCCCCTAGCGTTGCCAGACAAAAACGGGCAAAAGCGGAAGCCGCTAGGGCCGCCATTCTCTTTGCAGAAAAACAGGCTGCACTTGAACGAATGGAGGCTCGACAAAAAGCAGTCATGGACGAGGAAGCAACCATATTTAAGACAATCCTAATAAAATTCTTAGACTATATGCTATTATCGACGACCAAAGCAACAGATCCCTAGCCCTGCCAAGTTTATTTGATTTCTTTGATGTCAGATCAGATCCTGAGAGTTACACCCTAAACACTTGTTCCGGTCGAGTCATCACTTCCGGCCGGAGAGGAAGTGATTTCATCGTAGAATCCATCAATGGAGACGTAGAGTTGGAACTTCCGACACTCATCGTGTGTGGCAACATACCTGATGATAAAAACGAGATCGCAACTCCAGAAGTTGTAAAGTTCCATGAACACTTAAACGATCTTATTGGGTTTATCAAACCAATAGACAGAAGAAAAGAGATTATGCTAATGATCGGAAGAGATTTTGCAGAAGCTCATTACGTTTTAGAACAACGAATAGGTCATCGAGGAGCACCATACGCCCAGCGACTCAAGCTAGGATGGGTCGTCATAGGAGAAGCATGTTTAGATAAACAACATGCGCCCGATAATGTCAACGTCAGCCGAACTCATGTTTCACCTTCGGGTCAGCCAACAACCCTAGTGCCATGTCACAACTATTTGGAAGTACGGGAACAACTTTCTAATCCCGCACTACATCGCAAAGATAGCGAGTTTGGTTCTTCAGTTTTCGAGAGGACAAAGGACGACGACATAACTGGTATGTCGCACGAGGACAGAATATTCATGCAACAAATGGATAATGAGTTTCAAATAGACTCAACTGGGCACTGGGTAGCTCCATTACCTTTCAAGTCACCTAGGCCGCCATTGCCGAACAACAAGACCCAGGCAAAACATAGAGCACAACTTCTTGACGCCAATCTGAAGAAAAATACAAGGAAACGTGAACACTTCCTTGAATTTATGGCAAAAATCTTGGACAATCATCATGCCGAGGTAGCTCCACCGTTAGCGGCAAACGAAGAATGCTAGTATTTACCATTGTTTGGTGTTTACCACCCGAGAAAACCCGATCAAATACGAGGAGTATTCAATTCATCTGCAAAACACCAAGGAGTGTCATTGAATGACGTACTGCTTACAGGACCAGACTTAATCAACAATCGTATTGGTGTACTTCTTCGCTTTAGAAGGAAAATGGTAGCTGTTACTGCAGACGTGCAGCACATGTTTCACTGCTTCATCGTCCGAGAGGACCACCGAAACTATTTGCGTTTCTTTTGGTATGAGAACAATGACATCAATAAGAAACTCATTGAGAACAGGACAGAACAGGACAGAATGGAAGTTCAATCCACCCCATTCTTCACACATGGGAGGCGCATGGGAACGTATGATCGGCACCGCCAGACGGATTCTCGACGCCATGCTCGCCGAATCGCCGAGCAGGAAATTCCTCACGCACGAAGTTCTCAGCACATTTATGGCTGAGGTCTGTGCTATTATGAACTCCAGACCACTGACTCCTGTCTCAACGGATCCGGAGAATCCTCTTATTCTGACACCAGCGATCCTCTTGACGCAAAAAACCGACTACGCTTACAAGTCAGACGAGTCTAGAAAAGTACTGGGTTACACTGTCGAGTACGGCCAGAACATGTTTCCCATAGGGGAATTGTGAAGTCCAACTTGAAAGATCAGATTAACAGCAACAGGATTTGGCCTAGATTTAGCTGTTTAAAAATGCAGTTTTACACATCAGAATCTGTTTCCAATAGAGTCCCCAGTTTTTTCATTAGCAAGTTGGAACTCTGACCTGTCACACATGTTGAACTGATTACCAGGGTGATGAATGATATCATTCCACATTCAACATTTTGTTTTCATGCATATGATACGTGTTCCATCGCGCTCATTTAAATCCATCTTTTGTATGTCCAGTTTTGATTCGGATGATGGTTGTAGCAATTTTGCAGAACCAGGTGTGGCATTAGTCTGGAACCTGAACTGACTAGAGATCCTCATTTGTCGGCGTTGTCACTGCTATGAGAGAGAACTTGTCTGCATCCATTTTTCTGGTCACTCGAACAATTGAAGAGCTGGAAATTGATAGAGTATCATCAGTCAGATATGTCTCTTTTTATGTGGAATATTTTCTGGTTTATAAAAAGTTGTATTCTTTTTGTACCATTTTATGTTATCAGTTACTATAACTGCATGTACATTACAAGAAGTAATGTACTTTACCTCAGTTTTATAACTAGGAAAAGGCAGTCTTGCTTGGTTTCAGAGATCTGTACGAACTCTTCAATCTTATTGTAAGCCTACCATAAAGGTTCTTCCCCTTCATGGATGTAAATATTGTCATATACATGTTGAGTACCCATATCTAGCTTATTTTGATTTCAGATTGCAGGTGTTACATTTGATTGACCGCTATGTCTTGTATTGCAAAACCATTGATATTTATAATACATGAATGGAGAGACATTGCCATAAAACAAACTTTGTCAACTTAAAAATGTAAATTTTCATTTAAATACAAGTTAAATTTAAATTTTCATATAAAAATATGTATCATTGTTTAAAATTACATTTTCTAAGAAAGTTTCAAAGTCAAGTTTAATTGCTAGTACTTCAAGATTGGTGTTAGAACTAAAAAATAATTTAGTTTTTTTAAAAGTGATTATCTTGATTAACAAACTCACAATTTAACTTTATATTTTGAGCATTTTTGCAATGTGGTCATTTGGAATTTGCTTGTGTGTTACATTGGTGTCATCTAAAAGCACGTAACTGTTCAATTCATGGATGAAATTCCTTAAAACTTTGCAGAAGTATTTAAGAAATATATAGATTTGATCATGGATGGAAGTTTTGTCCATTAAGGTGAAATTGTCTAACCCTGTCAGGAATCGCATCACAATTACGAACGTAGTTCTATTTTAGAAAAAAAAATTCCTCTTTCATTTTGGTGGTGATAGAAGAATAATATGTATTCTGTTTAAAGTGCAGTCTCTCAAACAATTTACGGTGAACCTTTGACGAGAACTTCACCGAGAGGTCATTTTTGAAGGTATTTTAGATTAGCATACGATTTGTATTGATTGTCACACAGTGGAAATGTCAGTACTGAGAAATAATGTAGAGAATATATATTACAACTAATTGTGATGCATGTCCATGGACGTTATGGTCACACCAGATTCCATCCCCATACAGACATGCAGGCGGCCAGACAGACAACCTAATATACCCTCAAATACATACGCATATACAGCAACAATAAAACCAAACTGGTGATATTAACAGGTATGGAATTAAAATATATTGATACGTGCTACTAAATTAAACTCCTAATAGCAACCCGTAGCAATTCCAAAGTTCACAACGTTTAAAATCCACATATTCGTAAAGGCATTATTTCATGCTACGACATGCTACGGCCTGAATATGCTTCACATAACAAATAAAATAAAAATGCAACACTTACATCCAAGGCTGGATAACAATAATGGAGAAAATACACTCCCTGACAAGAGCAAAAAGACCAGTGTTGCAGAAAAAAAGCTTGCTTTAAATCTACAGGAGATTGAGTATTAGTAAGAATGAAATACACGTGCATACCGCGCTTTTAGTGTCTCTCGCCGCTAGAGATCTACGACGATATATATATACATGCTAGTTCAGTTGCTCGACTAGAAAAACAATTATCCACCCTAGTTAACGATGTACTCATGAACGACAAAAACATGGTCAAATCGTTCTAAGGCAAAACCTAGTCATTGCTTGCCTTATTCTGTGACAGGCACAATCGATGACTTTGAATGTAAATAAAACATGCAGTGTCGATCTTTGTCTGGAAGGTTATTCCTATCTGAATTCCAGTCACTCGCTTGGATATTAGCAGATTTAAAAGAAACAGTAACATGTATGTTGTCATTGCCTACATTTTGCAGTGCTTTGTTTGTTTCATTGTTTATTGGTATTATGTGAACAATTCATATGGTCTCTTTTAAAACACTAATTGGTTTCAGGTCTGCGAGATAAATAATGTAATTCATATGCCCATATTGTATTCTTTATAAGAGATACACTGTATATAAGGAAGCTTGTTTAACATTTTATTTAGCTATACTATGTTAAAAAAGAAACATTTAATTATTAAATGTTAGGTACAACTAATTTGTACTAGACCTTGTCCAAAGTAAACATAATGGTGTATCTGTTTTGTTTGTTTTTTTAGGGTTTAACGCCATTTTTACGCACAATATAGGCTATACATGGCGGCCAGTATTAATGGTGGAGGAAGAACCCGGAAAACCCCCGAAAACAACCACTTTGGAGACCGAATTTCTAAATACTTGTCGTATTGATGAGTGTACGTGTATGTGTGTGTGTGCGTGTCTGTGTGTGTGTTTCAATAGATTTACAATAAATAGTTTGATACAAAAGATCGTTTTAAGATTGGTTCATAATAATGTGTTCAAGATTAAACATTCCATAAATCCCTTTTCTGTATTCTATGATCAATAAAAATCTTCTGTAATGGATTTCCATTAATTTTCTATCTCTTTTTAATAAGTCTGAAAGTTGCTATTTATTTGCCTCTTTTGTCCATAGTCAAATTCTGGCTGGTAATTAGTTTTTAGATAACAAAATGGTAAGATTGGTTAACTTAACATGCTTGGCTTATATCTCAGTAAAAGGAAAACACAGAGCAAAAACGCAGTTAGCGACACAGATGTGATTCAATGATAATATCCTTGTGGCGTTTTGCCCGAACGAAAATAGAATTAGAAACATGTATAATAAAAGTATTTCGGACAAGCCATTGTTTAATGTTAAACATGACCGCAGGCTTACACTATCCATTACGTAAGTTTGCCTTGGCTAGGGTGGGAAACCAGACCAAGGCCGTCAGAAGCGCAATTATCACCTTGGTGTGGAAGCGCTTGTGCAGATCAAAGAAGATGCCCGAAGAAGTGGACGTGCCTTATCTTCTTGTTCCGCAGACTGATTGCCAGGTTGAATTGGTCGCTTAGTCGATTGGACAGGGCCACAGGGCTACCCAATCAGAATCGTGAAAGGGACGGGACGCTGATTTGGGCTAAGTATGATATCCTTAAACCTGCCAGCAAATTTAGTTCGTTATTGTTCGTTAGAGAGATTGCCAGAAGATAGCAACTCCGATGAGCCATGCGTTATTGGCGGGGAAAAACCTTAGGACAGGATTCTAAGTGTAGCTTCAAAAGGTCAGTAAGCTAGTTCTTCGACTGCATTTAATTGTTGATCGTAGATGCCCGGGAGAACTTCGCTTGTCGAGTTTGGGTTAAATCTGGTGGATGACCGGCCAGTCCAGATGAAACTCTACCTCTTGCTCCACACAAAACGACAAGTCGTAAGTAAGAAGATCGAGCAGATGATTGCTTTGGGAGTAATCGAACCCGCCGAATCTCCGTACAGCTCTCCTGTAGTCCTGGTGCAGAAGAAGGAATGCACTCATCGGTTTTGTGTCGACTACCGGAAGCTGAATCAGGTTTCAGAATTTCAAGTCGAAATGCTACCTGATCCGGAACATATTTTCGCTTCTGTCTCGAAAGCGAATTATTTCTCCAAACTGGATTTGTCCAAGGTCTATTGGCAAATTCCGGTAAGGAAGGAGGATAGGGCAAAGCTCGCTTTTTCTACTCCCGACGGGACCTACCAATGGTTAGTCATGCCGTTCGGGGTACAGAACGCGCCCAGCGTCTTTACTAGGATGATGTGGAAGTTGTTGTAGCCCTTACGCGATAGGGGTGTCTACAACTTCTTGGATGACCTCTTGTTGGATACAGAGACGTGGAATGAACACCTCATTCTATTAGCTGACGTTCTGGAGCGGCTACGTCAGGCGGGATTGACAGCTCTCCCTTCCAAATATCACCTTGGGTTCCGGACATTGGGTTATTTAGGACATACCCTAAGCCAAGGCACACTGTCTCCAGAGAAGTGAAAAGTGGAGCAGCTGAGAAACGCTGCACGGCCCACCACGAAAACTGAGGTTAGGTCATTCCTGTGATTAGCCGGGTATTACCGGAGGTATGTGGTCAATTTCAGCGCGATTGTGGGACCGTTGTCTAACCTAACCAAGAAACGGACCCCGGATAGATTTCTTTGGACCGATGCGTGTGGCCATTCTTTCCAAACGCTGAATGATAGACTTACATACGACGCAGTTGTTCGTCTACCGGATCTGGCAAAAGACTTTGTTCTTCGCACCGGCGCATGGACACTGGTCTGGGAGCAGTACTACTGCAGGAGTACGATGGGACGCTTTTTTTCCTGTCGCGTACGGCAGTCCGAAGTTGTCTGCTGCCTAGAAGAACTACTCTGTATCGGAGAAGGAATGCCTCGGAATAGTGCTTGGAATATCACTGTTCGAGTGGTACTTGTTCGGGCAGAAGTTCACATTGGAGACCGACCACCAACCACTCGCCTATCTCGCGCAGGCGAAATTATCAAAAAGACGATTGATGCGATAGTCGCTGTTCTTACAGCAGTACCAAATGCATATCAGACACGTGAAATGTACAGAGAACGTAGGCGCTGATTTCATGAGCATAAGCGCTGAAATAGTATAATCGCTCTGTGTGTATATATATATATATATTCATGTTCTTTATTCGTGTAGTGTCACGATCATTTTGTTTTATTTGTGTAGCAATGCCTTTGCATTTGGAGTAATTCTCAGGGAATAAAATCCCGATTTTATTCTTAAGCGTGGGCGTGTGTGGCGTTTTGCCCAAATCAAAATTGAATTATAAACATGTATAATGAAAGTAATTCGGACAAGCCATTGTTTAATGTTAAACATGACCGCAGGCTTACACTGTCCCTTACGTAAGTTTGCCGTGGCTAGGGTGGGAAGCTCGACCAAGGCCGTCAGAAGCGCAATTATCACCTTGGTGTGGAAGCGCTTGTGCAGATAAAAAAATATGCCCGAAGGAGTTGACGTGCCTTTTCTTCTTGTTCCGCAGACTGATACTCAGGTTGAATTGGTCGCTTAGTCGATTGAACAGGGCTACCCAATCAGAATCGAGATAGGGACGGCACCCAGCTTTGGGTTAAGTATGATATCCTTAAACCTGCCAGCAAAATTTAGTTCGCAATAGTTCGTTAGAGTGATTGCCAGACGATAGCAACTCCGATCAGCCATGCGTTATTGGCCAGAAAAAAAACCCTTAGGACAGGATTCTAAGTGCAACTTCTAAAGGTCAGTGATCTTGTTGTTCGACTGCATTTAATTGTTGATCATAGATATACGTATTAGTAGTACTAGAATCGTAGTAGGAAGAATTATTTTGTGATGTTGATATGTTTGCATATTTTGAAGAATGAATTGATATTTGTAAAGAATCATATCATATTACTAGCTAGCCGTCGTAAGAGTTAATATTATTATAATTCTCTGTGTGGTTATTTTATAGTAGACTATCACATTTGTCCACGCAATTATAGATTTTGTGATTGGTGAATTGAATGGTAGCTTGGAAATGGTTGCAGTGTGAAAAATTAGTAATATGAATATTTGTGTATGCTCGTGAGAGTGTACTGTATAGACATGCGTCTGTTTGTCGTACTATTATAGTACAATGAGATTAAATATATATTTGGATATACTGATGTGACACAATGTATTGATGTATGTATGATAGCGTGTTATTACATCATTGTTTACCCTGTAAGAAGTGTGTGGGAATTTCGATGTGTATGTATGTGTGACTTAAAAGGTAATAGCGTTATCTGATGGTTACTTGATGATTGAGTGTGAGGTGAGATTCGATAAACCATATGTTAACGCCTTGTGGTTTTCACAGGAAACTTCGAGGGACAGACCAGTGACAGTGGTCCCAGTGTCTCCGATAGAGAGACGGAAGAAAAGAGAAGGAAGGAGAGGAAGTTTCGAGGAACAGACCAGCGACGGTGGTCCCAGTGTCTCCGATATAAAGACAGAAAAAAGAGAAGGAAGGAGAGAAATCGGGAGAGGTGAAGTCCAGGAAGAGTGGGAAGAACGAAATAAGGAGATGGGGAGAACCAAAGGCCAGGGGAAAATCGAACTCACACTGAAAATCACGAGATTATGTAAGTTATCACTTGGAGGACGAGTGATTGAGTTTATAATTTAAAATTAACGACTTTATTAAACTGTTTTATTTGAATTTCATCTTCGTGTTCTATATAATTTAACCGTCGACAGTACTGACTGGGGGCTCAGAGCCCTACATCTATTTCGGCTGTAATTTAACTTTTTAACTTCACGAGCCAGGGTGGAGCTTCCATAACATTTTAATTAATATATTAGAAATATCCCAACCCAACCTTTGCAAACGCTTCAATCCTGTATACGTAGTATGCGTACCGGGTGCTTTCATATGGGATAATGTCACTGTCGACAAGGAAGTGCAGTGACATTATCCCATATGACTGCCACAACGATATCTTTATTAGTCGACAGTGCAATTGATATCTATCAAGGTATGCTATATCTGTACGTTACCACATTGATCAGCGACATAATTGTATTATCTATACTGGATCTTTTAAGAAGAAAGCCGCACCGGCAATGTATGTATCCAAAAATGAAACGCCTATGATAATACAAGGAATTCAAGAACTAAATGCTTTTCACTTTCTATGTACGTTCTATCAAGTTGAATACAATATATACCAAATATCTATGATATATATGTACATACATACATGCATGCATGCATGTATGTATGTATGTATGTATGTATGTATGTATGTATGTATGTATGTATGTATGTATGTATGTATGTATGTATGTATGTATGTATGTATGTATGTATGTATGTATGTATGTATGTATCTATGTATGTATGTATTGTATGGTAACCTAGCTTTGATGTGGTTGTGTGATTTGTCATTCTATTTTTATTCAATATTATATGGTTGATATGATTGAATTCAACATTGTATGGTTGATGTGATTGTATTCAACATTGTATGGTTGATATGATTGTATTCAACATTGTAAGGTTTATATGGTTGTATATCAAAAATATTTACATGGTAAGTGTCATCCAATTGAACAACACATAACTGTCTGTAGGAGATTTCTTTCTGGCGTGGATAATGTCTATATAGATTGTTCAAATAAGTATTGGACCAATGCAGCGTATTTATTGATTTTCTCCGATTCAGTATATTCCGTTTGTAGAATAATTGCATAGATAAACAATATGCCTTCTTTTGGTCTGTATGGTTCATTCTTTGGTGCATATAAAGAGTTTCCAACGTTAATCATTTACGGCAGAGCATTATCCATTCAGAATGTACTTTGTTCTTGCCACACGCTTGATTTTATACAATGTGAAATAATTGTTCTTCCCGTTAAAGGTGTAAATTATTTCAAAACGATGTCACATGTTTGTTTTAGAGAAAGGCATTTCCTAAACTAAGATAATCTTTGCTGTCTTGAATCTAACTTTGTTTTCCACAAACTCTCTATTTGATGAATCGTGTATTTATACTGTAAAAACCGATGCGATTGTAAAGTTATGCTTGAAATATAGCCGGGTACATCTTTATAATAATAATAATAATAATAATAATAATAATAATAATAATAATAATAATAATAATAATAATACTAATACTAATACTAATAATAATAATAATAATAATAATAATAATGAGGACTTTGTATAGCGCCTAATCTATTGATGCTCTAAGAGCTTCAAAACAACTATTATGAATAGACTACAGAAAACAAAAATAAACACCATGAATTTAGAAAACATAAAAAATGCTGAATATTATTAAGGTAGGAAACATTATTAGGTGAATAAGTTTGTTCTTGCAGACGAAAACGGTGACTTATAAGAGCACCCTTGAAAGGGATCACTGTGTCTGTGTCTAATTTCAATGGACAATTCGTTCCACGTTGCTCGGCCCTAGTATGCAAACGAACGTTGTCCGTATTATTTCGTTTTCATAGTGGGAATAATGAGTATACGATTGTTAGAAGAGAAGCGATTGTATCTTACTGGTGTTTGCACATTCGTTAGGACAGGTAGGTATGTTGGACTGGAGTCCATCAGTGAAACGTAGCACAGAGAACAAAGTTTGTGTTTGATTCTGGATCGATTGGATAGCCCGTGTAGGGTACATAGGAGCGGGTAGGTGTGCTTTGATCGTGGTACTCTAAAGATGATCCGAGCAGCTTTTTTTGAACATTTTGAAGTCATGGATTAGGTATTGAGAAGAACCAGGCATAATTGAGTTATAATTGTCCAGTCTTGAAGTGCTAATGAACACACACGTGTTTTAATGGCATGAAATGAAATTTTGGAGAAAAGAACTGATGCGTCTCAGATCAAGATATGCAGCCTTGTTTATTTGTTTCAATTCATTTTCTGTTGTTACTTTGATCAGCCACAATTTCATAATGATATAGTCTCCATATAATTCAGTACAGAAATTGTAATATTACATTAGTACTATATTATATCAGCAGTATGGAGAAGGATCGATATGTACAACAGATGCTTGAGAAAGACACGATATCAAGATCATGATGGACATGCAAAATATTCAGACATTTTGATTTGGATTTCTTGCCGTTTAGTGGACTCACTTAAATAACAACATTACAATGGGTTCTGCCAAGGTGAATGAACAACGTGAATAATTCTGATATTCTTTGCTTGGGAAGGGTCATGTTTTTAGCTTTATTCGCGGCCAACGACAATTTCGATAGGCCTAGACAAATGTCCATAAATGAGTAAACTCAATGTTTTGAATATCATGTTTCTCGTACAAGTAGCCAATGCAACACTGAAGAACTTCGAAACAATGAAGACAGATATCGCAGTTTATGTGTTCTCTTATGATGAATGCCTGGGTGAAAAGTGACGCTAGCACCAGTACGATACTGTACCGTTTAAGTATGACACTTCCTTGATCAAAATAACTAATTGTCAGCATATCATGCTGCATGATGTCAATCAACCCGGATGAGGAGAAATATGTAGCGAGAGGCTAAAAGTAAGGACACGTATATAACCCTTAAGATAATGGTTATTAATAGTATTGCCTTTTAATACGGGTCATGTCTGCAAATATGTTTTCTCATGTTTTGCAAAACAAAATTAAATTATAATCTAAAATTTATTACGTCATTCATTGGAGATTATATCAGAATGTATCGACTGTTATGTCTTGCCACTGAAGATCATGTTAAATATGGTGTGCGATAGCACTTTATTTCCGTTTACCGCTATATTGTCATTGTACCGGTACCTCGGTAGTTTCCGTCCGTAAAGAATATATGAAAATTCCCGAGTAAACGTTTTCCAAATACATTTATAGTTGAAGTATATTTTAATTTGCATGAAAAATTATTTCCCCAAAATAATATTTTTACAAAATAGCTGAAATTGTCACAAATTAAAACAAATACAAAATATATTAATAAATACTGAATCATAAGTGTAACATCGCCCTGTTACTAAGAGGGGTGGTTAATTAGATGTTGTTTAAGGGGGTGATCTCCCTCATTTTATAACCTGATTTGAATGAACAGATAGAACATCAACAGAGAACTGAGTAAGACTATTGGGAACAAAGAATGCAATACTAGACCCTTAACCAAAAAAAATATAAATACCAAATAAATAGTGGTAACACCAATTCAACCTAAGTTATGTCAGCATAATTTAATAGCACTGTCTGATTTGGATTTATCATAATGGATTTGGATCATAATTACGAGTGGTGAAAAAGGCGCAATGGTACACCTTCTTCTCTTTACCCGTGTATCGCACGTATTCCTAATTGCTCTAGTCTTCCCATTCTGAGCGCTTCATCTCTTTCCAGATTCCCTAGTATTTTATTCTGAACATGTCATCTCCTTTCGGATTTCCGTGTCGAGACTGTCCTTTATCTCCCAGAAAGCTGTATTCTTAAAGGATAAAATTTCCCCTAAATCTTTAAACGTATCACTTTCTATACGTACATCAAATTATTCCCTCACTCACGTTACTTAGAATCATAACTAGTTATCTAAACACTATGAAGATTCTGATCTAATTCATTAAGGCAATGTTGCCAGATACATTTTTCAATTCCCGCTTGTGTACGTTTAAAAAGCAACCTGAAAGCCAACCAATTTATATATTAAAATCGGAAGAGTAAATAAGAACCAAATACCATAAATTTAACAATATTATAACACTGATAAAGTGATAATAGCGCATAAGCCCTACAGGCTACAGTTAGCAGCATAGATAATGCTATTTATATGCTAGCTTAATTGATATTTGGAATTAGAAGCACGATTCTTTCCGGAATTTTAAAAAAATAAGTATGTGAGATAACATATATGGAGATACATCTATAATAATGGATTCATTAAGAGTTTTAGATATTATCATCACTAGCACCAATTTGAAATTGAATGCGGAAAATTTAATAGCAATTTGATGCAGCCCAAATTACGGCGACACAAATCAGAAAGCAGCCCAAAACCCGCAACCCGCAATCTATAAACGTTTCACGCAACCAAATTTCGAAAGGAGCCCAATTGGGCGAAAAATTCGCGTATCTAGCAACTCTGCATTAGGGCGCCACTCTCAAATCCTAGCGACCGACTATACATTAACACCTGATGGTGTATCTAATAGTACCGTATATCTTTAATTATGCTACTTATACAATTCTAGCTGACATGATTATCCAACCTATAATATTATTTAAAATTACAAAATGAGATATAAATTATCGTTACGTTATGATAATCAGTATCATACTAACAGACAATGGAAACTAATTCATATAAACCTATGAAATCCTCCACATGAAAATTTGGATCGCATGCAAGCCGTAAATTGCATAGCAACTCTAGAATCAAAATGATTTTATGAAATTGAATAAACGGTACAATATATGGATCATGGTCATATACAAACAAGAGGAAAGAACTATTCTTTTCTTTTGCTTCATGTGAGCCAAATGTCTTTACTCTCGGGAAGTATCAGACAAGGAAGTTTTACCAAGGTCGTAACATTAAATTCAAGTTACTTGCAACGTGTACGCCTTGATTGACTCTGACCAATCGTAAGCAGCGTTACCTAATTTACGTTACATATCAACTTTCGTTTGAAAATATATATTTGACATGGGTTCCTATGAAGAGGTTATGGCTACTTTCTCAGGACAGTGTTGCGATTCCATGGTCAAATCTCAATGCGTCGTATATTCTGACATTTCATGTCTAACACTGATAAGGAGTGGTGGGGGTGGGGTGGGGTTGAATAATAAGTTCTAAGTGACACTTCACAGACACTTTTAAGGCTTAAATGTGATAAATTTTAATGTTCAATGTATTCAACTTTAAGATTAAATGTTTTGACACTTTTCAATAAGTAGGTCACTTCTGCCATCATGGCGGCAGAAAGGGATGTCGGGGAAATATTAAGGCCAATTAAACTGTGCTAAAGTTTTACGTACATTACTTACTGTAAGACAGAAATTCATCCAAAGACCTCTCAGAGAACAATTGCTTTGTTTGTATTTTAGTAATTCGTCTCTTCCATTAAAATTTGTTTTCTTTTTTGTGTCAGAGAAGTGCAGGTCCTGAACAATATCTTAACCAGGAGTCAACATCAACTCAAGACTTTCATTTTCTATTATATTTATAGCGTATCAGTGCTTGCTTTTTATATCAACAAGATGTCAATATGTTTCGTTTAATGCGTGAGCTATAGTAAATGTAATCGTCACTCTTTAATAATATTTTTTAGAAAGATTAAACAGCAAGCAATAAAAAAATTTGATTGGGGGGGGGCGGTTCTGCGATTTCAGATGCGCTGATAATTTTTCATATCTGAAAAGATGATTAATTTTTCAAATTCAGCAACATAATGGATATCACGTAGTGTTAGCTTGCTATAAATCATAGAAAGAGATATTTTTCAACTATGTGAGAGCTGGATATTTAATAAATCCCATACGTATCCTAAGAATATTAACTTTTTTTGTCGCTGATATAAATGTGGTTTTCTGTAGTATGTTTCTCTCTATATTCAACAAACCACGCGACAGACTTTTTCGTGGTACTCGGCTTTTCTGTTGGTGTCTATGAATTCACCAGACTTTCTATGACAGGCTGAAGAGGTTGGCCTTTATATAGCTTGGGGTGGGGTGCTCCCAATATTATTTAAATTCAAAGACCCACCCTGGCTCGTGTTCGTCAGAAATGGAAGTAGTGATCGAGAGATGGAAAGATCCGTTACATTAATGAATACAGAAAACGTGAAATTGAAATAAACAATGTAATATTTATAAATAACGTTCATCTCTCCAATAAAATGCAAATCAAAAACCCTATCACTCGTCGTTAACTCGACCAAACGACGGCCTATATTTCATCATTTGACTTAGTTTGCTAGATTTTCCTCCTGTTCTGTGTTATTACTCATCTGTATGATCTTTCTGGACTGGTAATCCAAATTCATCCAGAACATCTAACTTCTGCCTTTGTTCTTCTTGTTTCTTTTGTCTCCCAGAGACTTGGACCAACTGCACTGGGATAATTCCCTCTGGTCCCTCAAAACTTCCCGTATTAACACACAAGGACATTAGTATAATTATTATTAATTATTGTTATTAGTTTCATCACGCATACCAAATCTCCACCCATCTTCCCGCTAATTCAAAAGAAACTAACACGCCATGGAACGTTATGAAATTTTACCTTATCCATGACATGATTGTAACGCAACGATGATGACTCATTTATATTCATTTAATGTCACTTCCTTAATCATCACAATTGTTACAGCAATCTATTACGTTGCATATCGCCAAGCAACAGAATGAGGACAAATTTATACAGCCACGGTAAAAATTGATAAAATGTATATACCCCTTTTGTGAATAGCTTTTAGTAGTAGTAATATTAGTGGTTGTAGTAGTGTTTTGTTTTCAATGGGTTTTGTTTTGCATTAGTCACACTACAATTGTTATGAAGAAACAAAATGTATTGATTATACCTTGATCAAGGATTTTTTGTAACCATAATGTATTTTAAAAACAGCCCAAGTGACATAAAAAGCCAGAAGCAGTCACAATATAATTAATGAAGCCGTTCAAAACACAAAACCTATCAATACAAGGGCATGTCAACTTGCACTATTTTCATTTGTTGCCACGGAATGTATTGCCAGCGTGTATGGATTCCCCTGTAAAGCCGTGGAATGTCATGACAGCGTACACATTTTGTCATTTCTTGCTATTAACCTAATTTCCGCATATATTAACTGTCATGTTGTCATCAAAGATTGTGTCAGCATCTGAACATTGTTATATCTTGACTTGAACGGTAATGTCAGTGCCCAAGCATTATCAAGCTATCCTAAGGTAGTAAATGTAATTAGAACGCACAACGCTGTTATCAGTTTTAGTTACATGATCTCTATACAACATATAACCAACGCATCTTCAGAATGGTTATTAAATTATATTCGTTAAGGAAACATTAAACACAAGGACTCGTAGGACTTTGTCAGCGCCCATATATCCAGTTACAGAGAAAAAACATGTTTTGTCACACTTATGTAGTACATAGCAGTGTTACATTTGATCGCGGATGTACGGTGATTAAAACGAGAGAGCTGAAAATACTAATAAAGTATTGAATGTTTAATCTGAATGAAGTCCATGGTTTTCAACGGAATGAAAAAATATACAGTTTGGCCAAAGCCAAACAGAAAATTGATTTAAATTGATGGCATATCATTGCTTTTTTCTACTGAGATGTGTACGAAAGAGTGTAGTTGTTAATGGGTTGTTTGGCTTCCTATTCAATCCATGTCTTTTGCATTTCATGTTGATTTATTGGAATTTCCTCACCCATAAAACACCAGCCATAAAAACTAATAATTAAGAGAAAAGAATGTTTCAATTTCACAACAGAAATCGTCTTCCATTTTTGGTTCATAATGTTTTATCGGCTTTCGCTTTGTCGCTTCGTTCCAAGGGTTGCCTTATTGCCATTCACTATCTTCCAAGCGTTTAATTTTGCAAGATATCTTCAAAATGTAATCTGTGTGAGTTATACATATGAGTAAAGTAAATATTAACAACAATCTCCCTTACTTTGGCAATCTTATATCAGAAGCGTTCATTGCAAATTATTCTTATGATTATATGCTTTAAGAGCTCTGCAGTCCGGTTGAAGGCCTTCAAGTCCGGTTCCTGTTTCCTAAGTCAGGTTGCTCTTTCTCTTATTCAGTTGTTTGCTTTGTCATAACAAATATATCCATGTGTCACTATAATAAGAAACACATATAGATTAAAAAGATAATATGTATGAGAAAATTCCGTTCTCTATACAATGATTATTACTACTATGTCACGTTATAGAATTAAACCAGATTTCAACATAGGTATGTTAATTCCCTCAGGCTATACATTTTTAATTCTGGTTTGGAGACCACTTTGCAGATCTTTGCAGACCACTTTAGGAAGGCCCTTATGCTCTACTTTTTTTTTTGTATGCCTGTTATAGATTGAGTGATATATATTTTTTGATGTTTGTGTATATATATTTTTTAATTGTTTTGTTTATTTATTTTTATTATTTATTTATTATTATAAATTTCAATTGTAAAATACAGATTCTTCTAGAGATTCTTCGTTGTATAAGCAATCTTCCATCATCTTCTGACCTTTGTTTTTCCTTTCTTCTGTTTTCCATGTCTTGAATATAAATTTGTTCCTCTGTCATATTTCTTACTGTTTCAGTGTCACACGATTCTTTTTTATCATTTCCCTTATGTTTCTTGTCCATTTCCGTTCGATTTATTTGGTGTTTCTTTGAGGATTTGTTTTATCCTTCAGTTTTTGTGTTTTATTAACTCCTCCTTGATGTTGTTGTGCTGGTTACCATTTTGTTTTTTTTCTTCAAGCTGCTTTAGTGGTGCCTTTTTCTGTATTCTCATATCCTAGTCTAGTTTTTTAGATTGTTGGTGTCCATCAAAGTAGTTGCATTTGGTTTCGTCTTATCTCTTTTTTTTTCTTTTGCTGCTCAGATTTTCTTTCTCTTCTCTTTATTGTGATCAATTTGTTTCCTTTTGTTTGTACATCTGCTTCTGTGTCTGCGTCGGTCTTTGTTCTCCCGTGACTGTTTATTGTCTACGGGGTCTTGTATCTAGATGTTCAAGGTTTGTGGGATTTACCACAAAATGATTTTTCAAAACAGCGAATACTCGGCAATGTCACTGTGAGATATTTATATGAACCAGGAGAGCATGAAGGCGGTAGAAAGAGAGCTACTGATCCTATTTGGAGTGTTACCGCACATAAAATATCTAGCATAGTAAGATCTAGGCGTAGACCAGCAATCTATAGTTTGGATTCAACTGCTCCTCAGCGCGGATTTACACGCGAAAAATTATAAGTGATACCCTAGGATACTCAATTAACACCGCGTGGTTTTAACTAGCGCCTCATCGTCTGTTAAACTCAAGACAAGTCAACATCACATTATCTCTGGTATGACCAAGGCAGCTATCTTTTCTGTCTACAGTAGATTGGCGAGGATCTGTTTCTGACCAACACCAACGCATTTTACAATTACAACTCTCGCAGTGATTATTCTGTTGTTATTTCAGAGTAATTTTAAATTCAGCCTCAATATCAAATTTTCTGTTATGTTTTTGTTCTGTTCTTTATAACCAGAGAGTTTTTGTCTGATTATGTCATAGTTGACAATATCACTGATTCTGGTATCATTAGCATCAAAAACAATTCTTCCAAGTTGATTTATTTTTCGTACTCTGGACATTGCTAACTAAACTAGATTTGACGACTCGAAGCGGTCATCTACGATCCAAACAATCGTATCGGATATAGTCAATCCCTGTGAATAATGTATCGAGTCAGCGTATCCTAGCAACCAATGGGATTTATCAGCACGTAATGCATCTTCGACAACACCGATATCAACCAACACAATATCATTTGACACGAAAATCTGCTTCTCAGTCTGTAGAGGAATATCAACTTCGATATTTTGTCTTCGTGTATCCGAAGGTCTATAACACAGCGGCACTGGAGGTGCTGTAACTTTTTCTTTATGCGTGTTAAATAACTTCATCTGAAGTGTGTCTCTGACAATCTTTCTACTTGCCACTATCAAATCATGTGGTCTCCACGCTTCAAAATAATCATTTGATGGGGTTGCTAAAATTATTTCAAACTCAAGTAATTCTGGATCAAGTGATCTGTGATCAGTACTAATTTCTTCATAATAGTCTACAAAATTCTTCAACCAATTATGTGGAGATAAACCGATAAATGGTGGTGGTTGACAATGATCGCCACACATTATCATTTTTGTCTTCGGTAGCAATAACCAATTGAGAAACGGTTGTTATACATCTAACGACACTGTACATATCTCGTCCTGATGATTTCAGGAATATATTGCTCGCCCATTCGATGAGGAGTCCAGTTGTTGCCTTTCCATCTAAAGAAGCTGTGATAAGTGCAAGACTTAACCCCCCGCTGTTTCATCTCTCTTGCAAGTCTGTGTTGGTGTTAGCACAATCATGTTTGATTTTCCTCGAAATAATTCGTGCGAGTCGTCTTCCTTGCCCCACCACAGCCGTTTAGGTAACTGGTTTTATATCTACATATTGAATCGGAACACGAAGGCGCACTAGATATTTCTGATATCTGATTATTTTTAAGTAATTGTTTTCAATCGTAACATCTGCTGATTTTGAACAATCACGCAATATTTCCTTTTTAATTCTCTATGATCCCCAACTCTCGTTGGAAATTGTGAATTCAGCCACTGCTTCTAGATGTTTTACATCTATACTAAATGAATCAGTAGCGACTCTAACCGCGGTGTCAGGAAATATATTTATCATCGAAAGTAAATTGATAGAAACATAAGCCAGTATAGAAGCCCTTAAGCGTGTATAATGAGGATTTTCTCCGTCGTTGTAAGTAACAATTGAACCGACTTTTGTTCCATCGGACAAGAAAGCGTCTTTACGACTGACATATATACCTATAGATGTTCTATCTGCGATTATAAAATCGTATTTAACATCATCTATTATTAATCGTGAAGAATACCGTTTGTGGTCGTATTTTCCACCCTAGGTGAATTTGCCAATTATTCTTCTACCGAGATCTTTTGCGTGTTTATTTCTAACTTCAAAAATCTCTTTGGACCACCTAACGATATATTCTTCGTCGAGCGAAAGAAATTGTTTTTGTTTTCGCTGTTTATACTATCTAGACTATCGGGTTGTGGCAATCAGACCTCAGTTTGTTTGCGATATGATATAATTGCTTCACTGACAATCAGCGATATCAGCATTTTAGAATCAATCGTATACCATAATAACACTATTGTCATCTAGTGGTTTTCAGAGATGTGTTTACCAAAACAAACATAACAGCACGAATGAAGTCCTTTAGCGAATTCAAATGATGCCACACGAACGAATCCAGTCATATCAAAATCGGGTAACGGCCCATTAATCGCAACACGGGTTATCTCGTGTGTAGAATGCCCAAATCGTTTAAAATACTCAGAGAATTCTCCGTACCTTAGAAAACTTGCCGGATAACACGCGACTATATCAACCGAAATAACACTTTCGGGGTCATATTTTGTATTCCACAATCCACCATGTCCATACTTCACGCAGCTTGACTGTACATCTGAGAGAATTTCAGCTATTGTTGGTTTCCACATATTTTTCTTTCTCGCGAAATGAGCTGCAACTGACGGAATTGTAAAACAGTTTGTTAGTAATTGTTCGTCGTAATCCGTTGAAAAACCCACGAGCTAGTTTTCTCATCTCGCTGTGAACAGCTTCAGTACGATTTATTTCGACGTTGGGTTATAGAAATTGATCGACTTAATTTACCCTCTTCGTTCTTGAAGCTCAGAAATAAACACACTGACACAGAGTCGTTTCTACTTGACTGACAAATAAAATTAAATAAATTCTCCTTCGGGAAGGTTTTTTTCCCGAGAACTCCAAGGTAAATATTTTATGGTTCTATCCCGCGGAAATATTGTTGCTTTGGCGGTCCAAGCGTGTGCATTATTGTCAATAATTTTGATTGGAGATCCTCTCGATTTATATTTCGATTTGTGTAATACCTCTCCTGTTATCGTCGTTACGATTATTGAAAATTTTAGTATCCGCTCTAGTTCGGCTACATTTTGAATTGTAGCCTCATTCTCCCTAACTGTTAACCCCCATTCGTTTATTTTTTACGTCTATGATCCGTCAATTTGTTTCCACGCAATGCAGATGTAACATGCTCTATTATTCGTTCGGCTACGCAATTCAACGACGAATGTTTGATTGGTTTTAGTTTCTCAGTACTCGTTTTGTCATTTACAGGACAGATCCCATAAACAACCGTGGTTACAGGATAGGATTCCTCGTAATATGGTTTGTCAATTCCAGTCAGAATTCCTGGTTTGGCAACCTGACTCACAGTGACAGTTCTCTTATCTTTCAGGATGGGTTCAAATTTGTCGCGTATAATCCAATTTCCCGTTTCTGAGCGGATAATGAATTTCACTCTAAAAAAATACTTTTTCTGGTCAAGATGCGAGATTAGTACTGCTGCTCTTTCGTCGATCAAGGCAGCATCAACGCCACCATCAATTCGAAATGTTGACCAATAGTGTGATGCTCCATCGCGCTTGAATTCATTAAATGCATCATGGATTTTACCAATCATGCTTCTTTCACTTATTAGACCCTTTGGTACATCCACAGAGACTATATCGAAATTGAGTTTAACATTTTTCCAGGGTTTTATTTTCGATAATCTCTCGAACTCCTCCATATTATAAATAAAACATATATTTAAATAAAGAATTATGTATGTAATGAATCACTGTAAATGGCTTCAGTAACTGTCTATAACAAATCATGCAGAAATGAATTTTGCGGATATCATTCACAAAGCGTACGACGTGCATACGATGTGGGGTGGGTGTGTGGGATAAGTCGAAGTTGTGTCTGAATTGTGGTGGTGAGCGATACAAGGAGCTAAAGCGTTATTATGATAAGAAAATCAAAAACTCTGACCCTGATTCTGTCCCTGTTCCTGACAGAATCATAAGAACACCACAAGACTACATTGATTGATTCCCAAGTAATAATTAGACCAAATAATTAATAAGATAATATATTATATATAAATGAATCAAGAATTTCAACCACATCCTACGATCACCAATTAAGAAGCATCCCGTTATGGTATTGTCAGACACCGCAGGCTGAAGAATCCAGTTGGTTCTCTCAACAATCAGGGATATTTTGATGTCTCCTTCTGGAGGGAAACCTCATCTCTGTCATCGGATAGCATAAGAGTATTACAACGGATTGATCAAAGACGGTTTTTTAATTGATCATATTGATTCAAATCCTAGGAATAATCCATTATCGAATTTACAAGCTATCAGAGTGAAAATACCAAGCGGGGGAGGACTGGGAAACACTAAAAAAATGCGAGACCTGTCCGATCAATAAATATTCATTCCGGCGAAGAAAAAACATTTCAACAGATGAATGAAGCTGGAAAATATTTTGATATTTGTATGCCCTCGGTTCGCCACGAAGCAGAAAATATTACTAAATCAGTACTTTCAAAACGAATAGGAAATAGAATTCAATTTGCATAAATCTAAAATTCCATTTTGTACTATTTGTATATAACATCAAGGGGAATAACTCGTGTAGGCTTGTGTGTATAGTTTCTGAAACAATGGGAATAATAGAGTAGTATCTCTCTGATCTATTCTGTGAGAAAACGAATAAAATAAATAGGTATTTACAACATTAGCATTCCTTTTTTGATATATTTTTCAGGTATTTGGACTTGTTCGGATGTTGTCAATAATCATAATTAAGTACACGAAAGAATAAAAATCTCACACTACATTATTGATTTTCGTGAATTAGTTAGCTTATATACAATTATGTATTATTATATATTTGGGGCTTTAAGCCATTCAAAATTCAACTATGAAATCACCCAACTGCACACACCGTCACACTGTATGAATGTGTTTTTGCATTCAACCCGGGGTCATTTTGTTGGGGGTAAGGTGGTTTCAGTTGAATGTAGATATAGCCCCTTATTTGTGGTATTTTCCTATTTGTATTGTATTGTCCTTTGTATATATGTATATATAACCCTTTGTAAATATTTGTAAATATATCATATAATCATTTGTAAATATATCATATAATCATTTGTAAATATATCATATAATCATTTATAAATATTTGTAAATACTAATGTGTTATGTGACGTCATACACCAAGCATACCTTCTGAGGTTCTAAACCGTTATTTGACGGGTTAGATCCTCACACGGAGACTATGCTTCGTGGTGCCCCTGGGTCTGCTTAGATATAAATAACACCCGAGAGGCCCGCATAGGGTTGTATTGTCCGATACATCAAATATGAAAACGGATAAAAAATTGGCTCCCAATTTTTTTTATATATTAGATATATAAATAATCATACAATGAATTTCGAAAATATGAATGACATTATAAATGATATTTCAAATTTGAAAAATCAAAAAATACAATTGTCAGTTAAATTAGATTGTAATCAGATTCTATCTGATTTTCAAGATCTCGATTATATCGCTCAGAATAATAAATATGTCCTTCCAAGGCAGTATTCACTAATCAAAAAAAATCAAAACGGGGTAAATGACTCCTTGATATTTTGCAGCGATATGAACAAATTTATTCCGCTTTTTATAGCAGTCGAAAAGGTAAGAGCTGAACTCGGCAAACATTACCAGGTAAAACGCACAATAAACTCAAGAATTAAAATGATTAGAGATATCATCAAGCAGAATAATAGACATGAAAACACTGTGAATGATCATCACTTTCCTCTCGACTGTTCCAATCACAAACTGACACTAACACTAGTTATGTATACTGCATACGCTGTTTTGCAGGTATGTGGATTTACTCATACAATAAATTCATTTTAACAATTTGTATGGGTTGAAATTCTATAGGTCTCCATTGATAAAAATCACCAAGACAAAGTCTCTAAGGACAGGTATGATTGTTATTTTTTTGCACCCATGAACAGGGAACGAATGAAAAACGCTGTCGTGAAATTCAAAATAATCTCGGGGTGGGTGAGCATAGAAGATTTTCCGTTTACAACGTAGATCATATACTATATATTTATAATGATTGGGGAGGATTTAACAACTAGATTAGCTCGCGAGCGATTGGACGCAATAAAGAGATTTATTCCGGTTCGGGACCCCGTTAAACAGAAGTTACAAGCAAGGCAGGAATTTCAAACCGAATTTACAACGGGCACTGAACAATTATTAAACCAGTAGTCACTGCTACTGAGAGAGTTGTTACTGCTACTGTACCACTACTGGAAAAATAGCAAGGGAAACTGAACAAACATCAAAACTGTTACAAAAACCTCAAACCGGTCCGAAAAAAAACGGTGAAAATATAGTAGAGGAATTACGTGATATATTTAATGAGGAGGGGTTAACAGCAATCGATAAGAGTGATCCAAGAGAATTTCCTGCGAATGTTCTTACGACTTAATGAAAATAGGAAAATATGTTGAAACCAGAACACAACAATTATATTAAAAATATAAAACAATGGGTTTATGTATTTTACAAAATCAAAACTAACACAAGTCGAATTTATCCAGAGAATACATCATACACTGGATATATTGATGCGGTGAGTGAAGTGTATGATCAATATGAAGAACTAAAAACAAAACAAAAACGAAAAACGCAAAGAATGCAAAGAAAAAGACAACAACTTTAAAAAAGCCATCTTTTTCACCTTAACGACAACGACCACCTGAGCAACTCGAAGAAGATGATGTTTTAACAAATTTGGGATTATTTGGACCAGACGATGCGCAAACGGCAACTAGTGGAACTGAAAAATAAATCGCAGGTGGATATCCAAGCGGAGCTCGAAACTTTGTTTTGGGTAGTGGTCTTGTTCGTTGTCCTAATAATATTCTTGGGGACATATCACGATTAGAAATTCTCGTAGGAGGGAAACGAGTTGGAAATAACTCACCGGAAATAATTAATGAGGCAGCTGATATCTGCAGACGACTATTTGAGGGTGGTATCATGGATATTGGTGTATATCGAAAGTTTATTGATGAGCTAACGGAAAATCCAAGGGATTTTTACGCTTACCACAGTGACTAATCACCACATTAAATAAATAGCATTTAAATAAGATGATCATACACTACAACCACAATAAACCAACCATGACCTACGTAGTAAATTCAAGATTGCCTGTTTATAAGATGTACTATGGAGATGGTCTCGGCAATGTCGTTGTAGAGTTATATACATAATGGTTCCAAAACTATAACCAATGGCAAACAGTTATCGATGAAAGCTATTGATGTTATTCGTGGTAAGGGTATTAGCGCTGTTGGTGATGTTGCCTGGAAAGCATTGTCCGCCGCGAAGGATAAACTAATATCTATATAATAAAATGTTCAAACGGTCACTTGATCCAGCCTTTGATATGGACGCCCCAGTGCGTAAAGATGATTCTGTACGTGATTATCAATTTTATTCTTATCACGTAGTACAACCGGATCTTCGATCAAGAATCGAACATCAAGTTCATGATACCAGTAAATACTTTTAAACCGCTGAAGCATTTATCGAAGTAGAAGGAGAATTCGTAACAAATGTTGCAGCTAATACACCATACGCAGATGACCGAAATATGCTATTTTTGAGGCTTCGAGGATCGTTCATATTGATTTTGTGTGTCATCTTTTAGTGAACTACAGAAACAAGAGTGGCAAGATCCTGTCGATATATAAACTAATTATGAGTTGTGTCAGTTCCTTCAATAAACCCGTGTACAAAGAAAACTTTGCCTTTCATTCATTTTTGAGTGCTAGAAAGTAAATCAAGCTGGATCATTATTTTTAGTGTTTTAACCTGTGTTGGATATGAAATCTATTCTGACTATATTAAAGGGCATATTCCTCCCTTGCTGCTCTTATGGTCCTCTTTTGCATTGTGGGTTGTTTAATTTCTATCAAAGTCATACAGTGTAAATATTACTGGCGACGTCTTTTGCTTTGGTTATAGTATTATGCATGGCAATAGATAATAACCGCAGTAGACATGAGAGTTTAGAATGATTATCTTTTCACATAAGATGTGCATGAGTCTCCACCTATTATTATTTATCGTGTGTGTGTGTGTGATTTATTTTGTAGCTAACAATGTTTCAGTTATATTGCTGCGATATATACAGTGTGGCAGTTTATATTGATACCTAGGAATCAGGCATCTTGCCGTAGACATGTGGCATTATGTACCACCCAGTAATATTTTCCTGACACCAGGCCGGCCAGTCATAACACTAAATTCTTAATGCTGAGCGCTATGACAGGCAGCTGATAGCGCCAATTTGTATCAGTCATTGGTATGCCTCTGCCCGTTTTTGAATCTGCGATCTGCCGCATCCGAGGCAGACGCTGTGACCACTTAGCCCACAAGAGCTGTTGTTATATATGGTAGACCATTACACAATTTTAGATCGTATATTGAAATTACGGCAGTGACTAAAACGCTATATCTGAATCTGTTCACGGCAATGTAACGTAGACAATCCGTCTCAAGTAACAGTTGAAACCTTGAACTGTTTAAAATTCATTTTGTCAACCTTTTACTTTGATCTCCCGACATAGTCAAATTTGTATACAGCCATTTGAGTGTGAAAACATAAGATATATGGTAAATTTTATATGTACATACTGAAGAATTACATGCAAATATATCACTGAATGAATAACACTCATAACAATTGATCATGCTTTGTACGACAGTTAGTTATGAATTATAATGACATAAGTAGATAAAATAATTGTAAGGAGGAAATGGTTTTCAATGACAAGAGTTATTTATAATAATTTTAATTGTGATTGTTTAATCAGTTATTAATCAAGAAACTGTTAACAAAATAATCAAATGTGAGAGCCTTGCAAGAAAGAATGTAGCAAGCAGCAAGGAGTGTGAACAGGCCGAAACTATTTCAGACAAACCGACACTATTTCAGACAAACAAAAACTATTTCAAACTGAAACCATTTCAGGCAGACAAAAAAACAGAGAGAGAGAAGGATAAATAGTTTCGGTTTCTCACAAAATAAGGCTGATACAGAGACAGAGTCTCCGGACCCGTCGCCGATTGCGCTGTGGAGATAAACTGCTTCTGTGTTATGGTAAATTATTTAGGTGAAAATCGTTTACAGACTGTGAATACAGACTGATTTGTAAAATCTCTCCTCGTAAGTCAATCAAATTATTGGATTGGTCGGTTAGTTTCAAATTAATTCTTGTCAATGAGTTATTATGACATCTCATATAGACTGGATTAGTTGGATCTTCAATTATTAAAAATCCTGGAGGAGCTGTTGGTGCAAATAAGTATAAAATATATCCTTGTTGGGCCTGATTTGATCTTTCGAGATTTATTTGGTAATTTCATCAATAACATCACATACTAGATTTACTGCAATCACCGAGGATACATTTACGTTTTTGAGAAGCAATATGACTACCACCACCGTCTGGGTCATTATTATGTTTGAGGATAGTTGTTTGTGGTTGTGTTATTTTCTTCCATGATGTAAGTATCAGAGAAACGGTTTGCGATATAAGATCATTAACATCTTTTTTTAGTTCATTTGCGTTATACCCTAGAAACTTGAAATCGGGTTAATTAGTTTCTGTTATATTATATGCAGTTAGGAATTTTTGTTTGTCACCGTTCTTGTCATTAATTATTACTTGAACCATTCGTTTGTTGATATATTCCATGTCGGATACAAGTTGATTTAATATCTCAACATACTTTATGATCTCATCACGTGTTCTTGTTATATCTATAAGATGCTCCTGGAAAGTCCGTAATAGTCGTTCTAGTTGTGATTTATGTAATTAATTAATCTCGCTAAAATAATTAATGATATTATTTAAAATAAATACAATGTTGATGGATGAACTAAGAGTTTTCTCAATATCAAATTCTCTATCGAGAAATATAAATCTATCGGTTAATTTTGCATTTTTTATACCAGGCAAATATTTCCGATATGATCGAGTAATTTCGTGGTATGATTGTACATCTGTGACATGATCAGATTTTTTATGTTCGGGTAGATTCTGATAAGATGATGCCTGAGGTGAGATTTCAGGCCATCCCAGTATAGTTCTTAGAGAAGTCTGATAGATGTCTACGGTATACCCGGATGAGTTTATCTCAATCGCGGATGATAGTGTTGGTTCATGAACTGTTATAGCGATTTTTGATTCTTTTCCATTAATGGATTTTATTCTCCGCTGTAATTCATTATTAATCTGTTCGATTTGGCTGGACCCAGACGGTAAGGAAACAACGTTCCAGTCTGGAGCTCCGTCTGGTTTATTCTTACTCGCAAACACCAAGGAATTATTTGGTTGTTGACCACCGAATGGTGTTGATCTAATATTAGGCCAAATATGGCATACTCGTAATTTGCTAGTGCTATCTCCTTCACCGGAATCGCAGTGGGGAAATTCACACTGAATTCAGGATTGGTTGAGGTTATTGGGATCATGGTGGTTTTCACCGGGATGGTATTTTCTACTATTCGTTGAAGTGGTTCTTGCGATGTTGTCATTATATTCGTGTTGTTTTTCTAATTTTTACATCACAGAATAATAAACACGGACCATCTTCGAGAACTCATCGTCGGATATTAATGTGTCATCGCGGGAGTACGATAATTGCGAGTACGCGGTTGACACAACATGGAATTTAACTACGTAATCCTGTAGTTTACGCTGGCTGCATGATGATATATTTTTGTTATTATTGAAATTATTCCCGCGATTGTTGTCGCCGCGGATATACAAATTGGAACAGCTATCGGAGCAACCATTGTTACTGAAGAGAATATAATACCGGCCCCAGTAATTGCACCTGATACCCAGTACACGGTAACATCAACTGCGGTAATTCTTCGTCGATATTGTTTTTGCTTGGTACTCCTCAGTGAGTGTTTTGAGTTTAGTTTGAAATTCTCTGACCTGATCATAGCGATACTGCTGTGATAACATTTTATTTATTACAATAGATTTCAATTAGGTTGTTTATCCAAATCCGCTACAAATTCCACATACCATGTTATTGGTGTACTAGCAAAATTATTATCGGCGGATGTTAATGTGAATCGTTCAGTTGTTCCCTGGTCGATGATAGTTGATGTTGTATTATTCATTCCAGTTGAACTCGTCGATGAAATATTAAATTGAGTCGGGGACACTAGTGTTAATCGATAAATACCCTTGACGTCCGCGGTGATATTTAATATATTAGTTTGTGTTGTCCACGCAAATGATCCGTGTTGGATCGTATACACCACATTGATAGATTCATGAGGAATTTTAATTTTATCTAATCGAGTTATCATCTCAGGAAAATCGTATAGCCTGATGGAATAACATACCCATGTTGAAATCTGGTTTAATTCTATAACGTGACATAGTAGTAATAATCATTTTATAGAGAACGGAATCTTTTCATACATATTAGCTTTTAATCTATATATGTTTCTTATTATAGTGACACATGGATATATTTGTTCTGACAAAGCAAAAAACTGAATAAGACAAGGAGCAACCTGACTTAGGGAACTGGAACCGGACTTGAAGGCCTTCAACCGGACTGCAGAGCTCTTAAAGCATATAATCATATGAATAATTTGCAATGAACGCTTCTGACATAAGATTGCCAAAGTAAGTAACATTCTTGTTAATATTTACTTTGCTCATAGGTATAACTCACACAGATTACATTTTGAAGATATCTTGCAAAATTAAACGCTTGGAAGATAGTGAATGACAATAAGGCAACCCTTGGAACGAAGCGACAAAGCGAAAGGATAAAACATTATGAACCAAAAATGGAAGACGATTTCTGTTGTGAAATTGAAACATTCCTTTCTCTTAATTATTAGTTTTTATGGCTGATGTTTTATGGGTGAGGACATTCCAATAAATTGACATGAAATGCAAAAGACATGGATTGAATAGAAAGCCAAACGTTCCCATTAACAACTACACTCTTTCGTACACATCTCAGTAGAAAAGAGCATTGATATGCCATCAATTTAAATCAATTAATTCTCTGATTGGCATTGGCCAAACAGTATATTTTTTTTCCTTTCGTTGAAAACCATGGACTTCATTCAGATTAAACATTCAATACTTTATTAGTATTTTCAGCTCTCTCCTTTTAATCACCGTACATCCGCGATCAAATGTAACACTGCTATGTACAAAATAAGTGTGACAAAATAGTTTTTCTCTTTAACTGGATATATGGGCGCTAAGAAAGTATTACGAGTCCTTGTGTTTAATGTTTCTCTAACGAATAGAATTTAACGACCATTCTGAAGATGCGTAGGTTATATATTGTATAGAGATCGTGTAACTAAATCTGATAACAGCGTTGTGCGTTCTAGTTACATCTACTACTTTAGGAAAGCTTGATAATGCTTGGGCACTGACATTACCGTTCAAGTCAAGATATAACAATGTTTAGATGCTGACATAATCCTTGATGACAACATGACAGTTAATATATGCGGAAATTGGGTTAATGGCAAGTAATGACAAAACGTGTACGCTGTCATGACATTCCACGGCTCTACAGGGGAATCCATACACGCTGGCAATACATTCCGTGGCAACAAATGAAAATAGTGCAAGTTGACATGCCCTTGTATTGATAGGTTTTGTGTTTTGAACGGCTTCATTAATTATATTGTGACTGTTTCTGGCATTTTATGTCACTTTGGCTGTTTTTAAAATACATTATGGTTAAAAAAAGATCCTTGATCAAGGTATAGTCACTACATTTTGTTTCTTCATAACATTTGTATTGTGACTAATGCAAAACAAAAAACCCATCGAAAACAAAACACTACTATAACCACTACTATTACTACACTAAAAGCTATTCACAAAAGGGGTATATACATTTTATCACTTTTTACCGTGGCTGTATAAATTTGTCCTCATTCTGTTGCTTGGCGATATGCAACGTAATAGATTGCTGTAACAATTCTGATGATTAAGGAAGTGACATTAAATGAATATAAATGAGTTATCATCGTTACGTTACAATCATGTCATGGATAAGGTAAAATTTCATAACGATCCATGGCGTGTTAGTTTCTTATGAATTAGCGGGAAGATGGGTGGAGATTTGGTATGCGTGATGAAGCTAATAACAATAATTAATAATAATTATACTAATGTCCTTGTGTGTTAATACGGGAAGTTTTGAGGGACCTGAGGGACTTATCCCAGTGCAGTTGGTCCAAGTCTCTGGGAGACAAAAGAAACAAGAAGAACAGAGGCAGAAGTTAGATGGTCTGGAGGAATTTGGATTACCAGTCCAGAAAGATCATACAGATGAGTAGGAACACAGAACAGGAGGAAAATCTAGCATACTAAGTCAAATGATGAAATATAGGCCGTCGTTTGCTCGAGTTAACGACGAGTGATAGGGTTTTTAATTTGAATTTTATTTGAGAGATGAACGTTATTTAATAATAATACATTGTTCTTTATTTCAATTTCATGTTTTATGTATTCATTAATTTAACGGATCTTTGCATCTCTCGATCACTACTTCCATTTCTGACGAACACGAGCCAGGGTGGGTCTTTGAATTTAAATAATATTGGGAGCACCCCACCCCAACCTATATAAAGGCCAACCTCTACAGCCTGTCACAGAAAGTCATGTGAATTCATAGACACCAACAGAAGAGCCGAGTACAACGAAAAAGTCTGTCGCGTGGTTTGTTGAATATAGAGTGAAACATACTACGGAAAACCACATTTATGTCAGCGACAAAAAAATTTAATTTTCTTAGGATACGTATGGGATTTATTAAATATTCAGCTCTCACATAGTTGAAAAATATCTTACTATGATTTATAGCAAGCTACCACTCTTATATCCATTATATTGCTTAATTTAAAAAATGAATAATCTTTTCAGATAGGACAAATATCAGCGCAAACTAAAATCGCACACCCGCCCCCCCCCCCCCTAAACCTTTTTTTTTGCTTGCTGTATAATCTTGCTAAAAAAATATTATTAAAGAGTGACGATTAGGTTTATCCTATAGCTCACGCATTAAACGAAACATATTGACATCTTGTTGATATAAAAAGCAAGCACTGATACTGAAGTTTATAATTTACTAACTACGCTATAAATATTATAGAAAATGAAAGTCTGAGTTGATGTAGACTCCTGGTTAAGATATTGTTCAGGACCTGCACTACTCTGACACAAAAAAGAAAACACATTTTAATGGAAGAGACAAATTACTAAAATTCAAACGAAGCAATTGGTCTCTGAGAGGTCTTTGGATTATTTTTTCTGTCTTACAGTAAGTAATGTACGTAAAACTTCAACACAGTTTAATTGGCCTGAATATTTTCCCCGACGTCCCTTTCGGCCGCCATCATGGCAGAAGTGACATACTTATTGAAAAGTGTCGAAACATTTAATCTTAAAGTTGAATTCATTGAACATTAAAATTTATCACATTTAAGCCTTAAAAGTGTCTGTGAAGTGTCACTTCAAACTTGTTATTCTACCCGACCCCCCACCACTCCTTATCAGTGTTAGACATGAAATGCCAGAATATACGACGCATTGAGATTTGACCATGGAATCGCAACACTGTCCTGAGAAAGTAGCCATAACCTCTTCATAGGAACCCATGTCAAATATATATTTTCAAACGAAAGTTGATATGTAACGTAAATTAGGTAACGCTGCTTACGATTGGTCAGAGTCAATCAAGGCTTTGCAAGTAACTTGAATTTAATGTGACGACCTTGGTAAAAATTCCTTGTCTGAAACTTCCCGAGAGAGGAGACGTTTGGCTCACATGAAGCAAAAAAATAATAGTTCTTTCCTTTTAAAACAAGAAAAGGGGACCAGGTGGCTGTCTTGTAAGAAGAGACGGGTTTTAGTGCTAGGACACACAATTTCTGAATGAGAACAGCATTAAAGAACGCAAATTTAATTTATGACTTAATTTTCTATTTTCTATTTCTTTATAATTTTATTCAAATCTGTTTGTATATGACCAGGATCCATATATTGTATCGTTTATTCAATTTCATAAAATCATTTTGATTCTAGAGCTGCTATGCAATTTACGGCTTGCATGCGATCCAAATTTTCATGTGTAGGATTTCATAGGGTTATATGAATTAGTTTCCTTTGTCTGTTAGTATGATACTGATTATCATAACGTAACGATAATTTATATCTTATTTTGTGATTTTAAATAATATTATAGGTTAGATAATTATGTCAGCTAGAATTGTTGAATTGTATGCAATAGTAATCGAAGATGTGGTAGCATACGGTACTATTAGATACACCGTCAGGTGTTAATGTATAGTCGGTCGCTAGGACGTGAGAGTGGCGCCCTAATGCAGAGTTGCTAGATACGCGAATTTTTCGCCCAGTTGGGATCCTTTCGAAATTTGGTTGCGTGAAACGTTTTTAGATTGCGGTTGCGGGTTTTGGGCTGCTTTCTGATTTGTGTCGCCGTAATTTGGGCTGCATCAAATTGCTATTAAATTTTCCGCATTCAATTTCAAATTGGTGCTAGTGATGATGATATCTAAAAATCTTAATGAATCCATTATTCTAGATGTATCTCAATAACTGTTATCTCATATACTTATTTTTTTTAAATTCCGGAACGAATCGCACTTCTAATTCCAAATATCAATTAAGCTAGCATATCAATAGCATTATCTATGCTGCTAACTGTAGCCTGTAGGGCGTATGCCTTATTATCACTTATCAGTGTTATAATATTGTTAAATTTATGGTATCTGGCTCTTATTTACACTTCCGATTGTAATATATAAATTGGGTGGCTTTTAGGTTGCTTTTTAAAAGTACACATGCGGAAATTGAAAAATGTATCTGGTAACATTGCCTTAATGAAATAGATCAGAATCTTCACAGTGTTTAGATAACTAGTTATGCTTCTAAGTAACGTGAGTGAGGGAATAATTTGATGTACGTATAGAAAGTGATACGTTTAAAGATTTAGGGGAAATTTTGTCCTTTAAGAATACGCTTTCTGGGAGATAGAGGACAGTGAGACACGGAAGTCCGAAAAGAGATGACATGTTCAGAATAAAAGACTAGGGAATCTGGAAAGAGATGAAGCGCTCAGAATGGGAAGACTAGAGCAATTAGGAATACGTGCGATACACGGGTAAAGAGAAGAAGGTGAAGCATTGCACCTTTTTCACCACTCTTAATTATGATTCAAATCCATTATGATAATTCAAAATCAGACAGTGCTATTAAATTATGCTGACATAACTTAGGTTGAATTGGTGTTACCACTATTAGTTTGGTATTTATATTTTTCTTGGTTAAGGGTCTAGTATTGCATTCTTTGTTCCCAATAGTCTTACTCAGTTCTCTGTTGATTTTGTATCTTTCCATTCAAATCAGGTTATAAAATGAGGGAGATCATCACCTTAAACAACATCCAATTAACCACCCCTCTTAGTAAGAGGGCGATGTTACCCTTATGATTCAGGATTTATTAATATATTTTGTATTTGTTTTAATTTGTGACAATTGCAGCTATTTTGTAAAAATATTATTATGGGGAAATACTTTTGCATGCAAATTAAAATATACTTGAACTATAAATGTATTTGGAAAAAGTTTACTCGGGAATTTTCGTACATTCTTTACGGACGGAAACTACCGAGGTACCGGTACAATGACAATATAGCGGTAAACGGAAATAAAGTGCTATCGCACACCATAGTTAACATGACCTTCAGTGGCAAGACATAACAGTCGATACAGGCTGATATAATCTCCAATGAATGACGTAATAACTTTTAGATTTTAATATAATTCTGTTTTGCAAAACATGAGAAAACATATTTTCAGACATGACCCGTATTAAAAGGCGATACTATTAATAACCATTATCTTAAGGGTTATATACGTGTCCTTACTTTTAGCCTCTCACTACATACTTTTCCTCATCCGGGTTGATTGACGTCATGCAACATGATATGCTGACTATTAGTAACTTCGATCAAGGAAGTGTCATACTTAAACGGTGCAGTATCGTACTGGTGCTAGCGTCACTTTTCACCCACAAGGTAAAATTTCACTACGACCATAGAAAGAAAGAGCAAAATTAGTGTGCATGTGACTAAACAAATAGAAGATTAAATCCATTTATAAGCGTTATATTTAATTGTACACGGTTATCAAACAAAAAGAGTTGTGCTTTCACCTGAATGAAGCAGGGTGTTTAAAAACTTAAGCTATCCATTCTCATTGCGATACAGTTCGTAACGATATGGCAATAACGCAATGACTTCTCTCTTCAAGTACTTTTCAAAGAAATCCGTGTTTCTCAAGAATTTTCAATATTTTGGACTATCATGTTTGGTATACACCAGTAAATTTAATTTAAGTGAAGCATATTTAATTGCTAAGAATCTAATATCACATCGGCTTAATAGGTATCTGTCATGATTAGTTAGCAGTGAAAATATCTCAAACAAAATTTTCATAAATAAGCCTTTCATAGTAAAATATAACCTCGTCACAATTACTTAAACTACTCCTGGAATTACTATTGCTATCATTTTCATTCTTTTTTACAATAAAGCAGATTTAAATCAAATTAAAAGCCACGTATAATTATTGTAATTTGAGTGATATCAAATACAAAATTACAATGAATTGTATCGAGTACATTTTTAACATTAAAAGACTTCTAGGTTCCAATTATAATGTACAAAATAAAATATGGAAACCTGGACTATGTTATAAATGTTAACCTGATAACTTTTCGCAACTCGTCTTTATTTACTGGCGACAACAGCTAATTTAATATTTATGTGAGTATTTAATGCTGTAAATGTTTAAGAAAGATACTAAATTGTATAAAACGAAGAAAAGCGGGCATGGGCCTAAGCTGAGACTATCGCCATAGCACTCCAGTGTTACCAAAGCAATGTCACATCATGGAGTAGTGTTGATATAGGGGTTTTGCCATTTTAGCCTATTGCAGTCCTGCCTTAGGTCATTGCCTTCTATCCCCCTGAATTTCACTTATTTTAACAGAAAACGTATATATTTTTATGTACAACCCGTGCATTATTAATCCATCAAAAGTTTAACCAGTGACCAACCAAGTCATCGAACACGTAGCCAGTGATCTCAGTAACAATCAAAGGTAACACAGTGATCTCAGTGACAAGCAACGCGATGCAATGAGAAGGAGGAGTCCATTAAAGATTTCCTCAGCCGCTCACAAAATTCCACTGCAACATTGGGCGATCAACGTCTCAATTATTTTGTAAGGTAAAGCGCGCGAAGCTGTATGCAACTTAGCTGCCGGAGAGGCTGATGATCACACATCTATTACTATAAAAATATAATTTTAAATACGCAAGACAAAGAAATAATAAATATTATATGTATAAATAAAATGGATTATAAAACTGATTCAGGTTGAGTTTACCTAGTCTCATACTTTTAAATGTCCAAAATATAACAAATATATTTAAAAAGATACTCTGAAACTCATAAGATATTCAAAATCATGTCAGCACCTAGAGAAAGAGTTGGAAAGATTCGGGAAAGCCTCCGTGTAAAGGATTAAACATGACTAAACAGAAATAATACAAATTGGCACCTGGCAGGGTAATCACCGTAGAGCGAGATTGAGTTAAATAACCATGAATGATTTTTTTGGGGGAAATGCAATTACAGAAAACTATAAACAACTAATATAAAAAGATTAAAGAACACACAAATATCATGGTTTTAACGCCATTATGTATAACAGAGCCGCCCAAGTGGCCAAACATATCTTTACCCCATTTAAAATAACCACTGCAATCCATTGACATGAAAAATACAATTTTAAATACATAAAGAGATAACAAATTTTACATAGGAAACTAAAATGCATACTATTATAAAAGAGGCTCTATGCAGAGCAAAAATCGAAGGTTTGGGATTACCCAGTAATATAATCTGAGAATGTGCATATATATTTAAAACTTATAAATATAGTCAAAACAAGATACATTATGGGGGGCCATATATATATATATATATATATATATATATATATATATATATATATATATATATATATATATGTACATCGGGACAGGCAAATTGTGAGTATTGAAAGAGTATTATAAATTATTATGATGATACAGGCAGAGGTACACCTACCTCATTATTGAATACGCCTTTACCATAGTCTGTGCATTGGCAACTTTTGTCGCCATTGTCGCCTATTGATAGGAGGCAAAGAAAGTTAGTAGACGCAGACAATGGTGTTCAGTGCTATGCGACTTCAACTCCGTGCGAGGCCGATAGTGGCAATGCACGTGCACGTGATGGGTGGGCTGAAGTTCTGAGGTTCGGAACCATTAAATAGAGTGCGCCTGAGAACGTGAAGTCAGACATTTACGATCGAACCACGTATTCACTATCCTGGTTGCCCACCTGATACCCGCGATAGGCTTGCAAAAGACCATTTCTTATGGACAGTACAAGATGAAAACCTAAAACTTGAAATTTGGCGGCATCATCCTAGTAGATTGCAAGAAGTCATCAGTGTAGGGGTCGAATGGGAGGCTTTCCTGCGTGCTGGCGTAAGACAGAAGCCAGTAAGTTCTGCATGTAGAGGCTATGAAGAGTCAGAAGGCAAGGACGATGATAACACAAACAGAACTGTAATAGCAAAGTTGGAAGCAAAAGTGAAAGAATTAATAAAACAAAATAAGAAGTTGACTGAAAAGCATCAAGATACATTAGATCGTTGGCTCTAGTCTGGGTATAAGCAACGCAATTCAAGGCAAACAGGGGTCCAGTGTTGGAATTGTAATGGTCGGGGTCATTACCAAAGCGAATGCACCAAGCCATTAAACAGATACAATGAACGGTGGAGAACAAGAGGCCAGGGAGAGGGAGATTCAAGGAGGACAAGTACAGAAAACGCCAAACCTGTACGTTATGTAAACGAAGAGTCGGGACTGTACACGCAATGTTGTGTTAAATGAGTGGAGCTCGCTATGCTAGCAGACACAGGCGCTGCTGTTTCGATCAGCAACAAGAGGCGGTAAGAAGCACTTGGTCATCTAAAACCAAAACTCAATGCTGTGGATAGTCAACTAATCAGTGCATCCAGTAACAAAATTGAAACATATGGTCAGACTGAATTTTTAATAGCTTGGACAGATGTCAGAAGGCGACATGTTTTCGTAGTAGCTGACATTAGGCCCGATGGAATATTTGGGTTAGATTTTTCCCGGCTGCATAAGTGCGATATTAGTATTACGCAGTGTATACTGCAGATGCAGGGACTAAAGCTCTCATGCCACTTTGCGGGGTCTATGGGCTGTCATTGTATCACCTTGGTTGAAAACATCATTGTCCCGGCAGAGACGAAAGTTATCACTCGAGGTTGGATGGCGAATGTTGGTTGTGGGAAGCTAGCTACAGAGTCAGTGCTAGAGCCTCTATCGATGTTTAGGCATGAAACTAAAATCTTTGTCGCGCGAGCCGTCATTAAGACGATGGACGGAACAGTGCCAATACGGTTGCTAAACCCGACTAAAGAGGTGGTAAACTTGCAGGCTGCTGTGTGTTGTGCTGAAGCCAGTGCGGCCCTATCGACACAGATTGTCGAAAGTCCGAAACCGGATTCGAACAGCAGTCTGCCTTCACATTTAACTGAATTATGTGAGAAATCAAGCGTCCATTTGACTCCGGATCAAGCACTCGGCCTAAGCAAACAATTAAGTGAATTTTTCACAGTGTTTGTTAAAGAAGATGACGACTTGGGCAGAACAAACTTGATCAAACACACTGTCAAGACAGGCAATACCGCTCCAATTCGAGTCCCATCTAGAAGATTAACGTTCCAGCTCCGACAGGAGATTGACATACAAGTTGACGACATTCTTAGAAAAGGGGTTATAGAACCGTCTGTGCCTCTGACTAATACTGAAGCCATCACGGCTGCAAGAGCGTTGTTGGATAATTTTATTTGTAGATTTAGTGAACCTCGTGTAATATTATCTGACCAAGGCCGATAGATCGAAAGTGCCCTATTCAAAGAGTTCTGTGTAATGTTAGGGATTAAGAAGACGCGAACGTCTACCTATCATCCGCAATGTATTTGTATGGTGGAACGGTATAACAGAACTTTATGCCAGATGCTTGCAGCATACGTAGATAATAAACCTGAAAACTGGGAGCAGTACCTTTGTCTTACGAGCATGGCCTATCGTGCATCTGAGCACAGTTCCTCTGGATTCACCCCGAACAAGCTGATGCTGGGTAGATAAGTGATTCTCCCTACAGATCTTTTAGTTGGCAAAACACCAGACGAGGCCCCTAGAATTTGCCTCGATTTGTGGCAAATTATAGAAATGCAATGTAGGAGGCCAACGAAGAAGCACGAAAACAATTACGCACAGCTATTCGGCATCAGAAAGTCGTCTATGATCTCAAGGTTCACGGCCAGTCTTTCAGTGATGGTGACATGCTGTGGTTGCACCAGACACTAAGAAAGAAAGGGAAATCACCTAAACTTATGGTCAAATGGACTGTCCCGTGGCGAATTGTAAAGAAGATAACGGATGTTACATACCTGATTACACGGACCAATCATAAGGCGACTCAGATTGTTCACTTCAACAAACTAAAACCATGCTTGGTGCGACCTGAGAGTGAATACCAAAACACCGATGGCCAGGAAAATATGCACGATAGCGGTGATGAAACCGAGAAGGAAGAAGAGGAATCACCATATCCAATTACAGCCCAAAGGGCCAAGTTAATGGAACAAAGAAGGGCGCGGCGAAGAAACGCTGCTGTGTTGTACTAAGGTACACACATAAATTGTAAACGAGTTCAGATATGTCATGTGCTTGTAGCACTGACAATGAGTAAAGCTCAAAAATTTGATATAAGCGTAATACGCCGGTAGAAGCAGCAAATCAAAGTTATATATGGGTGGGTAATAATTTTTCCTCGTGATTATTACATGGATGGGTTGAGACATATTGTCAACGGGTGACATCAAAAGCCGCGAAGTGAAAATTAAATTAAACAATCACACTATTCACACTATTCACATAGCCTCTGGGTGCATTCTGATTTAATTAAAAAAGGAAAAAGGAGAAAGAAATGTTATGGAGAGTGCGCCTTTAAAATCTGTTTATTGTGATTTTGCGACATTTAGTCTGCGGGAGTAGATATATGCATTTGCTACTGAGAAGGATCTTTAGGAGGAGTACTTATGTTCAATCAGGACGGAATATTGTATCTGGGATATAATACAGCGATGATACAAGAATTGTGCTTGTAGTAGAGCGCGCAAATAGCGAGATTTTGATGAGACAAGAGAGACGAGAATCAGTGACGAGGATATCGGCTGTGTTAGTATTTACTTATGCTAGAGTGAAGAAATTAGCTGTGTTATTATGTTTTTAGAAAGTTATTAGTTTAGAAGAACCGTAAATAAAACAAAATAACGTGTGTTTGACAACACCTTCTCCCCTCTGTATTTAGTATATTCATAAACCTTATACTGTATTTATTGAAATTCACACTGTAAGGGATTGGGGGGTTACAATAATAATAATAACAATAAGAACCGCATTCATCTTCATTGGTTTTGAATAGCAATTGGTAGTGTGCTACCAAGTACATCGAGACAGGCAAATTGTGAGTATTGAAAGAGTACTATAAATTATTATGATGGCTACAGGCAGAGGTACACCTACCTCATTATTGAATACGCCTTTACCACAGTCTGTGCATTGGCGACTCTTGTCGCCATTGTCGCCTATTGATAGGAGGCAAAGAAAGTTAGTAGACGCAGACAATGGTGTTCAGTGCTATGCGACTTCAACTCCGTGCGAGGCCGATAGTGGCAATGCACGTGCACGTGATGGGTGGGCTGAAGTTCTGAGGTTCGGAACCATTAAAGAGAGTGCGCCTGAGAACGTGAAGTCAGACATTTACGATCGAACCACGTATTCACTATCCTGGTTGCCCACCTGATACCCGCGATAGGCTTGCAAAAGACCATTTCTTATGGACAGTACAAGATGAAAACCTAAAACTTGAAATTTGGCGGCATCATCCTAGTAGATTGCAAGAAGTCATCAGTGTAGGGGTCGAATGGGAGGCTTTCCTGCGTGCTGGCGTAAGACAGAAGCCAGTAAGTTCTGCATGTAGAGGCTATGAAGAGTCAGAAGGCAAGGACGATGATAACACAAATAGAACTGTAATAGCAAAGTTGGAAGCAAAAGTGAAAGAATTAATAAAACAAAATAAGAAGTTGACTGAAAAGCATCAAGATACATTAGATCGTTGGCTCGAGTCTGGGTATAAGCAACGCAATTCAAGGCAAACAGGGGTCCAGTGTTGGAATTGTAATGGTCGGGGTCATTACCAAAGCGAATGCACCAAGCCATTAAACAGATACAATGAACGGTGGAGAACAAGAGGCCAGGGAGAGGGAGATTCTAGGAGGACAAGTACAGAAAACGCCAAACCTGTACGTTATGTAAACGAAGAGCCGGGACTGTACACGCAATGTTGTGTTAAATGAGTGGAGCTCGCTATGCTAGCAGACACAGGCGCTGCTGTTTCGATCAGCAACAAGAGGCGGTAAGAAGCACTTGGTCATCTAAAACCAAAACTCAATGCTGTGGATAGTCAACTAATCAGTGCATCCAGTAACAAAATTGAAATATATGGTCAGACTGAATTTTTAATTGCTTGGACAGATGTCAGAAGGCGACATGTTTTCGTAGTAGCTGACATTAGGCCCGATGGAATATTTGGGTTAGATTTTTCCCGGCTGCATAAGTGCGATATTAGTATTACGCAGTGTATACTGCAGATGCAGGGACTAAAGCTCTCATGCCACTTTGCGGGGTCTATGGGCTGTCATTGTATCACCTTGGTTGAAAACATCATTGTCCCGGCAGAGACGAAAGTTATCACTCGAGGTTGGATGGCGAATGTTGGTTGTGGGAAGCTAGCTACAGAGTCAGTGCTAGAGCCTCTATCGATGTTTAGGCATGAAACTAAAATCCTTGTCGCGCGAGCCGTCATTAAGACGATGGACGGAACAGTGCCAATACGGTTGCTAAACCCGACTAAAGAGGTGGTAAACTTGCAGGCTGGTGTGTGTTGTGCTGAAGCCAGTGCGGCCCTATCGACACAGATTGTCGAAAGTCCGAAACCGGATTCGAACAGCAGTCTGCCTTCACATTTAACTGAATTATGTGAGAAATCAAGCGTCCATTTGACTCCGGATCAAGCACTCGGCCTAAGCAAACAATTAAGTGAATTTTTCACAGTGTTTGTTAAAGAAGATGACGACTTGGGCAGAACAAACTTGATCAAACACACTGTCAAGACAGGCAATACCGCTCCAATTCGAGTCCCATCTAGAAGATTAACGTTCCAGCTCCGACAGGAGATTGACATACAAGTTGACGACATTCTTAGAAAAGGGGTTATAAAACCGTCTGTGCCTCTGCCTAATACTGAAGCCATCACGGTTGCAAGAGCGTTGTTGGATAATTTTATTTGTAGATTTAGTGTACCTCGTGTAATATTATCTGACCAAGGCCGATATATCGAAAGTGCCCTATTCAAAGAGTTCTGTGTAATGTTAGGGATTAAGAAGACGCGAACGTCTACCTATCATCCGCAATGTATTTGTATGGTGGAACGGTATAACAGAACGTTATGCCAGATGCTTGCAGCATGCGTAGATAATAAACCTGAAAACTGGGAGCAGTACCTTTGTCTTACGAGCATGGCCTATCGTGCATCTGAGCACAGTTCCTCTGGATTCACCCCGAACAAGCTGATGCTGGGTAGATAAGTGATTCTCCCTACAGATCTTTTAGTTGGCAAAACACCAGACGAGGCCCCTAGAATTTGCCTCGATTTGTGGCAAATTATAGAAATGCAATGTAGGAGGCCAACGAAGAAGCACGAAAACAATTACGCACAGCTATTCGGCATCAGAAAGTCGTCTATGATCTCAAGGTTCACGGCCAGTCTTTCAGTGATGGTGACATGCTGTGGTTGCACCAGACACTAAGAAAGAAAGGGAAATCACCTAAACTTATGGTCAAATGGACTGTCCCGTGGCGAATTGTAAAGAAGATAACGGATGTTACATACCTGATTACACGGACCAATCATAAGGCGACTCAGATTGTTCACTTCAACAAACTAAAACCATGCTTGGTGCGACCTGAGAGTGAATACCAAAACACCGATGGCCAGGAAAATATGCACGATAGCGGTGATGAAACCGAGAAGGAAGAAGAGGAATCACCATATCCAATTACAGCCCAAAGGGCCAAGTTAATGGAACAAAGAAGGGCGCGGCGAAGAAACGCTGCTGTGTTGTACTAAGGTACACACATAAATTGTAAACGAGTTCAGATATGTCATGTGCTTGTAGCACTGACAATGAGTAAAGCTCAAAAATTTGATATAAGCGTAATACGCCGGTAGAAGCAGCAAATCAAAGTTATATATGGGTGGGTAATAATTTTTCCTCGTGATTATTACATGGATGGGTTGAGACATATTGTCAACGGGTGACATCAAAAGCCGCGAAGTGAAAATTAAATTAAACAATCACACTATTCACACTATTCACATAGCCTCTGGGTGCATTCTGATTTAATTAAAAAAGGAAAAAGGAGAAAGAAATGTTATGGAGAGTGCGCCTTTAAAATCTGTTTATTGTGATTTCGCGACATTTAGTCTGCGGGAGTAGATATATGCATTTGCTACTGAGAAGGATCTTTAGGAGGAGTACTTATGTTCAATCAGGACGGAATATTGTATCTGGGATATAATACAGCGATGATACAAGAATTGTGCTTGTAGTAGAGCGCGCAAATAGCGAGATTTTGATGAGACAAGAGAGACGAGAATCAGTGACGAGGATATCGGCTGTGTTAGTATTTACTTATGCTAGAGTGAAGAAATTAGCTGTGTTATTATTTTTTTAAAAAGTTATTAGTTTAGAAGAACCGTAAATAAAACAAAATAACGTGTGTTTGACAACACCTTCTCCCCTCTGTATTTAGTATATTCATAAACCTTATACTGTATTTATTGAAATTCACACTGTAAGGGATTGGGGGGTTACAATAATAATAATAACAATAAGAACCGCATTCATCTTCATTGGTTTTGAATAGCAATTGGTAGTGTGCTACCAAGTACATCGAGACAGGCAAATTGTGGGTATTGAAAGAGTACTATAAATTATTATGATGGCTACAGGCAGAGGTACACCTACCTCATTATTGAATACGCCTTTACCACAGTCTGTGCATTGGCGACTCTTGTCGCCATTGTCGCCTATTGATAGGAGGCAAAGAAAGTTAGTAGACGTAGACAATGGTGTTCAGTGCTATGCGATTTCAACTCCGTGCGAGGCCGATAGTGGCAATGCACGTGCACGTGATGGGTGGGCTGAAGATCTGAGGTTCGGAACCATTAAAGAGAGTGCGCCTGAGAACGTGAAGTCAGACATTTACGATCGAACGACGTATTCAGTATCCAAGAGAGCGAGTAGTTCGCCTACTGATAGTCTGCTTCAGACCATTGACACACTCATTACGGACAAGTTTGACAAATTAAGCACCACCATGGGTCATTTGTTGACAAAATGTTCGAATGGGAGCCGCAGTGAGATTAAGGAAGTAAGGGAGACGCCAGACTTGCAGTGGACCAAGAGGGTCAAAACTGGAAAACATAACTCTGGTCTTCTGCGGCTCTAACTCGAAATAAGGCAACAGTAAGAAATATGACAGAGGAACAAATTTATATTCAAGAAATGGAAAACAGAAGAAAGGAAAAACAAAGGAGGAGACGGGAAGAAGATCAGAAGATGATGGATGATTGCTTATACAACGATGAATCTCTAGAAGAATCTGTATTTCACAATTGAAATGTATAATAATAAATAAATAATAAAATAAATAAAAAAACAAATTAAAAAATATATATACACAAACACCAAAAAATATATATCACTCAATCTATAACAGGCATACAAAAAACAAGTAGGGCAGAAGGGCCTTCCTAATGTGGTCTGCAAAGATCGAAGGGGAAAGCACACTGCAAAAAAGAATTAAAAATGTATAGCCTGAGGAAATAACATACCCATGTTGAAATCTGGTTTAATTCTATAACGTGACATAGTAGTAATAATCAATTTATAGAGAACGGAATTTTTTCATACATATTAGCTTTTTAATCTATATATGTTTCTTATTATAGTGACACATGGATATATTTGTTCTGACAAAGCAAAAAACTGAATAAGACAAAGAGCAACCTGACTTAGGGAACTGGAACCGGACTTGAAGGCCTTCAACCGGACTGCAGAGCTCTTAAAGCATATAATCATATGAATAATTTGCAATGAACGCTACTGATATAAGATTGCCAAAGTAAGGAAGATTGTTGTTAATATTTACTTTGCTCATATGTATAACTCACACAGATTACATTTTGAAGATATCTTGCAAAATTAAACGCTTGGAAGATAGTGAATGACAATAAGGCAACCCTTGGAACGAAGGGACAAAGCGAAAGCCGATAAAACATTATGAACCAAAAATGGAAGACGATTTCCGTTGTGAAATTGAAACATTCGTTTCTATTAATTATTAGTTTTATGGCTGATGTTTTATGGGTTGGGACATTCCAATAAATTGACATGAAATGCAAAAGACATGGATTGAATAGAAAGCCAAACGTTCCCATTAACAACTACACTCTTTCGTACACATCTCAGTAGAAAAGAGCAATGATATGCCATCAATTTAAATCAATTAATTCTCTGATTGGCATTGGCCAAACAGAGAATTTGTTTTCATTCCGTTGAGAACCATGGACTTCATTCAGATTAAACATTCAATACTTTATTAGTATTTTCAGCTCTCTCCTTTTAATCACCGTACATCCGCGATCAAATGTAACATTGCTATGTACTACATAAGTGTGACAAAACAGTTTTTCTCTGTAACTGGATATATGGGCGCTGACAAAGTCCTACGAGTCCTTGTATTTAATGTTTCCTTAAAGAATATAATTTAATAACCATTCTGAAGATGCGTAGGTTATATATTGTATAGAGATCATGTAACTAAAACTGATAACAGCGTTGTGCGTTCTAGTTACATCTACTACTTTAGGAAAGGTTGATAATACTTGGACACTGACATTACCGTTCAAAGCAAGATATAGCAATGTTCAGATGCTGACACAATCCTTGATGACAACATGACAGTTAATATATGCGGAAATTGGGTTAATAGCAAGAAATGACAAAATGTGTACGCTGTCATGACATTCCACGGCTCTACAGGGGAATCCATACACGCTTGCAATACATTCCGTGGCAACAAATGAAAATAGTGCAAGTTGACATGCCCTTGTATTGATAGGTTTTGTGTTTTAAACGGCTTCATTAATTATATTGTGACTGTTTCTTGCTTTTTATGTCACTTTGGCTGTTTTTAAAATATACTATGGTTAAAAAAAATCCTTGATCAAGGTATAATCACTACATTTTGTTTCTTCATAGCATTTGTAGTGTGACTAATGCAAAACAAAACCCATCGAAAACAAATCACTACTTCAACCACTACTATTACTACTACTAAAAGCTATTCACACAAGGGGTATATACATTTTATCAATTTTTACCCGTGGCTGTATAAATTTGTCCTCATTCTGTTGCTTGGCGATATGCAACGTAATATATTGCTGTAACAATTCTGATGATTAAGGAAGTGACATTAAATGAATATAAATGAGTTATCATCGTTACGTTACAATCATGTCATGGATAAGGTAAAATTTCATAACGATCCATGGCGTGTTAGTTTCTTTTGAATTAGCGGGAAGATGGGTGGAGATTTGGTATGCGTGATGAAACTAATAACAATAATTAATAATAATTATACTAATGTCCTTGTGTGTTAATACGGGAAGTTTTGAGGGACCAGAGGGAATTGGCCCAGTGCAGTTGGTCCAAGTCTCTGAGAGACAAAAGAAACAAGAAGAACAGAGGCAGAAGTTAGATGGTCTGGAGGAATTTGGATTACCAGTCCAGAAAGATCATACAGATGAGTAGGAACACAGAACAGGAGGAAAATATTGCATACTAAGTCAAATGATGAAATATAGGCCGTCGTTTGGTCGAGTTAAAGACTAGTGATAGGGTTTTTAATTTGAATTTTATTTGAGAGATGAACGTTATTTAATAATATTACATTGTTCTTTATTTCAATTTCATGTTTTGTGTATTCATTAATTTAACGGATCTTTCCATCTCTCGATCACTACTTCCATTTCTGACGAACACGAGCCAGGGTGGGTCTTTGAATTTAAATATTATTGGGAGCACTCCACCCCAACCTATATAAAGGCCAACCTCTACAGCCTGTCATAGAAAGTCATGTGAATTCATAGACACCAACAGAAGAGCCGAGTACAACGAAAAAGTCTGTCGCGTGGTTTGTTGAATATAGAGTGAAACATACTACGGAAAACCACATTTATATCAGCGACAAAAAAGTTAATTTTCTTAGGATACGTATGGGATTTATTAAATATCCAGCTCTCACATAGTTGAAAAATATCTCTTTCTATGATTTATAGCAAGCTACCACTCTTATATCCATTATATTGCTTAATTTAAAAAATGAATCATCTTTTCAGATATGAAAAAATATCAGCGCAAACTAAAATCGCAGACCCGCCCTCCCACCCCCAAATCTTTTTTATTGCTTGCTGTATAATCTTTCTAAAAAATATTATTAAAGAGTGACGATTAGGTTTATCCTATAGCTCACGCATTAAACGAAACATATTGACATCTTGTTGATATAAAAAGCAAGCACTGATACTGATGCCTATAATTTACTAACTACGCTATAAATATTATAGAAAATGAAAGTCTGAGTTGATGTAGACTCCTGGATAAGATATTGTTCAGGACCTGCACTACGCTGACACAAAAAAGAAAACACATTTTAATGGAAGAGACAAATTACTAAAATTCAAACAAAGCAATTGGTCTCTGAGAGGTCTTTGGATTATTTTTTTCTGTCTTACAGTAAGTAATGTACGTAAAACTTCAACACAGTTTAATTGGCCTGAATATTTTCCCCGACATCCCTTTCGGCCGCCATCATGGCAGAAGTGACATACTTATTGAAAAGTGTCGAAACATTTAATCTTAAAGTTGAATTCATTGAACATTAAAATTTATCACATTTAAGCCTTAAAAGTGTCTGTGAAGTGTCACTTCAAACTTGTTATTCTACCCGACCCCCCACCACTCCTTATCAGTGTTAGACATGAAATGCCAGAATATACGACGCATTGAGATTTGACCATGGAATCGCAACACTGTCCTGAGAAAGTAGCCATAACCTCTTCATAGGAACCCATGTCAAATATATATTTTCAAACGAAAGTTGATATGTAACGTAAATTAGGTAACGCTGCTTACGATTGGTCAGAGTCAATCAAGGTTTTGCAAGTAACTTGAATTTAATGTGACGACCTTGGTAAAAATTCCTTGTCTGAAACTTCCCGAGAGAGGAGACGTTTGGCTCACATGAAGCAAAAAAAGAATAGTTCTTTCCTTTTAAAACAAGAAAAGGGGACCAGGTGGCTGTCTTGTAAGAAGAGACGGGTTTTAGTGCTAGGACACACAATTTCTGAATGAGAACAGCATTAAAGAACGCAAATTTAATTTATGACTTAATTTTCTATTTTCTATTTCTTTATAATTTTATTCAAATCTGTTTGTATATGACCAGGATCCATATATTGTATCGTTTATTCAATTTCATAAAATCATTTTGATTCTAGAGCTGCTATGCAATTTACGGCTTGCATGCGATCCAAATTTTCATGTGTAGGATTTCATAGGGTTATATGAATTAGTTTCCTTTGTCTGTTAGTATGATACTGATTATCATAACGTAACGATAATTTATATCTTATTTTGTGATTTTGAATAATATTATAGGTTAGATAATTATGTCAGCTAGAATTGTTGAATTGTATGCAATAGTAATCGAAGATGTGGTAGCATACGGTACTATTAGATACACCATCAGGTGTTAATGTATAGTCGGTCGCTAGGACGTGAGAGTGGCGCCCTAATGCAGAGTTGCTAGATACGCGAATTTTTCGCCCAATTGGGATCCTTTCGAAATTTGGTTGCGTGAAACGTTTTTAGATTGCGGTTGCGGGTTTTGGGCTGCTTTCTGATTTGTGTCGCCGTAATTTGGGCTGCATCAAATTGCTATTAAATTTTCCGCATTCAATTTCAAATTGGTGCTAGTGATGATGATATCTAAAAATCTTAATGAATCCATTATTCTAGATGTATCTCCATAACTGTTATCTCATAAACTTATTTTTTTTAAATTCCGGAACAAATCGCACTTCTAATTCCAAATATCAATTAAGTTAGCATATCAATAGCATTATCTATGCTGCTAACTGTAGCCTGTAGGGCGTATGCCCTATTATCACTTATCAGTGTTATAATATTGTTAAATTTATGGTATCTGGTTCTTATTTACTCTTCCGATTGTAATATATAAATTGGGTGGCTTTTAGGTTGCTTTCTAAAAGTACACATGCGGAAATTGAAAAATGTATCTGGTAACATTGCCTTAATGAAATAGATCAGAATCTTCACAGTGTTTAGATAACTAGTTATGCTTCTGAGTAACGTGAGTGAGGGAATACTTTGATGTACGTATAGAAAGTGATATGTTTAAAGATTTAGGGGAAATTTTGTCCTTTAAGAATACGCTTTCTGGGAGATAGAGGACAGTGAGACACGGAAGTCCGAAAAGAGATGACATGTTCAGAATAAAATACTAGGGAATCTGGAAAGAGATGAAGCGCTCAGAATGGGAAGACTAGAGCAATTAGGAATACGTGCGATACACGGGTAAAGAGAAGAAGGTGAAGCATTGCACCTTTTTCACCACTCGTAATTATGATTCAAATCCATTATGATAAATCCAAATCAGACAGTGCTATTAAATTATGCTGACATAACTTAGGGTGAATTGGTGTTACCACTATTAGTTTGGTATTTATATTTTTCTTGGTTAAGGGTCTAGTATTGCATTCTTTGTTCCCAATAGTCTTACTCAGTTCTCTGTTGATGTTCTATCTTTCCATTCAAATCCGGTTATAAAATGAGGGAGATCATCACCTTAAACAACATCTAATTCACCACCCCTCTTAGTAAAAGGGCGATGTTACCCTTATGATTCAGGATTTATTAATATATTTTGTATTTGTTTTAATTTGTGACAATTGTAGCTATTTTGTAAAAATATTATTTTGGGGAAATAATTTTTCATGCAAATTAAAATATACTTAAACTATAAATGTATTTGGAAAAAGTTTACTCGGGAATTTTCGTACATTCTTTACGGATGGGAACTACCGAGGTACCGGTACAATGACAATATAGCGGTAAACGGAAATAAAGTGCTATCGCACACCATAGTTAACATGACCTTCAGTGGCAAGACATAACAGTCGATACAGGCTGATATAATCTCCAATGAATGACGTAATAACTTTTACATTTTAATATAATTCTGTTTTGCAAAACATGAGAAAACATTTTCAGACATGACCCGTATTAAAAGGCAATACTATTAATAACCATTATCTTAAGGGTTATATACGTGTCCTTACTTTTAGCCTCTCACTACATATTTTTCCTCATCCAGGTTGATTGACGTCATGCAACATGATACGCTGATTATCAGCTATTTTGATCAAGGAAGTGTCATACTTAAACGGTGCAGTATCGTACTGGTGCTAGCGTCACTTTTCACCCACAAGGTAAAATTTCACTACGACCATAGAAAGAAAGAGCGAAATTTGTGCGCATGTGACTAAACAAATAGAAGATTAAATCCATTTATAAGCGTTATATTTAATTGTACACGGTTATCAAACAAAAAGAGTTGTGCTTTCACCTGAATGAAGCAGGGTGTTTAAAAACTTAAGCTATCCATTCTCATTGCGATACAGTTCGTAACGATATGGCAATAACGCAATGACTTCTCTCTTCAAGTACTTTTCAAAGAAATCCGTGTTTCTAAAGAATTTTCAATATTTTGGACTATCATGTTTGGTATACACCAGTAAATTTAATTTAAGTGAAGCATATTTAGCTACCAAGAATCTAATATCACATCGGCTTAATAGGTATCTGTCATGATTAGTTAGCAGTGAAAATATCTCAAACAAAATTTTCATAAATAAGCCTTTCATAGTAAAATATAACCTCGTCACAATTACTTAAACTACTCCTGGCATTACTATTGATATCATTTTCATTCTTTTTTACAATAAAGCAGATTTAAATTAAATTAAAAACCATGTATATTTATTGGAATTTGAGTGATATAAAACACAAGATTACAATGAATTGTATCGAGTACATTTTTAACATTAAAAGACTTTTAGGTTCTAATTATAATATAGAATATAAAATATGGAAACCTGGACTATGTTATAAATATTAACCTGATAACTTTTCGCAAGTCGTCTTTATTTACTGGCGACAATAGCTAACTTAATATTTATGTGAGTATTTAATGCTGTAAATGTTTAAGAAAGATACTAAATTGTATAAAACGAAGAAATGTGGGCATGGGCCTAAGCTGAGACTATCGCCATAGCACTCCAGTGTTACCAAAGCAATGTCACATCATGGAGTAGTGTTGGTATAGGGGTTTTGCCATTTTAGCCTATTGCAGTCCTGCCTTAGGTCATTGCCTTCTATCCCCCTGAATTTCACTTATTTTAACAAAAAACGTATATATTTTTATGTACAACCCGTACATTATTAATCCATCAAAAGTTTAAACAGTGACCAACCAAGTCATCGAACACGTAGCCAGTGATCTCAGTAACAATCAAAGGTAACACAGTGATCTCAGTGACAAGCAACGCGATGCAATGAGAAGGAGGAGTCCATTAAAGATTTCCTCAGCCGCTCACAAAATTCCACTGCAACATTGGGCGATCAACGTCTCAATTATTTTGTAAGGTAAAGCGCGCGAAGCTGTATGCAACTTAGCTGCCGGAGAGGCTGATGATCACACATCTATTACTATAAAAATATAATTTTAAATACGCAAGACAAAGAAATAATAAATATTATATGTATAAATAAAATGGATTATAAAACTGATTCAGGTTGAGTTTACCTAGTCTCATACTTTTAAATGTCCAAAATATAACAAATATATTTAAAAAGATACTCTGAAACTCATAAGATATTCAAAATCATGTCAGCACCTAGAGAACGAGTTGGAAAGATTCGGGAAAGCCTCCGTGTCAAGGATTAAACATGACTAAACAGAAATAATAAAAATTGGCACCTGGCAGGGTAATCACCGTAGAGCGAGATTGAGTTAAATAACCATGAATGATTTTTTTCGGGAAATGCAATTACAGAAAACTATAAACAACTAATATAAAAAGATTAAAGAACACACAAATATCATGGCTCTAACGCCATTATGTATAACAGAGCCGCCCAAGTGGCCAAACATATCTTTTCCCCATTTAAAATAACCACTGCAATCCATTGACATGAAAAATACAATTTCAAATACATAAAGAGATAACAAATTTTACATAGGGAACTAAAATGCATTCGATTATAAAAGAGGCTCTATGCAGAGCAAAAATCAAAGGTTTGGGATTACCCAGTAATATAATTTGAGAATGTGCATATATATTTAAAACTTATAAATATAGTCAAAACAAGATACACTATGGGAGGCCATATATATATATATATATAGTATCCTGGTTGCCCACCTGATACCCGCGTTAGGCTTGTAAAAGACCATTTCTTAGGGGCAGTACAAGATGAAAACCTAAAACTTGAAATTTGACGGCATCATCCTAGTAGATTGCAAGAAGCCATCAGAGTAGGGGTCGAATGGGAGGTTTTCCTGCGTGCTGGCGTAAGACAGAAGCCAGTAAGTTCTGCATGTAGAGGCTATGAAGAGTCAGAAGGCAAGGACGAGGATAACACAAATAGAACTGTAATAGCAAAGTTGGAAGCAAAAGTGGAAGAATTAATAAAACAAAATAAGAAGTTGACTGAAAAGCATCAAAATACATTAGATCGTTGGCACGAGTCTGGGTATAAGCAACGCAATTCAAGGCAAACAGGGGTCCAGTGTTGGAATTGTAATGGTCGGGGTCATTACCAAAGCGAATGCACCAAGCCATTAAACAGATACAATGAACGGTGTAGAACAAGAGGTCAGGGAGAGGGAGATTCTAGGAGGACAAGTACAGAAAACGCCAATCCTGTACGTTATGTAAACGAAGAGCCGGGACTGTACACGCAATGTTGTGTTAAAGGAGTGGAGCTCGCTATGCTAGCAGACACAGGCGCTGCTGTTTCGATCAGCAACAAGAGGCGGTATGAAGCACTTGGTCATCTAAAACCAAAACTCAATGCTGTGGATAGTCAACTAATCAGTGCATCCAGTAACAAAATTGAAACATATGGTCAGACTGAATTTTTAATTGCTTGGACAGATGTCAGAAGGCGACATGTTTTCGTAGTAGCTGACATTAGGCCCGATGGAATATTTGGGTTAGATTTTTCCCGGCTGCATAAGTGCGAGATTAGTATTACGCAGATGCAGGGACTAAAGCTCTCATGCCACTTTGCGGGGTCTATGGGTTGTCATCGTATCAGCTTGGTTGAAAACATCATTGTCCCGGCAGAGACGGAAGTTATCAATCGAGGTTGGATGGCGAATGTTGGTTGTGGGAAGCTAGCCTCTATCGATGTTTAGGCATGAAACTAAAATCCTTGTCGCGCGAGCCGTCATTTAGACGATGGACGGAACAGTGCCAAGACGGTTGCTAAACCCGACTAAATAGGTGGTAAACTTGCAGGCTGGTGCTTGTTGTGCTGAAGCCAGTGCGGCCCTATCGACACAAATTGTCGGAAGTCCGAAACCGGATTCGAACAGCAGTCTGCCTTCACATTTAACTGAATTATGTGAAAAATCAAGCGTCCATTTGACTCCGGATCAAGCACGCGGCCTAAGCGTACAATTAAGTGAATTTCGCACAGTGTTTGTTAAAGATGATGACGACTTGGGCTGAACAAACTTGATCAAGCACACTGTCAAGACAGGCAATACCGCGCCAATTCGAGCCCCACCTAGAAGATTACCGTTCCAGCTCCGACAGGAGACTGACATACAAGTTGACGACATTCTTAGAAAAGGGGTTATAGAACCGTCTGTCCTTCTGCCTAATATTGAAGCCATCACGGTTGCAAGAGCGTTGTTGGATAATTTTATTTGTAGATTTAGTATACCTTGTGTAATATTATCTGACCAAGGCCGACAGTTCGAAAGTGCCCTATTCAAAGAGCTCTGTGTAATGTTAGGGATTAAGAAGACGCGAACGTCTCCCTATCATCCGCAATGTAATGGGATAGTGGAACGATATAACAGAACTTTATGCCAGATGCTTGCAGCATACGTAGATAATAAACCAGAAAACTGGGACCAGTACCTTTGTCTTACGAGCATGGCTTATCGTGCATCTGAGCACACTTCCTCTGGATTCACCCCGAACAAGCTGATGCTGGGTAGAGAAGTGATTCTCCCTACAGATCTTTTAGTTGGCAAAACACCAGAGAGGCCCCAAAGAATTTGCCTCGATTTGTGGCAAATTATAGAAATGCAATGTGGGAGGCCAACGAAGAAGCACGAAAACAATTACGCAAAGATATTCGGCATCAGAAAGTCGTCTATGATCTCAAGGTTCACGGCCAGTCTTTCAGTGATGGTGACATGCTGTGGTTGCCCCAAACACTAAGAAAAAAAGGGAAATCACCCAAACTTATGGTCAAATGGACTGTCCCGTGGCGAATTGTAAAGAAGATAACGGATGTTACATACCTGATTACACGGACCAATCATAAGGCGACTCAGGTTGCTCGCTTCAACCGACTAAAACCATGCTTGGTGCGACCTGAGAGTGAACACCAAAACACCGATGGCCAGGAAAATATGCACGATAGCGGTGATGAAACCGAGAAGGAAGAAGAGGAATCACCATATCCAATTACAGCCCAAAGGGCCAAGTTAATGGAACAAAGTAGGGCGCGGCGAAGAAACGCTGCTGTGTTGTACTAAGGTACACACATAAATTGTAAACGAGTTCAGATATGTCATGTGCTTGTAGCACTGACAATGAGTAAAGCTCGAAAATTTGATATAAGCGTAATACGCCGGTAGAAGCGGCAAATCCAAGTTATGTATGGGTGGGTAATAATTTTTCCTCGTGATTATTACATGGATGGGTTGAGACATATTGTCAACGGGTGACATCAAAAGCCGCGAAGTTAAAATTAAAGTAAACAATCACACTATTCACACTATTCACATAGCCTCTGGGTGCTTTCTGATTTAATCAAGAAAAGAAAGAGACGAAAGAAATGTTATGGAGAGTGCGCCTTTAAAATCTGTTTATTGTGATTTTGCGACATTTAGTCTGCGGGAGTAGATATATGCATTTGCTACTGAGAAGGATCTTTAGGAGGAGTACTTATGTTCAGTCAGGACGGAATATTGTATCTGGGATAATACAGCGATGATACAAAAATTGTGCTTGTAGTAGGGCGCGCAAATAGCGAGATTTTGATGAGACAAGAGAGACGAGAATCAGTTACGAGGATATCGGCTGTGTTAGTATTTACTTATGCTAGAGTGAAGAAATTAGCTGTGTTATTATTTTGTTTAAAAGTTATTAGTTTACAAGAACCGTAAATAAAAAAAGAACGTGTGTTTGACAACACCTTCTCCCCCTTGTCTTTGGTATATTCATAAACCTTATACTGTATTTATTGAAATTCACACTGTAAGGGATTGGGGGGTTACAATAATAATAATAACAATAAGAACCGCATACATCTTCATTGGTTTTGAATAGAAATTGGTAGTGTGCTTCCAAGTACATCGAGACAGGCAAATTGTGGGTATTGAAAGAGTATTATAAATTATTATGATGGCTACAGGCAGAGGTACACCTACCTCATTATTGAATACGCCTTTACCACAGTCTGTGCATTGGCGACTCTTGTCGCCATTGTCGCCTATTGATAGGAGGCAAAGAAAGTTAGTAGAGGTGTTCAGTGCTATGCGTCTTCAACTCCGTGCGAGGACGATAGTGGCAATGCACGTGCACGTGATGGGTGGGCTGAAGATCTGAGGTTCGGAACCATTAAAGAGAGTGCGCCTGAGAACGTGAAGTCAGACATTTACGATTGAACCACGTATTCAGTATCCAAGAGATCGAGTAGTTCGCCTACTGATAGTCTGCTTCAGACCATTGACACACTCATTACGGACACGTTTGACAAATTAAGCACCACCATGGGTCATTTGTTGACAAAATGTTAGAATGGGAGCCGCAGTGAGATTAAGGAAGTAAGGGAGACGACAGAATTGTAGTTGACCAAGATGGGTCGAAACTGGAAAAACAGAACTCTGTTCTTCTGCGGCTCTAACTCAAAATAAGGCAACAGTTAAAGCAGACATTTATGATGGTTCTCAACCTTCTCTCGACTAAATGACACATTTCGAACACTGCGCAATGATTAATGAATGGAGCGAAAATGAAAAGGAATTGCGTTTAGCAGCGTGTTTAAGGTGAGACGCTCTCCAAGCCTTAACAGATCTCCAAGTCCAGCCCGGTCAAGTCGAATTTGAGAAGTTGAAAACTTCATTGGAAGCTCGCTTTGCGCCTCGTAACCAAGATGAGTACTACAAGGCACAGCTTCGAAGCTGGTTCAGAAAAAAGGGGAAATGCATCCTGAATTAGGTCAAACGATACAAAGACTGGTTTCGTTGGCATATCCTGGTTGCCCACCTGATATCCGCGATATGCTTGCAAAAGACCATTTCTTAGGGGCAGTACAAGATGAAAACCAAAAACTTGAAATTTGGCGGCATCATCCTAGTAGTTTGCAAGAAGCCATCAGAGTAGGAGTCGAATGGGAGGCTTTCCTGCGTGCTGGCATACGACAGAAGCCAGTAAGTTCTGCATGTAGAGGCTATGAAGAGTCGGAAGGCAAGGACGAGGATAACACAAATAGAACTGTAGTAGCAAAGATGGAAGCAAAAGTAGAAGAATTAATAAAACAAAATAAGAAGTTGACTGAAAAGCATCAAGTTACATTAGATCGTTGGCACGAGTCTGGGTATAAGCAACGCAATTCAAGGCAAACAGTGGTCCATTGTTGGAATTGTAATGGTCGGGGTCATTACCAAAGCGAATGCACCAAGCCATTAAACAGATACAATGAACGGTGGAGAACAAGAGGCCAAGAAGAGGGAGATTCTAGGAGGACAAGTACAGAAAACGCCAAACCTGTACGTTATGTAAATGAAGAGCCGGGACTGTACACGTAATGTTGTGTTAAAGGAGTGGACCTCGCTATGCTAGCAGACACAGGCGCTGCTGTTTCGATCAGCAACAAGAGGCGGTAAGAAGCACTTGGTCATCTAAAACCAAAACTCAATGCTGTGGATAGTCAACTAATCAGTGCATCCAGTAACAAAATTGAAACATATGGTCAGACTGAATTTTTAATTGCTTGGACAGATGTCAGAAGGCGACATGTTTTCGTAGTAGCTGACATTAGGCCCGATGGAATATTTGGGTTAGATTTTTCCCGGCTGCATAAATGCGATATTAGTATTACGCAGATGCAGGGACTAAAGCTCTCATGCCACTTTGCGGGGTCTATGGGTTGTCATCGTATCAGCTTGGTTGAAAACATCATTGTCCCGGCAGAGACGGAAGTTATCACTCGAGGTTGGATGGCGAATGATGGTTGTGGGAAGCTAGCTACAGGGTATGTGCTAGAGCCTCTATCGATGTTTAGGCATGAAACTAAAATCCTTGTCGCGCGAGCCGTCATTAAGACGATGGACGGAACAGTGCCAATACGGTTGCTAAACCCGACTAAATAGGTGGTAAACTTGCAGGCTGGTGTTTGTTGTGCTGAAGCCAGTGCGGCCCTATCGACACAAATTGTCGGAAGTCCGAAACCGGATTCGAACAGCAGTCTGCCTTCACATTTAACTGAATTATGTGAAAAGTCAAGCGTCCATTTGACTCCGGATCAAGCACGCGGCCTAAGCGTACAATTAAGTGAATTTTGCACAGTGTTTGTTAAAGATGATGACGACTTGGGCGGAACAAACTTGATCAAGCACACTGTCAAGACAGGCAATACCGCGCCAGTTCGAGTCCCACCTAGACGATTTCCCCCTGCGGGTTCGGGGTTGTAGAATTGGCCCGACGTGCCTCGCCACGTGTCGTAAAAGGCGACTAAGTAGAAGCGAGCTGTTTGCCGTGGGTTGCGACCCGTGTCGGAGGAGGAAAGGATCCTGTTAGTTGAGCGGAGGCTTTTCCGATGCAATACACTACTTTGGCCTCTACTTCTCTTATACGGATGGTCGAGATGGGCCCGGTCTAGACAAATGGGCTGGTCACGCCGAGCCCTAGGAGGTCTTTATTTACTAGCTCACTTTCTATATCTTTCTTGTATCTCTCTTGATACCACCGTTGCCCCTTCATTCTATCATTTTAGCTTTCATTTCCCCAAGTACTAGAAGACTTCCTAGAAGGCGGTGGCTTAACGGGTCAATCGGGAGGTAGATTTGCTTACCGAGTATACCATCTGTGTATGTCTGGCACTCTAAAAGTGTCCCCTAGTTGGACTCCGTGGCGGGTGGTTGAACATTGGTGATGAATACAAGTGAAAACATCATGGAAAATAAAAACAAAAATCAACTTAAACGTTCAAAATCTTTAACGGATTCAGATGATGAACCATGTGGCGTGGAACCATTTCTACGCTTCATGGTTATTCAGTCAAAAGACTGCACAAAACAATTTGCATCACTTTCTCCATTTGTAGTCGAAAAGACTATACTTGGCCTTGTTGGCACTCCCAAATCTGTTAAGAAACTCAAATCGGGCTGCTTCCTCATTGAATGTGACCGAAAAGTACAGACCGAGAATATTAAGAAAATTCAGACCTTTTGTGATATTCCGGTTTCCACGTTCGCTCATTCAACACTCAATTCATCCAAAGAAGTCATTCGCTGCCGAGATCTTGCAGGTGTCAGTGACTCGGATATCGTCGAAGGAATGAGAACTCAAGGTGTTACTGCAATTCGTCGAATACGTGTCAAACGTGGTACACAATTGCAGGATGCAAACACCATAATACTCACCTTTATCACACCAGCACTACCTAAGGTAGTAACGGTTGGCTTTTTACAGGATAAAGTTGACGTATACATTCCAAACCCTCTACGTTGTTTCATGTGCCAGAAATACGGTCACCACGAAGATAGGTGCTCCAGAAGCCCTGTATGTGGCCGATGCGGTGAAACCAGTCATCGAGAAGCAGACTGCGGCGAGAATCCACACTGTGCAAATTGTGGCAAAAATCATCATGCCAATTCTAAGGATTGCGAGACCTGGAAACTAGAGAAGGAAATCCAGAAGGTAAAATATACGTCTCCTTCCCAGAGGCCAAAAAGATTGTTGAATCTCGGACCCATCTGCATGGCCCAACCTTCTCAACTGTTGTCAAAACCAGTCTAAAGACAACAAAGGATGGACAAACTCAAACTGATCTACCCAATACGTCACCAACTATTAACATACCACAATACCAGGCACCAAAAAACACAATCGCCACTCAGACAACATTCAACAACTCTCCAGCAACTAAATCTCCAAACAAGAAAAATAAACAACCAAATAGACAAAAAAAGGGGTCTGATGACCCCATTAAGCTACACAATAGGTTTGGAGATTTTGAGGTCATGGATGCAGACGACTCTGCTCCGTGTCCTCAGGGTGGCTCCAAACCTGCAAACAAAAGATTTAACCCAGTACTTCCTCCGGACAAATAACCACACGATATGCTACTGCAAAATGTCTAACCTAGTTACATTATCTCTATTAATCTTTAATGAAGAACAAGATCATACAATGGAACTGTAGAGGACTAAAAACCAATTACAACGATATTCTTCTGCTCGTAAGCGAACATGATCCTGCAGTCCTTTGTCTTCAGGAAACATTTTTGAAGGATACGGATAACATCACACTTAAAAACTATTCTCTATTTAACAAGTACTTTCAAAACGCTGACAGGGCCTCAGGAGGAGTCTCTGTTGTTGTGAATAATAGAGCTCCCCACAGAGTCATCCCTTTAAATACAAATTTACAAGCCATTGCTGTAAGTGCCACTCTACATAGAGTGATTACCTTTTGCTCTATTTATTTACCTCCAAACACCAACCTAGTAGCAAATGAATTAGACAACCTAGTTCAACAACTCCCTGCTCCCTTCGTTTTACTCGGAGATTTTAACCCCCTTAACATTCTGTGGGGATCAAATCATATAAACGACAGAGGCCACAAAGTAGAAGATTTCATTTCTAGACACGATTTGTGTCTATTTAACACTAACTCACCGACGTATTTACACCCAGGTACGGGAACATATACGTGCATAGATTTGACAATTTGCTCTCCTTCACTGCTTTTGGACTATGAATGGAAGGTCGCTGTTGACCTTCACAGCAGTGATCACTTTCCAATCACTCTTCAAAATAATACTAAAATTGACGACGCAATTCCACAATGGAATATAAAGAAAACCGACTGGGTTTCGTTTGAAACACTATGTAAAACAAGACTAAATAATGATACAGTGTTCGACGATGTTAATCCTGTACAACATTTTAATTCAACTCTAATTGCGATTGCAGAAGAATCTATTCCAAAGTTCTCACCGCACAGTAAAAAACCGCAAAAACCTTGGGTAACCAAGAAATGCAAAGAAGCCATTAGACAACGCCGAGAAGCATTAAAAACATTCAACAATCGTCCAACGCCCGAAAATTTAAACAAATATCGTATTACCGGGCCAAAACTCGACGCACAATAAAAGAATGTAAACGTGCATCATGGAAAAATTATATTTCTACTTTAAACGCTCGTTCTTCAATTGAAAACGTTTGGGATAGTATTCGAAAAATAAATGGAAAGAGACAAAACAATTATATTCGACACTTGAAAACAAACAACAACATTTTTAATTCGAAACGTGCCATAGCAAATATTTTTGCAGATAGTTTCTCAAAAAAATCCTCATCATCAAATAATTCAGAAACCTTTCGAAGGTTAAAAGCTCAAAAAGAAATGTGACGTTCAAAATTCACATCAAACAACTCTGAAAGCTATAACCAGCTGTTTTCTTTATTGGAACTTAAAGAGGCCTTAACCAAGGCCCATGATACCTCCACTGGGCCTGACGAAGTACATTACCAGTTTTTGAAACACCTCCCAGAATCGTCTCTGACATTACTTCTGAAAATCTTCAATGATTTATGGATTGATGGTAATGTACCTAAGAACTGGAAAGAAGCAACAGTGATACCGATTCCCAAACCAGGCAAAGATAACGAAGATCCTAACAACTATCGGCCTATTGCATTGACAAGCTGCGTATGCAAAACAATGGAACGAATGATTAATTCTCGGCTTGTATGGTACATGGAAAGTAACAATTTAATTTCTCCTTTCCAAAGTGGCTTCCGTTCTGGTCGTAGTACTAACGATCATCTGGTTAGACTGGAAACATTTATTCGCGATGCATTTATCAAGAAGGAACATTTAGTAGCAGTCTTCTTTGATTTAGAAAAGGCCTATGATACAACATGGAAGTACGGGATACTAAATGACCTGCACGATCTAGGTCTAAAAGGCCGTCTGCCCTCTTTCATCTCCAGTTTTCTCTCCGACAGAGAATTCAAAGTACGAGTACCCTCTCCGATATGCACTAGTAAGAGCTGGGTGTGCCCCAGGGCAGTATTTTATCTGTGACGCTATCTAATATCAAAATCAATAGCATCACCAAGTGCTTAACTCCCAGTGTGGACTGCTCTTTATATGTAGACGATTTTTTAATTTGTTATCGTTCAAAGAACATGCACACAATTGAAAGGCAACTTCAACAACATATCAATAAGATCCACAATTGGGCCAGTAATAACGGTTTCAAATTTTCTAAATCGAAATTAGTATGCATGCATTTCTGCATTTCTGTCAATTGCGAATACATCATGATGACCCTAAACTCACGCTGGACGGAACACTTATTCCAGTTGTTGAGGAAACAAAGTTTTTGGGTATTATCTTCGACAGAGAACTGACTTTTATACCACACATCAAGAATTTAAAAGCTAAATGCTTAAAAGCTTTAAATTTACTAAAAGTAATTGCGCACACTGACTGGGGTGCTGATAAAAAAGTCCTCCTCAATTTGTATATAACATTTATCCGTTCCATACTAGAATATGGATGCATTGCTTATGGTTCAGCTAGGAAGTCTTATTTGAAAATGCTTGACCCAATTCATCATCAGGGAATAAGACTTGCTCTAGGAGCATTCAAGACATCTCCATGCGAAAGCCTTCTCGCGGAAGCGAATGAACCACCTTTATCGCATCGCAGAGAAATGCTTTCTATACAGTACGCTCTTAGGTTAAGATCAAACCCTCTGAACCCTGCTTTTTCGGCTGTTTTTGCAACCAAAATACAAAACATTATGCGAAAACAAAACAAAATCCATACCTTCATTTGGCATCAGAATATCACCCAGTTTTGACACTATCAAAAGTAATCTCCCTACAGTTCAGAACACGTTTGTCTCGGAAACACCACCTTGGCTCCTTAAGCAACCCAAAGTGATTTTTACGTTGCACGATGGGAGAAAATCTGAGACATGTCCTGCCATTTTCCAGAACTCTTATCATGAACTCCTCAACGATTTTAAAAACTACACAAACTTTTTTCTGATTGATCAAAAGTTGATGACAAGGCTGCTGCAGCCCTCGTTAGTGGCGAACACATAACCAAAGTGCTCTTGCCAAACGATGCGTCCATATTTTTAGCGGAAATCAGAGCAATAGACCTTGCTCTAAAATGTATTGAACAAAAACGCATTTTAAATAGCATTATCTTCTGTGACTCGCTGTCAGTACTTCAGTCGCTACACCATAGTAAACTGGATAATCCATTACTAGTCGATATTCACGTCAAAACTCGGAGCTTTGTAACTCCTACAATATAGTATACTGTTGGCTACCTAGCCATATTGGTATTAGAGGTAATGAAGAAGCGGACCGAGCTCAATAACAAACTTCATGCCATCAAACCAACTCTGGGAGAATGGATTCCTTCCTAGAGAACTATCCGTTGGGAGGAGGTTGTCATTGCAAGAATCGGAATCGGTCATACATACATTACCCACTCCTACATACTGAATGAGCCATTCACTGTTAAACACTTTATGACCGAGTGTTCCGACCTGCAACCTACGCGTGTTAAATACTATAATGTACATGACATGAAGGAACTTTTTGATACAATACAAATCACTTGTATTTTAGATTTCCTAAAGGAAGTAAATCTCTATTTTAAACTATAACTTGTATGCCATCACCTAGAATATTTTTATCTAATGCAAATATCACCTCTTATTTACAGCATCTTATCATCAACATACACCATTTACATCTCCCGTTGATTGGGAAGCTTCGTATTTTCCTGTTACCAACATCTTACCATTTTATATTTAACTTATATTTTTTCTATATCGCTGGTCGATGTTAAACCTTTCTTATTTTTGAACATCTAACCTATTGTATGGCGCTAGATAGCTTAAAAGTGCTGGTGTGCCGTTAAAATTCAAGCAAAGAAACAAACAAACATTTTATAATTTTCTCTCTACATATGATTCAAAAACCATAGTGAAAACATTCGTGCTCTTGTCATTATTAATTCATTATGACAATAAGTAACATATAATACCATTCCAAAAATGATCTTACTTCTATATGGAATGTATTTATACCAACACTATTAATCAATAATGGCAATTATGTCAAGCATTTCTGCGAACATGTTTTGTACGTCCGGGACAACATGCAAAATTATAACTTGCAGTAATTGCAGTATTTTATGTAAGTATACATTTCCATATTACATTTTTTATTTGTATCATTCTAAACGATTCATAATAAATAGGACTTTCTGGATTACAGGTTCAAGAAGTCATGGAGTCGGATATCATGCTGACATTTAGTAATCACATTTTCATATGCATTTCGAGTTGAAATGTGGCATATGTTTGTACAATGTATGAATATCACCTTTCTTAACTAAAAAAAGATCGGACTTTTTGATAAGAAAATAAACTTGTGACCGAAATGAACAACACGTAATCCATTGTTTACAGATTTGATGTATCATTGCGTAAAATGGTTGGCCACTGTGGCGTGTGGCGAGATTTGTTATGCCGCCACAATGATAGGTGTGCTATTATTGCTGGCGTGCGGTGCTCCAAATATTTTTGTTCACATTTAAAGTCCCACCCATCCTAGTGTGTGTGTGTGTGTGTGTGTGTGAGTGTGTGTGTGAGAGAGAGAGACAAAGCTCTAAAACCCAAATCGACAATACAGACATGTACATTATTGAACACAGAAAAGATGAAATCGAAATGAGTAACATCTTAATAAACTTCAATAATTCCCCAAATACTATGTTTACTCTCGTCCAAGTGATAGCAAATTGCATTAGTTGACTTATATTGTGTGATATCCTTTCCCCCTGTCCATGTTGTCTACTCGTCCGTTTCTCTCCTAGGCCGCAAATTTATTTCCTTCCTCTGACTTCCATCCCAACATCTTCTCCTACGTCACTGCTCCTTCTCGAATTTCTCCCCCTCGTCTTCTTTTCCGACTAACCGTCGATATACAATCAACTTCTCCACTAGTCTTTAATTCGTATCCCACCAAGATAATAAAATAACTAAACTATATAGGAAGTCTGTCCACTAAAATATTCCTGTGAAAACGCAAGGCCGTTAGCACAGTTCCTTAGCCATCTCATCTCGTCTCACACTAACCAATAATCTATCATCCGATAAAGGCTATTACATTGTATGGTCACGCATCGTGCACATCGAAATACCCATGGGTTCCTGTGTGGTAAACAACGTCGTAAAAAAGCACGGTATAAACTACTTATCATACAGAAATAATATATATATATATATATATATATATATATATATTCTATGCATAACTCTTTACATAATCATAATCATAGCTCATTTCTCAAATACCATGAAAATTAAACACTACAGAGGTAATTCTATATACTAACAATTCTAATAATGAAGATACATATTGCAATAATTACGAATACAATAACGAAATATTCTATAACAAAAGAGAGTATAACTTTCTGACCTTTACAAAGTTTTGCCTTTCTTAGTATGTCTTACGTTTCCTCGCCAAATTACAATTGGCTTTCCCAGAATATTGCTTTATAACCTTCCAGCACGACGCTTGGTCAGTTACTAAGATCCTACCTCAAAAATACTAATTTACATTCGGATAGAAATGGTGACACACTCTCTCGAAAATCCCATTGGATGTCGATTCTACCCTATTATATTAAACATAACATACAATTCCCCCATGTAGTCTGTCCACGTGGTAAACTTAGGACGCATATAATGGTCATTTGTTCTTGAACAATGTTTTCAACGTTCACGTGCAACTTTGCACACCAAACAAAGCTGGGTTCTTGTGCCCTTACGAAGAGGACCCGCTATAGCTGTGGTGACTAACATATAGATATAATAATAAGAATAATAATAATAATTATAATAGGGTCTGTGTATAGCGCCTAATCATTTGTAACTCAAACAGCTTTAAAACAGATATAATGATATGACAACAAAAACAAATCAAATCCCATGAAATTGAAAAACATAACAAATGCTGAAAATATTTAAGGTACAAAACATGATTAGGTCTTCGGGTTTGTTCTTGCAGTCTAAAAGGTGAGTTTTACGAGCACTCTTGAAAAGGATCACTGTTGCGTTGTGTCTAATTTGAATGGGGAATTCGTCCCACGTTGCCGGGACCTGGTATGCAAAAGAAAGTTCTCCATATGACGTCTTGTTCATATTGGGAACAATGGCATTGAAACGTAGCATATATATATATATATATATATATATATATATATATATATATATATATATATATATATATGTTGTCACATCCGAAAAGCACCTCTTTACTCCTTGGATGGCAAAATCAACTTCAGTACGGTGGCTTGACTTGTATAGTTAGGTGTCATCAGCGTACAATTCGTGAGACAGTGAGTGACGATCTACGACACTTGCGAGCGGTTGAGTGTTCAAAATGAAGAGAAAATATTAATGAACAGACCCATGCGGAACACCACACCATAGATCAACTGGGTTGGAGTTTATTCCATTGCAGATACAATTTGTGTTCTGTTGATTAAGTAGGACTTGAACCAGTGTAAGGCTGTATTTTGAATGCCAAATACATGCTGGAGACGGTGAAGTAAAATAGCATTGTATATTGTGTAAAATGCTGCAGACACATCAATGAGGGTGAGGAGTGTACTCTGTCCGCTTTCTAAAGCAGAGAGAATGTCATGAAATACTTTCAGCAGGGTAGTTTCAGTACTGTGGCAAGGACAATATGCAGAATACACATCGCTATAAAGACTGTTTGAATTCAAATGAGATACACGTTTGGTTAAAACAACTTTTCTAAGATATTTTATAGGAACGGGAGATTAGAAACTGGGCGGTAGATCTTTAAATCGGTCAAGTGTTGGTTTCTTCAGCATAGGCTTAACGATGGAAGTTTTGAAAAATGATGGGAATACCCCGGATGAGAGAGCGATGTGGTGAAGGCAATATATTTGCTCTAAGTACTCAAGCAGCAGTAATGTTGGAATTGGATTAAGTTCACGTGACTTTGGTACACTCTTCAACACGATGTTCCGTACTATATCCATATAAACAGGTTCAAATACTCCTAATAGTTGTCGCTGAAATTCTGTATAGTAACTGTATGGAGACAACTAGTCGAGTCAAATTACGTTCTAAATCTTATCTTTAATGATTTGTACTTTATCACCAAAGAAATTTGCAAATAGGTCCGGAAGATCTACTGGAGAGACAGTTGCATTAAGTCGTGTATATTTGTAGATTGGCATTACCTTGTTAGTTATCTCGAAGAGCTCTTTGCAGCTGGAACTATCCGTGATCTTACTATTGTAGTATGCTAATTTAGCTAAATTGACTATGCTTATGGCGTTCTTCTTAGCTGCTTCATAGATTTATTCATGACTAATGAGGCTGGTGGAAAGGCAAAGCTTCTCTGCTTTATGGAGATGTCATTTAGCTGTGCGAGGCTGGTCCCTAACACTGCTATACCACGGAGAACACTTTTGAATTGATGCTCTGCAATTGGTGGCTGGGGCATGTTTTTCAAGCAATTAACGTAGGCATTTATCGAGTTGTTGTGCTGTAGAAGGTAAGCAATTTGTTTGGTTGTCTTGGATGTCCTGCATTAGTTTGGTTCTAGTTATCACACGGAGGTTTCTGTCAGTAGCAAATAGAGGTGGATGCTTATGGACTGATACATCGAGATGGCATATAATGCAGAGGTTATCTGATGCATGTTCATGGGATGCAAGGGTGGATTGCAGAATAAATAGTAGATTCAGGTTTTCGAAACATACAGTCTACAATGTGACCAAGTTTATTGGTGGGATCGGTAACAGACTGTTTAATGTTAAAAACATGAGTGGAACCTACAATTTTTGACGTGAGTGGGTTTCCATGACAGTCAAAGTGAACGTTGAAATCTACAAAAATAATTAGAATGCCACCTATCGAATTTTCATACTCCAGAAGATTCGGAAACTGCTCCAAAAAGAGAGATTCAGTCAGCTTGCAGTTTCTTCTAGCAGGAGGACGGTGAAGTCAGAAAAAATACCTCACCTTTGCTCCAGTGTGAGTGCTCATCGCCTTATGTTTTAAACCATGTTTTTGTAAGGAAGAATACGTCGATATTATGGTCCTTAATAAGACTAATTATGTGCGCTTTCCCCATGGTCCAGCTGATTGGACGTTGAAAGATGCAATATGCAATGGTATCACTATGACAGTTGACACAAATGTTGACGATTTAAGCTGAATTGATCCAGGTCATTAAAATTAACGGCCAAAGTTTTAAATTGTTTTTGTGGAAAGGGCGAAATGGAGATAACGATAATTCGTCTTCCTGTTCTACGCCGACAAGATTTGAAACAACGTTTCTTGTTTCGCTTCTGTTTACACTTAAGTAATGACGAATGTAGTCCCAGTTAGTTTAGTCTTGAGCACATTGTAGTATGAGGAGCCAATGTGTGGTCGTTTAAAGCAATTAATGAGGGTCCATCAATGCGTAATCGGGTTGACTGGCAAGGACGTGATGGCGGTTTTTTAAAAAGCAAAGGAAGTCTTAACGGTGGAACAATACAGCTGAAACAAATTATACTTGTTCTCGTTTCCAAAAAAGGCGATGAAGAAACACATACGAACTGAACAGTCGATGGATGATGAAACATCATACTGTAGATGAAGATAGACAACAAGCAGATATATCATGAAAAATAGCACAGAAAACGGAAGATCTACGTCAAGACGGTTAAGCGATAGCGGCCATTTTTCCGGAAGTCATCAATACCAATGGCTTCTAACCCTTACTTTGTTCTCATGAACAATCGGGGACAGGGCAACGTAATGGTGCTGATCAATTTCTCGGTAAATAAGAATTCACTATAAGAATAGTATGACACGTCAAACTACCATAATGTTTATATCTATATCTTTATGTAACAAGGATGTTTTACACATATTTCACAAATAAGATGAAGAAAATCACCTTCGCCACATCTAATACAAACTTTCTTATGTATCACAACAAAGTGATGTAGATCTTATCATTGTTTCCTACATCCAATGATGATATGTTATAGATTCTAGCAATATTGACACAAACACACATCCAGAGCAAAGACGCTATTCTAGAGAGGACTGCATTTATGTGAAGCAATGCTTTAACAAATCATACATTTGATACCTAGCATTGCTTACATCTGAAATTGTAATTGATATTGGTCATATTAATGTATTTATGTAAAGTAAATTCCTGTTGAATTGCACTCAGAACATTAAAGCAAGAACAAATGGTCATATCTGAAGCAGACTGCAGTCTGTATAATGCTAAGAACTGTCCTTTTTACAAGAAACGAGTATCATAATTATTCGCTTGGATCATTACCTTGGCAGGAACCATTGTGATGTTGATATTTAACTGAGACCACAAAACGGGTGATGCATCAAGAAATCATTCCGAACGTCCAAATATTTTGAATGTCCATCATGATCTTAATATCGTGTATTTCTCCAGCATTTAGAGGATCTTTACCACGACTCTGACAAATGTCATCTCTGATGGTGCTGCTGTGTCTGTGGACGCCAATGAGAATCAGCAGAGTAGTATATTGGAATCCATCCTTGTCACCACTAAACTGAATAACTAAGTTAGTGCTGTGGATAATATGTCTGCTTTTATAATGGTTTTGCAATTTTAACAACTCGAAAAACTACATTTCTAAATTTTGCATTCAGGCACATGTGAATGTCGTGTTTATGCACGAGCGTGATCGGCCGCTTCTGTAGCGATGGCGGAGGAGAGTGGACGTTCCTGGTCTTCCTCATTACGTAGACGGGTTTACTCATACCGAGTCCATCATCACATGGATGTGTGCTTTTCCTACACCACGGGGCTTTCGGATATGGTGTTGTAGACAGAGACATTTGCTGTCTGCCGTTCTGGATTCAGGACAATGACTAGGCTCAGTAATTAAAAAAATTATTGCTTTGCTTGTACGACCTGGTATGCGTATGCCGTCATGTTGCACATGCTGATTTATCAATTATAAATCTCACCTTGCAAACCCTCATTTTAAAGTCACTACATACAAAGGTGATTCACTACATGAGATAGGTAAGGTAATTCTACGTTTCCCACACACAGACCGCACTGTAAACATGTACAAATATGATAGCTAGGTGTTAACTAAACTCCAGAGGTCTCCAGATCTCGAATTAGTTAGCTGATTTATTTTGTTTGTAAGGAATCCTTTCTGAATAGATCGGCCATTTTATATAAATGCTTAGATCTTTCTCAAGTGATAGGTTTATTTCCAGGTGAATGCAAACTACACCTAAAGTGAAACCAAACACCAATTATATCCCCACCCCACTACGGGTACCCGAAGCATTAAAATAAAAGCATATACATGCGATTTTGCTAAAAGAATCAGTAAACTCTCTTGTGGTCCCCTAAAATACCCAAACTGGTAAACATGGAGTTTGTATGGATCCAAAGAACTTAACAATGCAAGATCGTTGCAATTCTTAAACTAGGGAATCCTCATAACCTCGCCAAATTAAAAAACCTGTTGGAGATGGTTGACTGTCTGACGAAATTCAATCCAGACTTAGCTAAGGTCGTAAGCATTTTAAAATCGCACCTGGGAAAGACGTCGGAATTTTCTTGGATGAGCCATAAACAAAGGCATCCTAAAAAGTACAATAGAATGTTAGTACGTTTCAGAGCTTGAGTACCGCGATAGACGCAAACCATTCACTCTAGCGTTAAACGCTTTCAAATATGACCTTGGTGACGTATAATGAAGGATAGCTGATAATTATTATTGGCATCTAAGAGTGTGACAGAAGAAAAAAATAATTGATGCCCAGATTGAAAAATAAATTGTTGACTAGTCTTTTGGCTGCAAGCGTTCTCACCAATTAGTGTATCGTATACGCGTATCTGTACGTTCAATCCATGCACCAACAGAGTTTATAATGACCAAACCTACAGCTCCTCCTTGCCTTCAGTTAGAACTGCAGAAATTCGACATTAAAGTACAGCATGTTAGCAGCAAGGATCTATATGTTTCATGACAATCAACACCAGATGCATGACCTGATTTTATTGAAGGTCTTGACTTGCATGTATATACCATAAATCAACTGAAGAACTTGAGGTATATATCTAAGAATATACCCTAGCACACTGTATGCACTAAATTAAAAGCATTATTTAAGTACACAAAATTCGATTAGGTACAATTATTACAATCAGTAACACGGGGCATTTTACATAATGCAAAACGGAGGGATTATGGCAAATCTTACTGTGAGATTATAGCTCTCGAGTTTTAGTCGCAGTATTCCAGCACCTATTTGCGTTAATAATCGACGAGCGTTTACCAGTAGCTTTTGTGAACATAATTAAAGAGTAGCGCAAGCGCTTGGCTTGATGATAGAAACGTGACAAAATCAAACTTAGCAAAGCGTAACTTCCTGGTTTAGACTTCAGTCATAATGTTCTAGCCTGTTTGTATTCATTGCAGTTTGCATTTATGAAGTATGAGCGCTACACTAGTCAGGATATAATACTCTCAGATACAGCATTAAGGTAATTTATTTCACAATTATATAAAAGCTCGCTATTCGTCTTTAACTTATACAATCACTAACACATTCTTCACTATGTTTAAACTTTTGAAACACTAGACGGAATAGTTATAGGTTTAGCAACGAATTTTCTTAACGGACAAATTATATTTACAGCATTAATACAATTAGGACGTGTGATAAAATTACACACATGTGCGTGCAATTAAATATTAGTTTTTGCCATTTGAAATCTTAAACTATTCCTTCAAAGGTGTTTGTTATTACGATACAGCTTCGAATATCTGTAAAATAATTATGTAGTTTCAAGACATTTTATTGCACGGAGCATAAACCATGCAAACGTCAGCTAGATTCGTAAGGTAAACTAGTTGCAATAGTTAGGAAAATTGTAATTCACATTTATTAATAACGGCCATTTACTGGTCAAACCGAATCATATATCCTTTATATGTTTCATACAGCCCACAAAAAACAGTTGTGAAATACTTACTGCCATGACATACAGTACTTTGGTGAATATGTTGTTTAGTCCTTGAAATTGTATCACATTTAACACCAGTTCCAAACAGAAACAACAAATTACAAGTAACATGGAATTAACTTTGCAATGGGATGCTAACTCCATACATTCTAACGTCAGAATGTTTATTTCTTTTCATATTTATGTAAATGCATCTATTGAAAAACAATAATGTCAGATCGGTTCAATCCGGATCAAACCGGTATCATCCTTCTCAAACCATTTAAATCATGTTTCACCTGGTTGTTAACCCGTTTTAAACCGGTGTTTTCAAAGTAGGTTGTATGAAAATAGACTGTTTTAGAGAGGTTATGACAGGTTCTAAGCGGTTCAAACTGGTTCTATCCTGCTAAAATCGGTTCTAACCTGTTCAATCCAGATCAAGCTTGCTGGTTTAATTATGCTCAAACTGGTTCTAACCAGTTTATACTGGTTCAAAATCTGTTGAAACCGGTTAATTTATAGCAACTTAATGGATAACTTGACACTAGTATGCTTCGTACGCTTTTAAGGGTTTGGGATCTGAAAAGATTTCTTTTTGAGATCAAGCTGCATTTCGGTCAAACAATCCGTTATGTATGCATCTCTTTTTAACTACATATACATGTAACATCTGTCTTTTTGTAGCATGTATATGTAACCTCTGTCATTATGTGTATCTACAAATATCATCTGCACTAATGAACATTTACATATATCATTTGCCGTCTCACTGGCTGGCCTTAACATGTTCTATTGCACCCTCACAATTGATATGTCTGTCTCTTTATACTCAACAACATGCGGTTCTGGCCTGTTACAATTATATACCTGTTAAAATCGCTTCGATATAATTGTATCTAAATAATACCTTACTTCCTAGTCTGGTGATCCTATTCTTTTTTCATTAATCCATTTCCAACCTCATTGTGTTAAGATCTATAGTCATTTCGAATGCAGTATGTATGTATGTATGTATGTATGTATGTATGTATGTATGTATGTATGTATGTATGTATGTATGTATTTATGTATGTATGTACGTATGTATGTACTATTGAAATGCAGATTTATTCACTAAATATGATGTTTTTTGTCAGAACATAGATTGATGTGAATTCTTTTTTCGTAAACATGTACTTTTTTACATAGATCCTGACCTGGGTCCAGGGTTAATATCAACCATTTAAACTATTTTTTTTTTATTTAATCTTGTTGGCTGTTATCAAGGTCAAGATGGGACTAGTGAATGAAGAATTAGGTACCTTTTTATTCTTAAAATACAATGATTGGTTCTCGTCAAGGTCATGTTAGGAGTTCGTTATCTAAACTATATTTGTTCACAATTGTGTATTAGAATAACATGTTATATTAGTTTTCGTGAAATATTGCTAGTTCTGGGCTATTACATCGGATGTTAAGTCATTTATTTCGTTATCGCTAGTTTTTAAATCCATGTTAACTTTTCTTCAGTTGTTATTTATTATAAAGGATTAGCTGTAAAATATATAAGTGAAATGACACATTAAACAGAGATCGTTCTTGGCATTATATTTTCCATTAAGAATGTGGATAATCATTTTTGATTGGACATCCTTTACGCTAGAGATGATTGAACGTGAAACACGCCAGAATATAACAGATCCTAGACTATTGTTTTGCTTTTGGAAAGCAATTTTCTCAACGGACAACTTCATATTTGCAATATATGCACAATGACAATTTGCGAACAATTATTGTATGCTCAGCCAAGCAAGCCACGTATATATATATATATATATATATATATATATATATATATATATATATATATATATATATATATGTTGCTACTAAATATACAGCTGCAAATACTAAATCTGAATATGACAGATATTTATTAGATCTGATATATTTTATTATACGTCGCACAAAGCAAAATATTCAAACGACAGCTACGTGTATACGATCAACCTTTAGCTAAATTATAAATTTAAATTCATTGCACGTTATACAAAGATTTATAAGACTAATTTTTCGTTCGGAAAATGCATTGATAAACCATAAAACTTTATTAAAGAAAGTTGAATGGCATTCATATAATGATGAATACATTTGGTTATGCATGGACAGATTCTAAACGTACTTTAAACGTCCCTATTTGAGAGCAATTATTTATGAAAACTGTGGCTCTCAGTTAATATAACGTATTCTACATTCAATGCCGCTCTAAGAAACAAACTAAACGTCTGTCCCAATACTGTCCAGATCTTAAAACGGATTTTAGCGTTGTTATTTGTATCACGAATAACGAAATAAGTTGTCTTGGCTTAAAAGAACGTTTGTACAAACATTCTAGGTGACCTTTGGAGCTTTTTTGTTCAGTGTTTGGTGAAACTAATATGACCACATTCGACATTAAAGAAATCGTTTATTCGTAGTATGTTGAGAGCTTAGCATGTCCAGGTAGATAGCCAGTTACAATTTATATTGATGTGTTTCCCAGAAAAAGCTTTTGTTGTGGTAAAATAGTTTTAACAATGTATTAGAGGTTTGCAAATACGTCTAATCACACTAGTAATTTTACCCCTAAATGCAAATAACACTAATAACATCTACAACCTAAACTGATTTGTAAAAAATCTGTTCTTTAACAAAATAGTACTTGATGAATAGATTGAGATGAAAGCAATTTATCTTATAAATTCTAAGCGATGAAGGAATAGAACATCCGTGGATCAGTGGCTGCTACACAGAAACAGCTACACACACACACAAACACACACACACACACATATATATATATATATATATATATATATATATATATATATATATATATATATATATATATATATATATATATATATATATATATATATATAGGTGTATACAATTAAAATTAAGCTAAATTTTAAAATATACACACATTTCAATTTCTTTTTAGTGATATATCAATTTAGTTGTGAATGCAAATAATTTACTAATACCTATATTGGTATGCATGTACAAGTATGTATGCATGAATGAATCTATGTATGTACTAATGCATTTTTTGTTGTATATTTTGTACAGCTTGATCTGAAACCATCGACCATGTCTTCAGATACTGGTTGCAGGATGTTATCGTATTCTAATAATTCTTACGTTTCAAATATCCAGAACGGGGAAGAAGTAAGTTGCAATTATCTGTAGTATCCAAAAATGGAAAAAAATTAATGTTCGTAAGAAACGAGGGCAAAAAAACACAATCTAAAGTGCTTGCAAACACGCTCACAAATATACACATTTAATGTACTTCACACATTTCGTGCCTATGTATAATTGAGCTATCACACAATTAGGACGAATTTCATATATATATATATATATATATATATATATATATATATATATATATATATATATATATATATATATATATATATATATATATATATATATATATGCATTTTTATATAGGATTTCAAGTCATACGAGAACGATGGCGCAGAGCTCGGGGTGTCTGAGGTAAGAAATATTAACATTAGATATAACATCGGTAACAAACCTCTGACTGACTTGGTCCACTCTCTTATTCTATCTCTCCGGTCAGTATGTACGTACTGGAATAATACACAAATCTTTATTGTCTCTCAAGCAATTGCTTCAGATTAAATAATAACTTCTGCAAATGAAACATATCCTTTATCGATATAGAACGCGTTTCTAAATTTTATTCCTTGTATGAAACGTTTAAATAACATAGTCTCTCATGGTACAATTTGCAACGTCCTGTTAAGGTTTATTATGTGCCCTATCTTTTTTAAATACCTATATGTTATGTAAGTAAAACACATTTTTGTTATGCTGCGACTTTATTTTCATTTGTAAAATATCATGCAAATGTTACTACTCTATGTCACATGTCACTTTCCATATCTTTTTCATACAGTCAACATTAAATACCTCTAAGTCTAGTTATCGTACGTAAGAAATAAAATACCAGCTTTGTTTGGGAAATATTTTGCAAACTTGTATTTATATTCAATGCTTCGACACGTATACAAAACAAAACAAAACAACAAATAATGATTTCGTAATGGAATAAAAGACACGAAATTTTTAACCTCAAATGTCCTCAGACACCAGCTATAATTAGCGGACCTATTGAGCAATAACTTCTGCAACTTTCATATAATGAATCTGAAGACTAGGGCAAAATATGTTTCATGTTGTATTTCTCTTTCATATAGCGAAATGCAGACTATGCAGACCATGACGACATAAGTCTAAAGGTACGTAAGTAAAATCAAGCCCTCCATGTAAGTAAACGCAGGGTGAACTTTATTTCGGGATTGATATCTATAGATGCAATACACTTTAATATTAATACTACTACTGCTAATAATAATAATAACAACAATAATCACACTCATCAAAACAATGATGATGACTTTTATGCCATTATAATGGTGACGATAATTTTACTCATTCTTCAGACACGATGACGATAATATATATATATATATATATATATATATATATATGTATATATATATCCAAAAATATGCAAAAATCTTTATAAATCTCTTTACTCTATTTTATGTCATTATTAACCTATATTGTCAGTTAAAAAGCAAACTTTGATATCACTAATATATCAAATTCGTAAACTTGAATGATTTAGGGAAAATCAATAAACCAAGAAATTCGAATCATAATAAAAAGTAAACTAAATAATGGTCTGCTTCTAACTGACATTCCCTTTCGAATATCGTATCTTTTACAGGAGAATCAGCCTTACGACAACAATGTAGAGCCGGTATGTATGTAGTGTAATACTTCAAGTTATCATAGACTACAATCATCTGATATATAATAAATACAAAATTAATATTAACATATGTCCATTAAATATATCTCATATAATGAACTTGCTGGAACAATTCTGTGACATGCTTAAGATAAGATATGTATAATCACATTTATTAACAAATTGGATCCACACAGCATTTAACATTGTTAATTAAATACTTTCATTCAATAAGGAAAGTTTTTACGGATAATTAAAACCATAAATCTATTTACAGATGCGCCCAGAAGAACCCGATAGGATAAAAAGTCGATGCCGGCTATCAAACAATGTGATATCCTTGATATCAGCAGCAGTTCTTGTTGGATGTGTTATAGTCCTCTGCATGATTTTACGTAATTAAACGTTGTGTTCTTTATATTTAATAGCAAAGTAATATTTTCGATGGATGCTAACAGATCATACCTAAGGTCCTCATTTTCGGACTATACATCTAGATGAATCAGATGTGTATCTTGACTTTTTTTAAATATCAACAGAGAATTCAACATTGAACTCTCATAGACAACATACATACACAAAAGCTCTGTAACAACAATATAAATGTAATTTTCACTACTTTAAATGTAGCTTACTGTTTCATAATTCTCACTACGAAAATGTGATACAATAACAGTTAAGAAAGCAATTTAGAATTGCGACGATGTTAATCATGTATCCAGTGAATACAAGACATTTCCGTTACACTGGTATACTCGATGAAAACAATCAAGCTCTCCTGTTGTTTCTATTAAACATATGGCATGAACATGAACAAAATACATTTGTGGGGAAACAGTAGCAAACAACGAGTGTTGTTTTCTTGATTAATTGCATACCTTAACTTAACTACAATTAATTTAGAACTAGTTGATTAATCCTAATGAAGCAAGCACAAACTAAAGATATAAATTGAATCTATTAAAACAAATGCTTGTGTTACATATTCAACCGATGTAATGTTTTCTTAGTATGCAAGTTGCCTGGACTGAAATGCATCATTCCTCCACATCTGGTGCCACTGACACCACCAGGTAATGAATTTATAAATATATATATATATATATATATATATATATATATATATATATATATATATATATATATATATATATATACACATCGGTTTAGATGCTGATATCTATGTTCGCATGTAAATATGTCCAACATTCTTGAAACATAAATAATAGTCATTGACCAGTTTTCTATGTTATTTTTATTATATTATTTTTCTAATGGTATAGTAATTGTTAGCAAAGCATTTAACCATTGTTTATTATAATCACCATCTTCGAGAACATTATTCCAAACGATACACTTAAGTCAAATAAATCAATTGTATCACGTCATTGAATCTTATTATTGAGATTGTTAAACTAACTCAAGTTTACTTAGTGAGAATACCTGTTTTGAATTTTGTTTATTTACATGGACAACACATATGTACATTGGTGCCAAATTACAACTTTAATGTTGTTTGTCAGTATCAATAATAATGACGATATGAAAATAAAGAAATGCTTAAATCTGTGTTATTATTGTCGTATAATGGAAAGAGTTGCCATGAGAATTTGTGCAGTGGAAAAGTCAGATACTTATTTCGAGTATCATGTTATTGTTTCAGGATGTATTGTTCTGAGGGGAACAGGATGCTTTTTTCAATACCGTATAGCTCTAAACAAAACAACAGAAATTCGCCTGATAAAAGAGACGCTGAATAACAGGCTGACTCTTTTCAACGTCACTAGTCTTACTAATAACAGTGAGGAAACCTTATTTGATCAAAAGAACAAAATGACCTTCAATGTTTCTGTTAAAGATGCCGACATTGAGGTTTTTGTTCACATTTGGGATACTCAGTGTAACCACCATGGAAATTACAGTATTTTTGCTATTTCCGATGAAAATGGTTTCGCAGAATACTTCGTCAGCGTTAACGTTATAGGTAAGACAACACAACTATGCTTTGTTTTCTTACAAAATCTCGTTTCATATTTGGTAATCGAAAAGCTCTGACCGAACGGGCCTTGAGCATGGAAGATCCGTAATAATATAGCCTTGAGCCATTTGGGTTTACCTTTATCAGAGATAATTTTGCTGACACTTCATTTCTATTACTTGATGCATATTTCATGTCCCATAATTTACCACGCAATTCAATATACGAATCTATTATACTACCTTTTAAATGGAAACGTGGTAACGCATATCACAGTTAAACGTACGTATATATTATTTTAAAGAAACTGATTTATATTTAGTTTACACATATACACACACTTTTGTTTCTAATTGAACATATTGTCAATAGATCAAGTTATCAAAAAAATATATGTAAATATTGCCTGTATATAGATAGTAATCTCTGAAATAAACGAGGGATCTACTGAATAAATCATAGGAAAATTAATGGTTAGCAAAACAGATAGATTACTTTGTCTCATGGGTGAGACTAAATGTAGGTGTAGCAAGTAGATCAGATATAGATATAGACATGAATAAAGGTAAGCAATGTCATGGAAAGGAAAGTAAGGTTTTGGAAAGTGGCCACATACTTAACAGAGTGTAGTGTTTAGGTGAAAGAAATTAAACTGAAAAATAACATTGCAGTCGAGTTTATGAAGTCACTGTGTATGGTCAAACATTGAATGTCGATGTTATGTATAAAATATAACAAAACAACTCATACGTTACAAAATAAGTAGGTTATCTTCTATTTGTCAGGATGGCATAATAAAAGTCTAAGCCCATTGTCATGACTGCGCTAGAAACTGCGAGACTGTGCATGAATTACACTACATAGAAATGGCAGACTGTCAGTGTATCGTATGACAAATGTTCATAAAAATTGCAAACAATTATTTACTTGGAGAAAGCGGTATCTACAAAAGCAAACACAAGGTGATAAATGTACTGCGATGGAATCGTTAGGAGTAATATTCGCTAAATATAACGCATTACCAGCTGAATAGTACATATCTATGTCGCTTTCAAAATTGTTTGTACTGAAAATATGAGCTTCCCTGAACCTACTTTGCGTTTGTTCAGGGGAGTCGGACAAGTGGATCCTTATAGCAGTGTCTGTTCCACTCCTATACTAGATTGAAAGTTCATTGTATGCCAGATGTGAGGAAAAGCAAGAAATGTACTAATACTTCCGAAATGCTTTCAGTAGAGATGTTAGTATGAACATATAAATAATAAAAAATTGAAGTCATCCCCTCAAATGAGAAAATTAACATCAGAGCAACTGGTGATATCTTTGTTAAAATATTTAGATGAATAATACAAATTTAAGAGAAAAGGTAAACTATTACCGATGACAAATTTGGTTTTGACAAAATAATGATTATTTAATTAACATTTCATTTCAGCTCAGTGTCCATGCCAGATTGACTTAAGTATAGCATCAACAGGTGAAATAACATGTTCCTTTCCAAACGCGGAAAATATATCGATATTAATTCAGAAATTATCCGGTGACATGCCAAGATTCCTAGTTAACGGGAGTGAAATAATTCGCCATATCGACCTGCAGGCAACGAACGGATTTTCAGCTACATGGTCTAAGGATGGTACCCTTAATGTTAAGTTAGGGCTTGGACTTCTAAACTGCTCACACGAGGGCGACTACAGTATCAGCGTTACAATGAATGGGACATCAACAGTGTATGATGTGTTCCTGCATGTCATCGGTAAATGAATTTGTGTACAAACTCTTACGTTTAGAGGCTTTCGGTTTGTATTGGAGACAAAATATGTTCATGTTAAGTTAATCTATCTATCTATCTATCTATCTATCTATCTATCTATCTATCTATCTATCTATCTATCTATCTATCTATCTATCTATCTATATATATATATGTATATATATATATATATATATATATATATATATATATATATATATATATATATATATATATATATATATATATATATATATAAGATTGTATTTATGTGCGAATGTGTGAATCTATATGATCATATGTCTTTCCCTCTGTATTTCTGCGTGGTATGTGTAGACACATGTGTATTTGTGTACCCATGGAGTTATTTGGCGATATGAGGACCATTTCACGAGATCGAGTTACGTAATTTAGTATTTTTTTCAAACATGATCAGATATTATGATATTTGAGTCGGTTATTAGATAAAGATTAAAAATGAATTTCAAACGATCATTTTATAAAGCTATATTATGGTTATGGATTCTGTGGCAGAATTGAAACCGATTGGATTTTTAATTAAATGAATAACTCAAACACAATATGTGAAAGATGAAAATGTCTTAACTTGTATCGGCCGCTCGCACCCGTCATGGATCCACCACAAGTACAGTCATACGTATATACGTACAGACAGTATACAGCACCCTTGCTTTAGCTACGTCTTCAGTCGTGTCTCCACCACATGTACATACATACATACATACATATAGACACTTTGACGCTTCAGCTAAACTCGTCAGCTTAAACTGTTCGGCTAAACTCGTTACACTAGTTAGCTCGATAACTCGTTACACCCGTTAGACTCGTTACAACCGTTACACCTGTTACCCTCGTTCGTTTCTTTAGCCGTGTGGCTATAGAATACAATGGAGATACGTGCTCTCCTCAACAGATCCAAAGCAAACAGGGTGTCGATTATACATTAATCTTTCTTAAATTCATAGGAGAATAAGTAATATTCAAGGTAAAATACCAGTGCATATCGTGATTATAATGTCCCGCGCAGCAAGTAATTTCCGGCGAGACATATGTTGGTTCCGTCACTTACCGGGATAAACACTTGTTCACCCTAGGTAACGTTGTACGCATGCACAACGGAAAATAATCAAAAATGTCTCAGACATAGCAATAGTCTTTTTCTTCTTCTAATTCTGTGACAGATTTAATTCATCATCCCTAGAAACCGGTCTGATTTTTTTAAGTGCTTTTATTGACGCTATTGTAAAGTTCACCAAAACGAATGGCCTTGTTAGTCACTCTAAACATTTGTTTGAAAAACAAAGTTCATTTAAACATATATTTAACTGTTTCTTTTGTCTAGTCTGCGAGTTTTGAAATGTTTTCTCTCACATTGATTCATACCAGATATTTGCCAGATATTTGCATACAAATCATTGTAATACAGAGCGTTTTATTTTTGGGTTTATAACAGATCATCCACAGATACCAGTGATAGCGGATGCATATAAAGGAATTATTGAGAATAAAGGTGGTCAAATATCGTGCACAGCAATGACGGGATGTAACAAGGCACAATTAAAATTCGAGTTATCCAGGTCTGGTTATGACACATGGGATATATGGAGAAAAAATATTACATCTGTTTCCACGCTTAATAAACTAGGATGGAAAACTCAGTTTAATACAACTATAAGTATAGATCAAGTAACATATATCGACAAAAGGAAATTCCGATGCAGCTACATGTTCAACAGAGAAATATATACCTCACCCGCCCTTTGCATTAGAGTAATTTCAGGTAATTTGTTCCCGATGTTTCTTTCTTTCGGATTTTATATGACATAATCCGTTATCAATGTTGTATTTATTTGCACAAATAAATTAGTCACCATCAAGAATAACGATGGTTTACCAACCTAACATATTTATAAAAGATCCTTTATATAACAAAAGGTTTCATAATCGTTTTATGTAAAGTCAACTAAATCTTTGGTTCATTAACATTTTTATCAAATTCGTCATCAAAGAAGTACTTTCTTAGAATAAGTATAAAACAGGCTTGTATCGATATAATAAAGTCTTCATCTGAAGCTGTAGTTATACAATGACACCTATAATTCTTTCATTTCAGCCAATTTCTGCCAAAATGACACTCAACAATGCGATTATCAACATCCTTATTTTTGCAACAAGTATATATCTTGTCACACTCAGACAATACCATTGGAACAACCGTGTTCAACCGAAACAGAACTACACTTTCGGCCCTACAGCAGCGGCTGTGGTGGAAAATGTGTTTGGCCATATGAATATAATTGTTCATATACAGATAACTGTAGTTGATCCCCATTGATGACATTCCTTGTGTAATGTTAATTAGATAATTAAGTAGAAAAATACATTGAACACACACACACACACACACACATATATATATATGTATATATATATATATATATATATATATATATATATATAAAGATGTCATGAATTGTTTACAATTATGAAATTTAAGTACCTTCGTACTTCTTTTTTGCACGTTATTTAAATTCAGCAGACTTAAGCCTAATATGACGCATGTTTCACTTGTAATGTTATTAAAAGTGGTATGTTTTACAAATATGGATCGCCACATGAATTGGCCTTTACCATAAAATATTGTATATAAAATAATTCATTTTCCTCTTAAATAATTCTGCTTTTTTTCACTGATTAGAAAACACCAATAATTAAGTAATTAAGTAAATTTGTCTACTTTGCATATATGAAATCATTATGGCTTAAAAAAAGAAAGTAAAATTTAAAAGTATGTATTTTTTGATACAATAATCATTTTAAAAAACAAATTATCTTAACTTACCCCCACGATTATCGTTTTTTTTCGCCAGCTACACACAATATCAATGTATTTATTGATTTGGTCCTTTTTGCTGCACTTAAAATATCTTCGTCAACTGTTGTGCAGCCTATTACAAAGATTTTCCTTGTTACGAGTGAAACGCAGCCGGTAGGCAATCAGTTGGCATTTCTTCCCAGAAACCTATATTATCTTTATTGGATAATTGATTAGAAAGACTTTCCTACTTAAGGTTGATGTCAAATAACTTTCTTAACTTCATGGATTCTCGTACTAGTATTTAACAGAATAAAGCTAGCAATAATTCGGTTACGTCTTAGAACAAGTCGACTATTTATCGTGGTATATGCTTACAGCTTTATCTAGGAAACTAATTGTTTTTTCTAGTTAAGCAACTGACCTAGCATGCGGCGAGAGACACTAAACGCACGGTATTCACGGGTATTTCACCCTGATTAATACTCAGTCTCCTATGTAGTTATGGAAAGCATTGTGTTTAACTGACACACACACGGGTCTTCGGATTTTATCAAGGGGTAAACGTCTCCATGTTTGTTCTCCAGCCATAGGGGCAAGTGTTACATTTGTATTTTATTTGATATGTCAAGCATAATCAGATTTTAATGTCGTATGGTGAAATGACTTTACTACTACGCAGATTTGAAACGTTGTGAACTTTTTGTTACAAGCTGCTATAGATTTTAATTCCGTACTTGATAGTATCACCAGTTTGGTTTCTGTGTAGCTTCCTGCAGCGGTTTGGAGTTGTCTGCATATGTTTGTAGTTAATTGTATATTTCTGCAGCTGTTGTAACTATATGTAGCTGTTTTTACTTATGTTTGCGGGTTTAATAGGCTGTCTGGTCGTCTTTGCAAATATATGGATATGGACGATGATGATCATAAAAAGAGGAAACAACTAATTTGTAAACTTGTTGGCATGGTGGATCCATAAAGTGTGTAAACAGCCGATACAAGGTTTGGGAAATGCAATGATTCATGATAAATGTGTGGTTTGTATTGGACACAATTGCAAGTTTTAACACATATGTATGAGTCATACGGATGTACAAATGAAGGAGTCTTATATTCGTTCCAATTAATTTTTGTTTCAATTGAATAAACTATGGGTCATTTTGATTACATTAGATACCTGAATCTTATTTGTATTTCATGAGATTATTTGAATCTCACTTTCATTGTAAGAAATTCCATGAGATTAGTTGAATCGCACTTTGTTGCAAGAAATTACATTGTAAAAAATTACGTGGGATTATTTGAATCTTACCATCATAGATATGTATATGAACCATTTGTTTTGATTTTCTTATTTGTGAATGTCTCAATAGAGTATTTGAATGAGACTAATATATTTTTGACCGTGAAAGAGTCGCTGTACTTGTAATATGTATATATTATTAATTCACTTCATAAAATTTAATCTTTCAGCACATTGTGTTGTGTGGTAATTTGATCCAAACATCCATTCAGGTCTATCCTGTTACAAAGTACGTTATCATTGCTGACAGTGGACCAAATGTAAATTGCTATCTCTTTTTATGACGAATACAGTATGAGACAATGAGACAAGAGTTAAACTTCTTCAAATTTGCAGATCCCCCAGCGGGTTCGGGGTTGTAGTATTGTCACGACGTGCCTCTCCACGTGTCGTAAAAGGCGACTAAGTAGAGGCAACCTGTTTGCCGTGGGTTGCGTCCCGTGTCGGGGGAGGAAAGGATCCTGGTAGTTGCAACACACTACTTTGGCCTCTAATTCTCTTAGACGGGTGGTCGAAATGGGCAAGGTCTCGACAAATCGGATGGTCACGCCGAGCCCTAGGAGGTCTTTTTTCACTTACTCATCTTCTCTTTCTTTTTCACTTCCTAGAAGGCGGTGGCTCAACGGGTCAATCGGGAGGTAATTTTACCGACCCTAGAAGGAAGCTTCATGGGTCAACCCAGGTAATTTTATCTAACGAGTATGGCATCTGTGTATCCCTGGCACTTGAAAAGTGTCCCCTCGTTGGGCTCCGTGGCGCTGTGGGGAGCATGGGTGCTGATATTTTAAAATCTTCATCATGGCAAACACAACCAAAAAATCAATAATAAACGTACCAAACCTCTGTCTGACTCGGATGAAGAACCATGTGACGTGGAATCATTTCCACGCTTCGTGGTTATTCAGTCCAAGGATGATACAAAACCGTTTTTCAAGTTTATCTCCATTCGTTATCGAGAAAACAATTTCCGGCTCTATTGGCACACCAAAAAGTGTTAAAAAACTAAAATCGGGTTGTCTTCTTGTAGAGTGTGAGCTAAAGAGGCAAACAGACAATATCATGAAAATGAAAACATTCTTTGATATTCCAGTGCCCTCATTCGCTCACACGACACTGAATTCGTCCAAAGGCGTAATGCGATGTCGTGACGTGGCTGGAGTCACCGACGCAGATATCATCGAAGGGATGAAACATGAAGATGTCACTGCAGTGCGAAGAATACGTATTAAACGTAATAACACCATGCAGGACACCAATACATTTGTACTCACCTTTAATAAACCGACAGTGCCCAAAGTGGTCAAGGTTGGGTTTTTACAAGTAAAGGTCAAGATCAACATTCCAAACCCACTTTGATGCTATAAATGTCAAAAATACGGCCCTCACGAGGATCGATGTTCCAGAGCCAAGGTATGTGGCCGATGTGGAGACCACTCTTATCAGGAAGCTCATTGTAGAGCAACTCCGCATTGTGTCAACTGTGGCAAGAAACATCACGTCAGTTCCAAGGATTGTGATATATCGAAACTGGAGAAGGAAAATCAGAGGGTAAAGTTTACCTCGAACATTCCCTACCCAGAGGCCAGAAAACTTGTCCAGGCAAAAACATCCCTTCCTGGCCCATCCTTTTCCACAGTCGTAAAACACAATCCAAAAAGCACGCAGAACGCGCAAACACAGACAGATCAGCCCGATTCAACCACAAGTGCCAATATCCCTAATTATAAGCCACAGAAAAGCCCAACATCGACTCAGACAACATTTAATAACAATCCACCACCAAAATCACCAAACCAGAAACACAAAGCACAAACAAATAAACCGCAAAAGGTGTCCGATGACCCCATTAAACTGTACAACAGGTTTGGAGACGTTGAAAGCATGGATGCAGAAGAAACTGCTCCATGTACTCAAAGTAGCTCCAAACCTAATAAAACTAAATATACCCCCATACTTCCTCCAGACAAATAACAACACATACTTCCTTCGCGAATAGTCTATCCTAGTCCCAGAATCTCCAGCATAACGTTATAATGAAGAACACCATCAAGCAATGGAACTGTCGAGGACTTAAAGCTAACTACAATGATATTCTTCTGCTTTTAAATGAACACGATCCTGCAGTGCTATGTCTACAGGAAACATTCATGAAAGAGACAGATAAAATTACTTTTAAAAACTTTTACCTGTTTAACGCGTACTGTCAAAACGCTGACAGGGCCTCAGAAGGGGTCTCTATTGCTGTGAATAATAGAGCCCCTCACAGAGTCATTCCTGAAACACAAATTTACAAGCCATTGCTGTAAGTGTCACTCTACATCGAGTGATTACTTTTTGTTCCATTTACTTACCACCAAACACCAACCTAGTACAAAAGGAATTAGGCAATCTTGTTGAACAACTTCCTTCGCCCTTCGTTTTACTCGGGGATTTTAATGCCCATAACATTTTATGGGGATCAAATCACATAAACGACAGAGGCTATAAAGTAGAAGATTTCATTTCTAGACACGATCTATGTCTATATAACACTAACTCACCAACATATTTACACCCAGGAACGGGTACGTACACATGCATAGATTTGACAGTTTGCTCTCCCTCACTGCTTTTGGACTATGAATGGAAGGTCGCTGATGACCTTCACAGCTGTGATCACTTTCCAATCACTCTTGAAAATAATTCTAAAATTGATGATGCAATTCCACAATGAAATATAAAGAAGGCCGATTGGGCTATGTTTGAAACACTATGTAAAACTAGACTAAATAATGATACAGTATTCAACGCTGTTAATCCTATACAGCATTTTACCTCCGTTCTAATTTCAATCTATTCCCAAGTCCTCAACGAGTAGTAAGAGATCGCAAAACACCTTGGGTAACCAAGGAATGCAAAGAAGCCATTAGACAACGCCGAGAAGCATTAAAAACATTCAACGGTCGTCCAACGCCCAAAAATTTAAATACATATCGTATTGCCCAGGCTAAAACTCGACGCACAATCAAAGAATGTAAACGTGCATCCTGGAAGAAATATATTTCTTCTTTAAACTCTCGTTCCTCAATGAAACCAGTTTGGGATACTATTCGAAAAATGAATGGAAAGAGGAAACACAATTCTATTTGACACCTAAAAATAAACAATAGCAATTTCAGTTCGAAACGTGACATAGCAAATAGTCTTGCCGATAGTTGTTCGAAAAACTCATCATCTAATTATTCAGATGCCTTTAGGAGATTAAAATCTCAAAAAGAAAAGTCACGTTTAAAATTTACATCGAACAACACTGAAAATTATAACCAGCTGTTTTCTTTATTGGAGCTTTGGGAGGCATTAGACAAGGCAAATAATACATCCGCTGGGCCTGACGAAGTACATTACCAGTTCTTGAAACAACTCCCAGAATCTTCTCTGACATTACTTCTTAAAATCTTTAATGATTTATGGAATGCTGGTAATGTACCTAAGAGCTGGAAAGAAGCAACAGTGATGCCGATTCCCAAACCAGGCAAAGATAACGAAGATCCTAACAGCTATCGGCCTATTGAATTGACAAGCTGCGTATGCAAAACAATGGAACGAATGATTAATTCTTGGCTTGTATGATACTTGGAAAGTAACAATTTAATTTCTCCTTTACAAAGTGACTTCCGTTCTGGTCGTAGTACTAATCATCATCTGGTTAGACTGGAAACATTTATTCGCGATGCATTTATCAAGAAGGAACATTTAGTAGCAGTCTTCTTTGATTTAGAAAAGGCCTATGATACAACATGGAAGTACGGGATACTAAATGACCTGCACGATCTAGGTCTAAAAGGCCGTCTGCCCTCTTTCATCTCGAAGTTTCTCTCCGACAGAGAATTCAAAGTACGAGTGGGGTCAACCCACTCCGATATGTACCAGCAAGAGATGGGAGTGCCCCAGGCCAGTATTTTATCTGTGACGCTATTTAATATCAAAATCAATAGCATCACCAAGTGCTTAACTCCCGGTGTGGACTGCTCTTTATATGTAGACGATTTTTTAATTTGTTATTGTTCAAAGCACAGGCATACAATTGAAAGGCAACTTCAACAAAATATCAATAAGATCCACAATTGGGCCAGTAATATCGGTTTCAGAAAGATCCCTCGTTTAAATCTTATGGACACATTTTAACTCAATTATTGTCAAGACATATTGTCCTTATGATCAGGACACAGCGGACTAACGTTAGATTTATTTTATTCCCGATAATACATTCGATGTCTAACATTATTATAGTTTTTATTTACTATTTAATGATGTGGGATTTTGCATCCAGCTATAAGTATGTCTGTGTGTCTAATCTAATGTATCTGTCTTGATAATCTATCTGATCAAATCTATCTAATCTAATTAATTTAATCTATCTAATCTATTTTTTTCTGTATATGATAAGCTTGTTGATTTTCTGTTGCTTATATTTAGACTGACACACCAATATTTATATAGTTTATGTACATTAATTTATGTTTGAAATCCATATGTACATACTGTTTATAGAACGTAGGACGATCTATATGTTCATATGGATTAATGCACATATGTTCAACTGTTTTGAAACATAAAAATACTTAATCGCCATTCACTGTTATCATAATTATTATTATTCTTTGTGCAATCTTATAGTAAATGAAAGCAAAATATTCAATCAATATTGAATTATGATCTTCTTATTACAGGGAATATTTTAATGGAGTTTTCACAAATTCGACAACATTTTTCTAAACAATACATTTAGCAAAAGGTAAGGCTTGTGGTCTCATTGACTATGATTAAAAGTTAGAATTGCGGTTTACTTTTCAGTGAGAAAACATGTGTTGTGTTGTTTATCTAAGCGTGCTTCACACATATACAATGAATTCAATATAAATCTTGAATGTTATTTCTAATACTAGTAACGATACAAAAATGAAAATATGCTTAGGTTTTGTTATATAGTGTTGTATAGTGGAAATCATATTTCGAAATCAAGTATTCAGAGGTGCCATGAGAATGTGCTCATTGAAAAAATCAAATATATTTCGAGCATCTTTTTCTCCAGAATGTAATATTTCAAGAGGAGCAGCATGATATTGCCTGTATAGTTTTGTTCTAAGAAACACAATAGAAATGCAGATATATGAGTGAGACAGTAATTAACAAGGCCACTCTTTTAAACGTCACAAGTCTCACTTATGTCAGAGATGAAACAATACTTAATCAAACGGAACAAATAAACTTCAGCGTTTCTGTTGAAGATTCTGAGATTAAATTTTATGTTAACATTTTTTACTCTCATTGTAAACACCAGTACAAAATTAACCACTCGAGTATTCTTGCTATTTCCGATGAAAACGTTTTCGAAGAATTCTTCTTCAGTGCTGACGTTATAGGTAAGATTAGGAAACTGTTAGTTTCTGATCAAATCTCTATTCAAACGGGACTCGAACACGGAACGTCAATGATGATGTAGCCTTCTAGTATTTGTAGTTGAGAAGGTTAAGTAGTCGATTATTTTGTCAGAATGGCACGCACAAAACAGACCGCAAGAAAATCCACTGGTGTACACTAATTGGGATTAATTTCTTTCAAGGAAAAGTAAACCAGGAGTTGCAGTGGGCAATACTCACAAGAGGCCCAGTAGTTACTTCATGTACACTACTGAATTTAAATGTTTTATTATAATTTACTTTTTCTTGCTTCAAATTTTATGATCTTATCTTTTGTCAGCACCCTATTGTTTAGTTTAATTCTTTTCACATTTTCTTCTCCTAGAACTTTGTATTTGAGTCAGGTGTATCCCCTTAGGACAGACTTGACTAGACAATTGGACAAATGGAAGCGACACGTTTCTAACTAAGTGACTTCTTTAATACAGCGGTAGAAGGAGTCCATGGGAACCAGAGGCTACTAATCTACCATATGGAGGGCTGTCAATTTTCGACTTTGGTAGTATAAATCAACTACTAAGGCAAGCAGAAGTGTTGACGGCTATGAAAGTTTTAGGCATAGACCTCGACGAAATAGATGGATTCCAATACGGAGGAAAGAACAAATACATTCTGTACCCCAAACAGCAGAGAATGCTACTCAAGCAATCAGAGATATAATTACTAGGACATAGGGTGACAATAACCCAGACTAATCCAATAGTCAGGGAGATCGAGCCCAAACAAATTGATGTTTTCATCTCGGGACTCCCCCTTGAGATTAGTACCACAGTTGTTCTAGACAAATTGATGTGTGTGCACAAAATCAGAATTGCGAACGAGAAAAAAGCCAGCTACTACGGATACGATAACATCAAAAATGGGGAAAGAATCTTCAAAGTACTAATAGAAGAGGCCTGGAAAATTCCGCCCTATTTCTATATAATGGGATTTATGTTGCTATCTTGGTACATGGGTTGTGAATTCGATAGACCCTGTCCAAGATGTAAAACAATGGGCCATGGGCCAAAAGACTGCAAAGTACCACAGAAACCCAAAGGCCCAAACTAATACGCAGCCAAAGTGACAGGAGAAGATCAACTAAAGGAAACAGAAACTGAAATTGAGAGAACGGAGGAAACTGTGGAGACGGAGGAATACAATTTCCTGCCCCCCCCCCAAAAAAAAAAAAAAACGACAATAAAATGTATCCCTACCACACCACTAAAAACTCAGAACCGGTATGAAATACTCCCCATAGAGGAGGAAGGGTCTGAAGAAATGGAGGCGTTACAGGATACAACAATAAACGAAACGGAAATAAGCGGACTAAGGTCATTGTCAATCACACCAATCCCGGTGCAGAGGAAAAGGAAAAGTAAAACCCTTTCTGAGTCCTCAACAAGCGACGAAGCTATAACAATAACAGAGCTCGTACAACGCAAAACCGAGTCAAAACAATACAACAAATTGAGGGAGAAAAAGGAAAATCTTGAACCAAACCTTTCGGACACCTCTGACGAGAATTGTACTCACGAAATGGATAATCATGGACCGACTGTACTGAACGAACCAATACCAGCTTTGGAATTAGACGGGACACAGACAACGAACATTAGGGAGACTTTGGACAATAGGGAACAGACAAACGAGACAAACACAACTCAACAATTTAATTTATATTTACTATATTTAACGCATATTTAATAATGAATTGAACTACAAATACTGTAAGAACACGCCACCTGGGAACCAAAAATGGAAGCACAAAACTTCCATATAACATCAATCAATACTAACGGAATAGATAAGGACAAAATTGCACACCTTATAAAATTAAACAGTTTGATATGATACTAATTCAAGAAACACACAACAAACTCTCCAAAACATTTATAACAGAACTCGAACCTAAAATGGATGCGATAGTTGTAACAAATGATGGTAGCTACAACGACACTAAAGGTGGTGTAGCTATTATAATACAAAATAGAAATAGGCAAAATTTGGAAATTATGAAAGAAGATAGTAGCCTAAAAGGAAGAGTAATACATTTAAAGCTTAATAAACTACACATTATGAATGTATATTGTCCAGCAACCGGTGAAAGTCACCACGACTTCTGACTAAACTTAAATAACTACTTATTGATTATGGGGGGAGATCTTAATGTAACTGATATATCAACTGATTGAGATAAATTTAAACAAAAAGTAAAAAAATAGCAATATATCACTCAACTAAACGTACACGGATTCAAAAAATGGAAAAATTAGAACTAAATAGAAAAATAAACGAAGACACAACATCATTAAGGGATAAGGAGAACAACTCCAAACAATTAGAAAAGCTAGAAGAATGGGAGACAAAGGGAAGGTAAATCAGAGCGGGAAAATTTCACCAACTATACAAACAAGCGAAGGAATTATATAAACGGGGAAAAAAAAGGAAAGGGGTGAGGGAGAAGTCACTAGACACGTTAATAATAGATGGGGTGGAAGTGACAACTAAAGCAGAAATAATGAAGAGAGTTCAAGAAGTCTATACAAAACTTTATACATCTCAAAACATGGACAATAACATAATCACACAATACTTAAATTCAATACAATGTGAAAAGATTTCATCAGAACACAAACAATTGTGTGATGAATTAATTTCTGTGTAAGAAGTGCAAACCACAATAAAAGAACTTGCAAAAGGTAAATCACCAGGACGAGTTGGCCTCACGGCGGAATTCTATAAGAAATTCTAAAGTGATGTGGCACCAATCTTAGAATGTCTATATAATAATATACTGCTAAAAATGACAAAATGACTAACACAGTGAGGGAGGGATTGATTACTATCATTTATAAAGGGAAAGGGGACAGAACTGACTTAAGAAAAACTGGAGTCCAATCTCCCTCCTTAACACAGATTGCCAAATACTAAGTAGAATTTTAGCGAATAGGGTTAAACACGGGATAAACACGATAGTAAACACTAATCAAACAAGCGGTGGTAAAGTCAGAAGCATAACTAACAATATACTTAACATTAGGACAATTATAGACTTTATAAATGGGTCAAACTCGAAATGTGCTCTGGTACTTTTCGACCAAGAGAAAGCTTTTGACAGATTAGAACACAATTATACGCAAAAAGTACTGGAAAAAATTGGATTTGGAGATAATTTCCAAACTCGGACTAAAAAAATGTACAATAAAATAACTGCAAATGTACAAGTAAATGAGGCGAACAAGGAAAAATTTGAAAATCAAAGATCAGTGAGGCAAGGCTGCCAACTATCAATGCTATTATACGTAATAGCAATTGAAATCCTTAGTATAAAAATCAGGAGTAACACCAATATTCGAGTAATAAGAATACCAAACTTAAAAGAGGAATTCAAGATGCTACAACATGCTGATGATTGTACGAACTTCATAAATGATCCAAAATCCTTTCTACACCTACGAAAGGAATATGAAGCTTTTGGAAAAGCATCGGGATCTCAAATAAACCATGATAAAACAGAAATTCTAAAAATAGGAAACTGGAGGGGAAAACACCTTGGGTTTACCTCCACACTTAATTGAAAATAGAGTAAAAGCCCTAGGAATATTCTTCGGGACAAACGAAGAAAAGGAAAACTAGCTTAAAGTTATAAACAAAATAAAGCACATATTTGGGCACTCACGCCACTTAGTCTAATGGAACGTTCACAGGTTTTAAAAACATATATATATATATATATATATATTCAAATTTGACATAATTACTAAACGCTGGGGAAATTAGCAATAAAACACTAGAAACCATTGATAATGATATAGTAGATTACATATGGAATTACAAGACACACTACATAAAAAGTCAACACTATAAAGACCTAAACAAAAGGGGGGATTATCCTTACCTAATCCATTCTTAATAAAATGTAAAAATATAATAAATAGGATTAAAAGGTTTAAGTAACACTTCACAAAGACCATGGGAAGCATTATACATTTTTTGGCTAGGATTCGGAATGCGAAACAGACAAGACATACTCGAACAACAAATTGAGTAAGAAAATAGACACACCGCATTTATGTAAGGGGACTAAATAAATGTTATATAGGTATAGGGACTACAAAGAATTATGGGTACTAAGTAAGGATAAGACGTATGACTGGATTTGCGAACTAAAAGGAAAAAGAATTAAAAACAAGTTAGAAAAAGATAACCCACATATCAACTGGGACAGAGTTTGGAGGCATTGGTCTGACATCGACTCTCTAAAGGTACAGATTATAATATACACGTACATCCACAACGCCTGGTTCACAGGCGAAGTGGCACTTAGACGACGAATGATTCAGACCCCTGTTAGCTGCCCTCTATGCAGAAATGCCCCGTTCAGAAAATATCACAAGATAGCACAATGCGACAAAACAAACGAAGAAAGGATCAAATTAATAATAGAAATAATGAAGGTAGACAAATACGACAGACGTCAAATACTCTTCCTTGACAAAAACTTTAACAAACAATTAATACGACTCATAACAGACTACATAACGGAGACGCTGGTAGAATGTGGACCCCTGATGAAGGTTAGGAGATAGTATCATAATTTTATATATATGTTAATAAAAAAAATATCTTTTTTATTATCATTAAATTAAATATAGAATATACATCATGAACACAACAGGGGAAAGTACATAATGAGGACGCTATGGGGCTATATCACATGGCGTTACGCGAAGTGAGCAGGCCTATGGCAGAGTTTGGAAAAACAATAACCCCAATAGCTTTAATTAGGTCACAATTTTGCACTTCTTCCTCTCTGGATACTAAATTCATACTTTTCTTCCATGTCTATATCCCGTAATAGACATGGTACCCATTAAAGGGAAAAATAAACAATTTTTAAAGTATTTCTGTAGACTAATTAAAATAAATAAATAAAGGACGGCCCTAATTGAGACAGTAACTGTACAACCAAATAAATTCGTACAGATCCTGACTCAAGGCAGACGGCCCTACAACATTAAATATTACTACATATAAATTGAAGCACACTAAACCTTTAACTAAAACACTTCAATTTATACAAAATTCAAAATTAAGTTAAAATAAATTAAATAAAGTGGAGGATGTATCATCCCATAGGAGAAAAACACAAAATAAGACAACTACGTTAAAACTTTGAACGCAAAATGGCTGTCCTTACAAAAATACAAAGTATAGACTTATATATAGCAACATACAAATAGCACCAACACAAACAGCAAACACAAAGATATCAAGGGACCACTAGCCATGGTCAAACAATATCAAACAAACGTAGAATAATAGTTGTGGGTAGATCAACTCCCACTTAGTAAGGATTTACGTAAGAACCACTAGGGATACAAAAATACCCCTGCTCAAATATATAACCCCGATGGGAAAAAATTAAATGGGGCGTTAAACGAAATATAAAAAAACAACAAACAACATATCGGGGGGTACACACACATACATAAAAACTTTTACTTTTTTTTGATTGTGGAAAAAGGAATGCTGTCTGAAGAGATCGACCATTGTATATAAATGCATGGATCTTTTTCAAGGGGTAGGTTTATTTTCAGGTGAATGCATGCTACACCTAACGTGAAAACAAACACCAATTGTACTCCCCCAACTGCGGGTACCCGAAGCATTCAAATCAAAGCACAGAGATGTTAAACTAGGGGCTCCTGAAAATCTTACCAAATTAGAGAACCTGCTAGAGATGGTTGACTGTCTGGCGAAATTCAATCCAGGTTTAGCTAAGGTTAATATTTTTAAAATCTGTGTTGGAAAAAGACTTTGGAATTTTCTAGGATGAGCCATAGACAAAGCAGTCTGAAACGTCAGAGAGAATATTAGCAAATTTCAGTGCTTAAATACTTCGATAAACGCAAACCACTCACGTTAGAGGTCGACGCTTTAATATCTGGCCTTGGTATCGTATAATGATGGATGGCTGACAATTATCATCGGATCTAAGAGTTTGACAGAAACAGAAATACTTGATGCCCAGATTGAAAAAGGAACTGTTGACTCGACTTTTTGGGCTGCAAGCGTTTTCACCAATTAATGTTTCGTATACGTTTATCGGTACATTATTTATCCATACACGCATATAGTCTATAATTACCAAACTTTTATCTGCAGCTCCTCTTTCCCTTCCGCGAATGATGTTAGAGCTGGAGAATTACGACATTAAGATACAGCATGTTAGCAGCAAGGAGCGATTTTTTTGATGACAATCAATACCAGATACAGACCCTGATTTTATTGAAGGTTTTGACTTGCATGTACATACCATAAGTCAACAATTGTTTTAATGAACCATCGACTGTAGCACTTGATATATGTTTCTTAGGAAATGCCCTAGCACACTGTACATACTAAATTAAAAGCATTTTTTAAGTACACAAAATTTCACTAGTTACAATTATAACAAGAGGCATTTTACATAACGCATACCGGAGTGATCATGGCAAATCTGACTGTGAGATTATAACTCTGGAGTTTTAGTCACATGATTCCAGTAACTTTTTACGTTAGTAATCGAAGAGCTTTAACTAGTAGCTTTTTTGGGCAGAATTAAACAGTTGCGCAAGCGCATGGCTGAATGATAGAAACGTGATAAAATCAAACTCGAGCAAAGCGTAACTTCCTGGTTTATTATTTAATCATACCATTCTGGCCTGTTTGTATTCATTGGAGTTTGCATTTATGAAGTATGAGCGCTACACTAGTCAGGATTTACTACTCACATATACAGCATTAAGGTGCGATAGGTACCTTATTATATAATTATATAAATGCTCGCTATTCAGCTTTAACTTATACAATCACTAACACGTTCTTCTCTATGTATTAACTGCGCTTTTTGTCCGTAAGTGGTGTGTCTCTATCTTTTTATTTCTCTCTGTCTCTTTCTAGCTCTCTACCTCTACCTCTCTCTGTCTCTGTGACTCTCTCTCTCTATATATGGATGTATGTATGGATGGATATATATATATATATATATATATATATATATATATATATATATATATATATATATATATATAATATAAAATTATATAATATAATGCAACATCTACTGGTGTTATACAAGTCTGCAGATATTGTTTCATAATCGTTTTACGTAAAATTAACTCAATCTTTGATCCAATAACATTTTTATTAAATTCGTAATCAGAGAAGTACGTTCTTAGAATAAGTTTAAAACATGCTTATAGCTATATAACGCATTCTTCATCTGAAGTTGTGGTTGTGCAATGTAACCTATATTTCTTTCATTTCAGCCAATTTTTGCCAGAATGACACTCGAAAATGCGACCATCTGCATCCTTATTCATGCAACAAGTATATATCTTGTCCAAGTCAGACATGGATATTGGAAAGATCGTGTCCAACTGTAAACGATCAACACTTTGTGCTCGACAGCAGCGGCTGTGCTGGAACATGTGTTCTGCCATCTCAATCTAATTGTTCATATAAAGATAACTGTGGTTGATCCGCATTTATGATATTCCTTGTGTAATGTTAATTGGATAATACAACAGAAAATGACATTGAATACACACACATACTGTCACGTGCTTAGGCTCGAATAAACAGTAACATAGAAAGAGTGAAAATAGCAAGCTTGTAAAAATTGAACAAACAATTTATTTAGTACACATATTTTCAGAAAAGGAAACTAAACTTACAGTTTTAGAGAATCAAGTCCAAAAATTAATCCATAAAGAATTCACAATATAATCCACTAGGAATTCACAAGTATAATCCACTAGTGGAATCGCTAAAGTCCTGATAGTAAAATGTCCTAATAGTTCCCGGTTCGAATCTTGACGATGTAATCCAAGATGCACGATGATGTCACGTGATGAAGTCAGTTTTAGTTTTATGATACTTCAATGAGCACACGTATTTTCCAGATAAATAACTCAATAATTTCCTCTTGATCCAAACGAATTGAAATAATTTACCGCACATAACTCCAACAATAACACACATCTTTGTATTCTAAAGCCCAGGCAACTACTGAACCGTTAGCTTCTAAAACACAACTATATACTGACTTTTACATAAACAGGAAAGGGTCACGTGATATTCTGGAAGCTTTTCGAACAAGTTCACGGTTACCAAGTCACGTATACCTTATGAGAATCAGCCACTTCTCACCCACAAGAACTAAAAATAAAAAGATGTCCTTGGAATCAACTAATCATTTTAGAAGCTTGTTTATAACTCTGAAACCAGGTCAGAAATAAGGTCAACATCTGTTGTTAACTGTAAAGTATAGATCAATCTAATTTTTTAGAAAATACTTCCCAATTTAATTAATTTTAAACCCAAAATGTCAAATTTCAATCTAACAATTATAAATAAATGATTTAAATCAAATATACGTAACACACACACACACAAACACACACACACACATATATATATATATATATATATATATATATATATATATATATATATATATATATATATATATATATATTATGAAGTTATGTGAGAAAGCTTGCCAGTAGCTTCTCGTGGGTAGGTGGTTCTTTCTGGGGTTTTTACCGGGTTCTTTCTCCACCAATAATACTGTCTGCCATGTATAGCCTATCGAGAGCTAGAAAATGGTGTTAAACCCTATAGCAACAATATATATATATATATATATATATATATATATATATATATATATATATATATATATATATATATATATATATATATATATATATATATATATATATATATATATATAATTATTAAACTAGTTTATAAAATTACATCTTCCATCACATTGTAGAGTAATAGAGTAATTGAATGAGTCGTATAATTTTGAGTGCGAAAGAGTCGCTGTATTTGTAATATATATATTATTAATCCATTTCATTAAATTTAATCTTTCATCACATTGTTTTGTGTCGTAATTCGATCCAAGCATTCATTCAGGTCTACATTACAAAGTACGTTACCATTGTTGATGGTGGAACAAATGTAAATTGCTATCAATTTTTATGAAAGATGCTGTTTGCGACAATGAGACCCGAGTTAAACTTCTTCAAACGTTGCAGCTGTCAACATGATTACGTGAGAAAATATTTATCTTTTTCATAACGTGCAAAAAATCACACCCACCTTGATTTATAACAGAAATAATAAAACAGAAAGTATTTATACAAGTTGGCATAGTCACGATATATATCTCTCCAAATCTCTTAATCGTTTAATTTGAAATGGGTATATCAAATATGTCACGATACAACGAGTTCAAATTATGGTCAGCTAAAAGCCACAACCTCCTTATTATTCGACAATCATAGATTTGCTTTGTTGCTACTTTATGCTAGTTGTTTACTCCCCAGCCTCTGTCTGAGTAATTGTCTTTGGCAGAAGCTTAGAGGTTAGATTCCAGATTGACCCAGTGCATTTAGTTTCCTATCAGACACATCCATACGGCTCCAATGATACCTTTCCTTCCAGACAAACACTACATTGCGTTTGAACACATCTACCTTGGGATGAGTCCTAATAATATGTTGGACCATAAGAAGACATGCTTTTCCGAAATGTAATATGTACGGATAAATGACAAAATAGTTTCCATATTTAGAAAATATATTCCATTGACAACCATATCACTAATTCCTCAATGAAAACACATTCTTGCTTTTGATTTGGTATTGAAATTTCATGGTTAGTATTATCAAGGAATATACGACAAAACGAAAGCATCTCTATGTATTTATTTAATTATTTCTTGCACCTGCTTAAAATAACAATACACAAAACTCTCTCTCTCTCTCTTTCTCGCTCTCACTATCGCTCAAAACATGCAACCAAAAAGAGGTATAACCATCAAAATTATTAAAAGCATCACAATCGATATCTTACTATTATATGTAGTCTAAAATCAATCATTAAGTGATAACATTTCGAGGCATGCCATTAACAAAAACAATTGTGGTAGGCAGAATTTTCTTACTTTGTTCCCCGTGTTTCACACAGACACACACAATGACATGCAACTCATACGTTGGTCTCCAAATAGGTTTTCCGCTTCATATTAAACGTCAGCAATGACAGAGACATATCCTCCCAAAACCTTTACATGTAGAATCATTGTCCGTTTCAACATTGTTGTAACATTTTGTATCCTAATGGAAAAGAAAATGAATTTGGATAATGATATGCAGCAAAATAAAACCCAGCTAAATAAAATACTACTGCATTACCCGAAATCCTAAATTCAACACTGCACATTTAAGATATGAATGCAAGAACAATTTCCACTGCTATGAGGAACTACTATTTTATATGTTCATTCACCGTCCAATTTTGTTAATAAGCACAGTTAACTTCGGTCTTTGTAAACTAGAAGAATGCTAATTATTTGTAACAAGACTTAATGAAAAATAATCTCATATTATATTATTATTTACCAAATTCAACTGAATGATATTAACGGCGGTAAAAATGCAAACCAAATTGTTAGACGAAACACAAGCCAGTCATATTGCGAGTGAATTATTTTGAAAACTTGTTGCTTGTAAATTAGTATGTATTTAAGGAGAGAATCTTAATTTCTATAACATTCCAGACCGAATGAAAATATTAGTTGTCCCCGAAAGATCTATCGTTTAAATCTTATGGACACATTTAACATACAATTTAACCTGTTGCTCTTATAAGCAAGACATTACGGATTAGCGTTAGATTTACTGTATTCCATCTAATATTTTCTCTGTCTAACATTACTCTATAGTTTTCTATTTACTATTTAATGATGTAAGATTTCGCATTCAGCTATATATGTCTGTCTAATCTAATCTATCTAATTTATCTAATCTATCTACTCTAATCCTTTTCAGTATATGACAAACTTGCTGATTTTCCGTTGCTTATATTTAGACTCTCACACACACACGCACACATACACACACACACACACACACATATATATATATATATATATATATATATATATATATATATATATATATATATATATATATATACAGAGAGAGAGAGAGAGAAAGAGATAGACAGAGAGAGAGCGAGTGTGTGTGTGTGTGTGAGAGAGAGAGAGAGAGAGAGAGAGAGAGAGAGAGAGAGAGAGATACTTATGACGAGTTTAGTTACGTCTTAATTTATGTTTGAAATCCATCTGTATATACTGTGTTTAGAATGTGATGATCTGTATGTTCATATGGATTAATGTAAAAATGTTCAACTTTTTTGAAACATAAAACTATTTATTCGCAATTCACTTTTATTATCATTGTTATTAATATTCGTTTTGAAATCTTATAGTAAATGATAGCAACATATTCAGTCAATATTGACTTATGATCTTCGTATTGTAGGGAATAATTTGTATGGATTTTTCACAAATTCGACAACATTATTTTAAATTATACATTTAAGCAAAAGGTAAGGCTAGTTAGCACATTGAATCTGATAAACAGTTATATTCTTAAATAATTGTGGATTACTTTTCAGCGATAAAACATGTTTTGTGTTGTTCATCTAAGCGTGCTTCACAAATATACAATGAATTCAATATAAATCTTGAATGTTGTTTCTAATACTAGTAACGATACAAAAATGAAAACATGCTTAAGGTTTTGTCATATAGTGGCCTTTACTGGAAAGAATATTTCTGAAACAAGTATTCAGAGGTGTCATGAAAATGTGCTCATTGAAAAAATCAAATATATTTAGCGCATAAAGTTTTCTCTCCACAATGTAATATTTCAAGAGGAGCAGCATGATATTGAAAATATAGCTAAGCAACACAAGAGAAATGCAGATTATGAGTGAGACAGTAATTAACAAGGTCACTCTTTTAAACGTCACAGGTCTTATGTCTGTCAGAGATGAAACCATTCTTAATGAAACGGAATAAATAAACTTCATCGTTTCTGTTGAATATTATGAGATTGAAGTTTATGTTAACATTTTGGACGCTCAGTGTAACAACCATGGAAAATCAAATATTCTTGCTATATCCGATGAAAACATTTGGGCAGAATGTTTCTTTAGTGTTAACGGTATAGGTAAGATTAGGAAACTATGTTAGTTTCTTATCAAATCTCTGTTCATTTTTGGTTATTGCAAAGCTCTCTTCAATCGGGACTCGAACACAGAACGTTACTGATGATTTAGCCTTAAAGCCGTTCTGCGTTAATTGTATCAGTGCCGACGCTGATAATTTATTTTGACACTTCATTTCTGCATTTATCTTGATGCATCGCTCATCTTCCTTAATTTATCATGCACGTCAACCGAAAGATTCTAAATCTAAAGATAAGATACTGGATAGTGTATTTGTTGACACGTCTTAGCTCCATCCCAGCATATATGGCTGGTTAGGACTTAGAGGTGACATCCAGTTTGTATATAAAAGTGTATGGTGTAGGTGTTACTTGTCCACCCAATAAGGTCTGTGGATAGTTGTGTTTATAAAACAACAATGCGAATATAAATTTTGACATGGTTTATTTTTTCTTTATCTATAAAATCTCTTGTAGTTATATTATCCCATGAAGCATAAACCTGTATACTTTCATCCCTTTATCCGTGCTGACAGTAGACCTTATTTCTGTCAGGGTAGCTTTCATAGTGTTGTACTATTATGAAATGTCCATTAAAGGCCAAGTTCCTTCCCTTCCCTTATTATTATTGTTATAAGATTTTGTTGACTTGTCACAGTTAAATAGTTTTCCATTCACACTCACTCTCTGTCTCCTTGTTTTGTGTTGTTGTTGTTGTTAGAGTGGCTTAGGTCAAATATAAGAGTTTTTCCTTTTTTCTCTTATCTATAAATAAATGTGTTGTTGTAGTTAGGTTGAGTACCTTTAAAAAATATTAGACAGGAAAGTTTCATTGATGCATACCTTGGAATGTAATGTATGTATATTCTTCTAATAAGGGTGATGTTTGGGTCTCATTGATACATACCTTAGTATGTAAATTATAAAATAACTGTTTGTTTGATTGGAAACTAAACAATGTGTGGTTTGTTTGCTTGTGTGTGCACTACCTCACATTTGTAGCTGTAATATTCAAACTGAAAGTGACAAGAGTATGTAGTGTAGGTGGATAAATCCACTAATTTAATATTTGGTAAGTTTATTAAAATGTTGTTTATATATACAGTCTTGCTGTTATTGGCAGTGAGATGGAGAGAGGCATAGTGAGTTCTATTCAGATGTCAAAGATTCACTTTCTCAACTACGCGCCCCGCCATTCTATTTTCCTTGATCAAATTACTTTTGGGTTATTGAATTTATAATTTCGATTGAAAGTCTGCAGCGGGGGAGAAAAATTTTCCCTAGCTGCAGTAACACTTCAAAGAATGGAAAGTCTGTCTTGTAAATGTCTGGCATCATTCGCTTGGGAGACAACCTGGTACTATGGATAAAGGCTGTAAAACTGCTAGTGGTCGAGTAATATACTTTAGCAGCAGAGAGGGTGAACATACCAACCCATTTGTTAAATTAAGACCTTCTACGAAAACAAACAAAAAGATAATGTCAAAACACAAAATCAATGATTCTCTCTAACCGAGAGTGCATTTTTGAACAAACGTGTACTTTGTTTAATTATTACGGGTGAGATTGTTTTCTTTCTGACGCATATTCGAATTCGCACCCTCTCTGCTGATATAAATTAAATTATTTTCTCAACCGAATATTTTATCAAGTACGATGCGATATCTTGATCGGGAAAATGTATTGTTACAAATCCATGTGGGGTTGAATTCGCATGACTAAAGAAATGTCTGAAAAGATTATAATCCGTATCACCGGAGAACCAGGTTTGATGAATATTTCTAAGTTCAACTCCATTAAACACAGCAAGAATATGACACAGTTGGTATTATGTATACCGCTGGGTTACATAAATCACATCTGTTTCTTTATGCCTACCGCAAAAATATTCTAGCTGGATTTTATTGTCTATCCAGCATTACACAAATCATATACAGATAATAATAACTAATAAACAATAAATACTTCCTTCAATTGAATCAATGCTCGGTGCTTCATCGATAGCAGTGATACAATTAATAATATCCTCACCGTCTTCATTTAACGATTCCGCATTCTCGATAAAATCTGTTAAAACAACATAGCACCGTTGATCGTTTAAAGAAGGTGCCACTAAACACAACGTGTCCGCTTTTAACCATCTCGTTATGAAATTAAGTAACAATCCTGTATTGCCAATTCCAGATGGTCAAATTATTTTCATTCTGATCGAATTCGCAAGCGCAGTAATTTTCCTCAAAGGTTGAAAAATCAATTACATTACATTCATTTGATTATAAATAAATTATGGATCTATATTGTATGGAATGTAAGACGCGTACTAGCACAAACAACGTAACAACAATTACAACAAACAATAATAGATCAGCGCTCACACGCAAGTGTACACAATGTGGTACAAAGAAATTTAGATTTAGGAAATCTGGTGATGATTTTAGAACAACACAAAAACGAAGAGGTGATATTGCAGCAAAGTTAAAAAAAATTCCAAGTGCTCCATGGGCTAAATACCAACGAGAAAATCATCAAACAAACCGACTTGATATCTGACTTGATAGCCAAGACCAACCAAGACCAGATGAATATCCGATAAATGATATTGATCGAGCTTGTCACGCTCACGATGGTGCATAAAGAAGTACCAATCTGCAGCATAGACATATCGCAGATGTGAAATTGATTCACGTGTTAAATTCTATCACGGATACATCTATCAAAGAAATATTAACAAATTTGTTAATAAAAACAGCAATGAAGGGTAAACTAGTGTTAGGTGCCTGTAATTATCAGATGATTAATATTATTATAGAATCTATTTATTAGTCACCTAGAGGATTATGGAGAGGTAAAACAGCTATTAATAAACTCGACAAAGCATGAAAAGTCAAAGAAGTTACTGCAGAAGATTGGGTATCAAGATAGGCAATATGGCAGATTTATGTACCACCGCCTAATTGACTTTACTCACTTTGATGTTATTGTTCCAAATGAAGTTCATTAGGCGGATATAATATTTCTCCCACTGTAAAAATAAGAACTTATAAATAGCCGTTAACTGTAGTTGATATTGTGAGTAGATACAAAGAAGCAGAGTCATTATGAACAAAAGCAGCATCAGAAATTGATTCTGTGTTGAAGCAAATTTATCAACAAAGGCCACTACAATGACCAAATCTGCAACTTGTTGATCCTTGCAAGGATATTCAAGGTGCGGTATCATCACTGATGAAGAAAAAAATAACGTCACCATCAGACAAGGACATACTGCAATACGCCGCGATCAGGCAATTGTTGAACAATTTAATTGAATACTTGCTGAGCGGTTTTTTTATTTCAATATGTGAAAGAATGTATTCAAGACAAGAGACCTTGTGAATGGGTTGTACAGTTACCAAGTGTGATAGCTGCGTTAAAAAAATTAAATTACTCGATTGATTATATGAAACCTAATAACGCAATCATAAGCAAATACCCCATTCCAAATGATTTTTCAAAACAACGAATACTCGGTAATGTGACTGTGGGATATTTATATGAATCAATTGCACTTGAAGGTTGTAAAAATTAGCTACCGATCCTATTTGGAGTGTTACCACACACATAATATCTTACATAACAAGATCCACGGGTAGACCCGCGATCTATTGATTAGATTCAACTGCTTATTAGCTTGGATTTACACGTGCACAGTTACAAGTGATACCAGAGGATACACAATTACCGCCACGATTACATAACAAACACCTCTATTACATTCAAGACAGGTCAGCATAACATTTTCTCCTGTATGACGACGACTGCTATCATTTCGTCTTTAGAACAACACCATATCATTATACAATTACAACTCGCACATTGATTATTCTGCTGTTATTTTAATGTCATTATAATTTCAGTATCAATTTAAAATTCTTTATTTGTTTTTAGTTGCTTTGTATATAACCAGCGAGTGTTTTTTCTTATGATATCATCGCTGGTAATTTGATTGTTATGTGTTGTCATTAGAATTTGAAATGACTTTACGAAATTGATGTATTATTCTAACTCGTTACACTGCGAGATAAACTACATTCGACCATTCGATGTGATCATCTACGATCTAAACAACTTTATCAGAGATGGTTAACGCCTGAGATGAGTGTATCGTCATTGCATATCCTAGCGTACAGGGAGATTTGTCAGCGCACAGTGCATCTTAGACAACATTGATATCGACCAGAACAATATAGTTTAATACGAGAGTCTGTTTTTCTGCTTTCCCTGTTCTGTCTTCGTGTATCAGCCGGTCTTAGCATAATGATTCAGGCAATTTTGAAAACGTTTCTTTATGCGCTTCAAATAATTGCCGCTGAAGTGTGTCTATCTCTCTCTACTTACCACTCTCAAATCGTTTGGTCTGCACGCTGCCCAAAAATCATTTAAAGAGAATTCTGAAATTATTTTACGCTCTATTGACATTGAATTTTATCCGACTGTAATCTGATGAATTTCTTGAACTCCCTTAATTCTGGATCGAGGCTCTACGTATTAATTTCTTCATAATAATAGACAAATTACATTAACCAATCATGCGGAGACAAACCAGCAAATATATATACATATATAATGGAGTCATTACTTGCATCCACAATGAGAGTTTTGTTATATATACTTTACCATCAGCAACACCAGCACTATGGCAGATTGCATCATTATCATCATCGAGGATTACTGTATGTTTAGCCCCAAATATTACTTTTCGTACATTTCTACAAATTCCAATAATCTACGATCACCTTGTAACATTACTACACGTGTTGCAAATCATAATTTGAAATTTGGATTAACATTTAGTACATCAAAGTCAGCTGCTAGCCTCGTATATCCAGCTGGTGCTGGATCAACCGCTGTTTCTCGTGTTGCTGTTACCCTAGTACATTGAACATCTTCAGCGTGATCATTAATATCCTTAGAAGACACCATTGAAAGGCCAGCTGATATTGTATAAGTATCAGAATATCTTGCTAAACCTAATATTGTTGTAGCAACATCAACGTCTTTCTGGATATATTCAATCTCTCTTTCGTCAATCATATATGTAGCACCACTAAACACCGCCATAAATACCGTTATTAGCAAAACCAACTCGGACATTTGTGTTATATCGTGTATTAGCTGCAACATTTGTTATTAGTTCTCCTTGTATTTCAGTAAATGCTTCAGCGGGTAAGATATATTTACTTGTATCCTGAACTTTCAGGAAAGTTTAATCCTTGATCGCAATTTGGCTGTATTGCGCTATAAGAATAAAACTGATAATCGCGAACAGATTCATCTTTGAGAACCGGTGCGTCTATATCAAATGCTATGTCAGGTGAAGATTTGAACATTTTATTATATATTTCTCGATATGAATCGCGATCTCAAACCTCTTTCTGCTATTAAATTTGCAATAATATTTCCATGTGCATCAGATCCTTCGTCAAGGCTGCTAGTCTTTCATCCGCGGCTTTGTTTATTATTTTACTGACATTCGCGAACATAATTACCGTTGACGGCAGTTTCACTGGCGGCGGTTTTCGTCGCATTAATCGTGTTAGTCTTTCCTTGTCTGCTGTAAACGCCTTACTGGCAATATTATCAATAGCACCAGGAGCTTTATCACCAATAACATTAATAGCTTTCATTGATAATTGTCTTGCGATTGGTGCTATTTTGGGAGATATTCTTGCAAACAAAACTTGAATAACATTAACAAAACCATCTCCATAAATAGTTCTGTAAACGGGTAATCGCGAGTTTGCTACGTAGGCCATGGTTGTTTTTTAATGGTGATAGTATATGATCATCGTATTTATTATCGTTATATCTAATCCTGGTGATAATTAATCACTGTGATAACCATCAACGAGTTCATCGACAATCGTGCTATGTCGGAGCAGGACAGGTAAAAAAGCTGCTTCTTAGAGTTCCACTGGGAGATAATCTTTTACCAGTAGTAACACCAGACGCATCGCGAGATTTTTCTGGAGATCCCACCAAACTTCCTAAAACATCTTCTTTGTTTTTTCTCTTGTTCAGGTGGAGGAAGTTGATAGGAGGACACTTGCTTTGAAGATTTTTTCTTTCTTTCTTTTGTTGTTTTTTTTCTGTTTTTATTTCCCTTTTTTCTATTTCTTCCTCCTTTAGTTCTTCATATTGATCATATACTTTATCTATCACATTGAGATATCCTATATACGACGCACATTTTGTATCGACTCGACTTGTTCTAGTTTTAATTAATATAAAGTACACCAGCCCAGTGTTGCATATCTCTAATATATTTTTATATTCTGGTTTCAACATTCTTTTCTATCTTCGTAACGCGTATCAACAATATCGATAAAATCACCTGAATCACTTTTATCGATGGTTCTTAATATCCTCAGCACATTTATTACGTAATTTTCGACTATTTCTTCATCGGTTCTTCTTTTACCAGATTGAAGTCTTAACGGTTGAGGTACTGCACGAGGGTTTTGTAAAATTATCGACGTTTCTTCAGTTTTCTTAGTGATTTTTTTTCAAGATCATCAATAACACCTTTTATTACTTTTTCTCCTGATTTCGTTCCATAGTTAAAATCTTCGGTAGTTGTTGTAACGGGTTTGAATAATTGTTCAGCACCTGTTGGAAAATCAACTTGACATTATTGCCGCGCATGTAATTTGTATCTAACAGAATCTTTTAATCGTTGTAGGTCTTTCTCGAGCTTTATCTAGTTGTTAACGATACCCGTACCATTATTGTTTTATGATATGATTTAATTCGTAGCAGCAGAGAGGATGCGACTTCGAATATGCGTCAAAAAGTAAACAATCCATAAAAAATGACATAAAAAAGACTCTCGGTTAGACAGAAGTTTTGGTTTTGGTGTTTTTACATTGATGTGGCGTTGCCCGACCCAAAATTAAATTAGAACCATGTGTGATCAAGTAAGTCGGATAAACCACTGTTTTTTGTTAAACGTGACCGCAGGCTAACACCATCCTTTATGTAAGTTTGCCATAGCAAGATAGGAATCCGACCCAAACCGTCAGAAGTGTAATTAGCACCTTGGGCTGGAAGGATGTTTTGTACATCAAAGAAGCTGCCAGAAGGAGTGTGCGTGCCTTATATTCTGGATACGCTGACTGACCGCCAGATCGAATTAGTCGAGTGGATAGGGCCTCAGCGCTACCCAATCAGAATCGAGATAGGGGTGGGACCCTGACTTATTTTAAAATATATTATCTTTAACCTGCCGGCGAGCTTTAGTTCGCTATAATCCGTTAGAGAGGGATTGTCAGAAACAGATAGAACTGCGTCAGCCATACGTTAATTGGTAGGAAACCCTTAGGAACAGAATTCTAAGTGTAGCTTCAAAAAGGTCAGTGAGCTATTTGTTCAATGTTTGCTGACTGCAACTGCATTTAATTGTAGCTCGTATATATATATATATATATATATATATATATATATATATATATATATATATATATCCTTATTATTACTAAAATTGTAGTAGGAATAATTATTTTGTGATGTTGATATGTTTGTATATTTTGAAGAATGAGTTCATATTTGTAAAGAATCATATTGCTTGCTAGCCGTCGTAAGAATTAATATTATTATAATTCGCTATGTGGTTATTTTATAGTACAATAGCACATTATCCATGAAATTGAATGGTATCTTTGAAATGGTTGCACTGTGAGAAATTAATAATATGAATATTTGAATATTTGTGTACACTTGTGGGAGTGTAGTGTACAGACATACGTCTGGTTGTCGTAATATTGTAAGTACAATGAGATTAAATATATATATATATATATATATATATATATATATATATATATATATATATATATATATATATATATATATATATATATATATATGTAACTAGCCGTTTGGACTCTTCAGTCAATTGACATCCGTGTAGCATTCTGCATTGGTCTGTAAAAGCTCTAAAACGTCGAGTGTTTTTTTTATAATGTAGTATGTATCCTGAACTGGTGTTTTGAAACTAGCTATTTTGGCTTTGCAGTTCAGGTTTTCCAGTTTGTGACGGTTCATGTTATACTGTAAGTGCTTTACCGTAAGCTTGTTTTGGAAAGATGCCGTAAGACTCATGTTATTCGGCTTCCACATTCACATCGGTACTTCGTAGAGGCTACTTAAATGTTACGTTGTGTACTTAAATGAAAGAGGGGAATATCTAACGTTTCAATTCAATTGATTGAGACAGAGGAAGAATTTACGACGTTCGAATCTGAGGGATAACATTCTCCCTACATACATACTTTCAGTGGATTGTATCAGGCTTTCTCTTTCAATACATGGGTGGAACACTTTACACTGATTTTGTTAACATAAATATACCTATAGTTCAGTTAGAGAGACATATCAGGGAGGGATGGACTGTATATTTTACTAAATGTAGTATATCCATACAAGATGCGTCAATTCTATTGATGGTATGAGTGTTGAAGGCCTTTAATGCTGTGATCCTCAGGCAGGAATCATTATTTAATCGATTACGATAATATTCTTTATTAAGATATATTTTGTCTTCATATTATCATATTTTCCTGTAGGATCCACATAAATAACTTTCCGTTGGTGATGGTGAATATATGTAGCTATATTTTAAATTGTATTTTCCTCCAACTGAGACAGAAACACTCAGTGAAAGCCAAGGTAACATATTATTTAAATATTCAACATGTATTCAATCGTTCCAGTGATAAAATAAATATACATCAACACAACTGTTGAAGATGTCAGGTAAAGGGAAAATAAATTGGATAGTACATATATCTCGATTACCTTATCAATTGCAATCAAGACGTGGATCATCCGGCTTCCTTTATTCACGCATCAGAACTATCGAATGACTGGATTTTCTGGCCACAAAGGCATGCAGTTTGGGTAGTGCAGTTATAATGTTATATATTATATTTTCATGCATTTTAAATAAGCTATTTATTCATCTATTGTATATACATTCTCAAGGATTTCCGCTCAACAATCGCATTTTGAAATGTTGTGAATAAAGAGATGGAAGAAGTGAGCTTGTATCATAATTTGAGATTATATTTTTAAGTAGAACATTACATGGTCTCTGAAGTTGTGTTGACCAATTTGAAAAATAAATACAAATTATAACTGCGACCATGGATTTTAAATGGTATTCAACTGCCTGAAATGGGTTATTCTATATTTACCTGAGCAGCATGGGGGGGGGGATGAATCGAACAACTTTTTGCGACAAAATCAATTTAAACCCTCAAAACGGAAAATAGAACCTTCCTACGAAATCTCATGTTTTAACCAAAAACAAAAAGAAAGTCTCCGTTTGGCAAACGGAGACTTATTGATTTCTTGCTCTAAACATGAGTTTGCGCGGGTGATACTCTATTCGCGCTTTCGCTGCTTAACTATAAAACGTCGCAGCGGTGTTGTCATCGCCCCCCCCCCCTGCTGCTACAGGTTAATAATTTATTTCAACCGAATATTTGATCAAGTCCGATACGATATCGTGTTCGAGGACGAAAATCATTTATGATGGAAGTCCTTAGGACTTTACAAACAAACTAATCGCTAACACCTCATCTTGTTGATCAATCAAATTATTTGACTGGTCGGTGAGTCGGAAATTAATTCTCGTTAGTAAATTATTATGGCATCGCATGTAGACAGGATTAATTGGGATTTCAATAATTAGAAATCCTGGAGGAGCTGTTGGTGCAAACGAATAAAGAATATATCCTTGTTGGGCTTGATTTGATTGCTCTAGACTAATTTGATAGCTTCCTTCAATTGCATCACATACTAAATTGAGCGCAATCACCGATGAAATATTTACAATGTGCGGGGCAATATGCCTACCGCCGCCATCTGGGTCATTATTATATTTGAGGAGGACAGTTGAATCTAGTGTTTGTAATACCTTGATATTGTTTGAATAATTAGTTCATTTATATATTCCATGTCAGATACAAGCTGATTTAGTATTTCAACGCGTTTTTGTGAATTTGTTTGCCGTAGTTGTTCTAGTTGTGTTTATGTAATTGATTAATTTCATTAAAATAACCAGTGATGTCAGTTAGCGTAAATGAAATAGTAACAGATGAGTCGACTGTTCTTTTAAAAATAAAATCCGATTGCAACGTGTTTTTGTTGGTAAATATAAATCTATCGGTGATTTTTCCTTTTTTTCATATCAGATAAATTATCTCGATATATGGGATTGATTTCATGATATGATTGTACGTCTATGGTTAAGTCGGCGGGGGATTTTTCCGGTGGTTTTTCAGGCCATCCTAACACTGTTCTTAACAAGCTGTTATAAATATATACAATGTATCCCTCTGTGCTTATTTCGATCGACGACGAGAGCTATTTTTGATTCTTTTCCAGTGATTGATTTTATTCCACGCTGAATTTCAGCATCTATTTGCTCAATTTGGTACGACCCAGTTGGTAACGAAAGTTTCCCACGCTGGAATACCATCGGGATTATTCCACAAAAACTTTAACGAGTTATTGGGTTGCTGACTGCCAAATGCAACCGATCTGATATTGGGCCAGCTATGATATACTCGTAATTTTGGAATCTGAGAAGGGAAGTTCACACTAAATTGTGGGTTTGTTGATGTTATTGATATCATGCTTGTTCGTATCGGAGTGGTATTCTCCGCGATTCGTTGAAGCAGTTCGAGTGACATTATTGTTAACGTTGTTTTCAATTTCCAATTTCAACATTGCGGAGTTATACAACTGGGCCTTCGCGGAAAATTCAACATCGGATATGAACGAATTATCTATCGACAGCGAGATCAACTCGGATAATTTCGAGTACGCGTCAAATACCACCCGGTACCGAGCTGTATAGTCGCTTAGTTTTTTCTGAGAACACGATGATAACTTTTTAGTTATCGCGGTGGCGATTGCCGCGATTGCTGTTGCCGCGGAGATAGCGATTGGAACTGCAATCGGAGCCATCATGGTCACCGTCGACAAAAAAATCCCGGCGCTGGCCATCACACCGGACACCGAGTACACGGTGATGTCGATGATTGATACGTTGCGGTGATACTTTTTTATTTTATCACGCTAACGCTCAGAAAGTTATTTCAAGTTCGCGGAAAACTCTTTCACGGTTTCATATCAATATTGATGCGATTGTGATACCTCTGGTACTATTTGTTCAATTGATTTCATCGATGTCATTACTATTTTAAACCCGCTAGTGTTTTCAATTATTCGATTGTGTACTCGGATTTATGGTCGGTGGGGGGAATACCGGATACAAATTCTAGCGTCTAGGGTAGCGAATCCCTAACCACTGACTCGTCGGATGTAGTTATATCAATCCTAATAGGGTATCTTATGTGGTCGTGTTTTAATGGTATGTTATCGTTTATATATGTTACTGTGTTAACACCTTTTATATGTCTTGCCGGGCCGACTCCCAAATCAAATTTATGGCGATGTATTATTGTAAATCGATAACAACCCGGTATACTACCATATTTGCTGTGAAAATATAAACTATTTTCAATTCCTTGGACCCAATCGAAGGTCCTACTGGCAACTGTGTATACGATGTTACCAACGGTCTTTACGTGGTGTGGAATTTTTACCTTATCGAGTCGTTCGATCATTTTTGTAAAATCATCTTTGACGGTATCAACTGTTGTTTTACCTTCATCGATAGCCGCTTTAATTTCAGCGAGAGTCATGTCTGCCACAAGTGGGATTCCCAAAAACTTATCGACGACGTCGCTGGCGGTTTTTTGTTCGTCAATAGCTTTTTTAATTTCAGCGAGGGTCGGGCCTGTCAGAGATGTGGTTCCAGACACGTGTTCTCTCCAAAAATCTATCCACGATGGTTTTAAGTGTTGCTTGTCTTACCATAAACATATTAATATCTTTGAGAGTCATCGTAGATGTAGCCGGGACACCAAAGAAATTATTAGATACGTAGTTATTGTGAGTATGTTTGCCAATAAACTCGCTAATTTCAGCGAGAGTCATGCCTGCCACAAGTGAGGTTCCCAAAAACTTACCAACGACGTCGTTAGTGGGTTTTTGTACCTTTTCAGAATTTTCTATTAGTTTAAAAATATCCGTGTAAATATCGAGATAATTTGCCTTGATTTCGGCAGGACCCATCATCCTCCCCGCCTCCTTGTTAAAAAACAATAAATCCAGAAGGTTTTCGATTTCAGCGAGAGTCATGCCTGCCACAAGCGGGGTTCCAAAGAATTTATGTACGACATTTTTGCGAAAAGTATTATGACCTCGTATATAATCATCCATATCACGGCCGTGGGCGGCAATCTCGTCGGTGATCGTAGACACAAGTGCGCCTGGTTTAAGTCGTCCGTCGCTGTAATACAGCGCAATAGAGTTTTCAGCGGCGTCGCGTCATCGTATCAAAATGTCATCCGCGGATATATTACAGGTTTTCAATTTACCCTGGCGATCTTGAAATACAACTATTTCGTTCGGGTCAACACTTGTTAAATTCAACGTCTCAGCGATTTCATCTTCAATTATCTTTTTTACATCCTCGATAGAACCCGCAGATGTTTCCGCGGTGGGTTTCGACATTGACAGAGATCGTCCCCAAATATCAATCATTATTGTTAGCGCAACTTGTGTTTTCAATTTATTGATTCTCTAAAATTACCTTGTAATTTTGCACTCGTGTATTCATTTACAACCAGATGAGGTGGTTTCCTCGGAAATCTAGATATCTCCGCGAGGTCATTTAATACTTCACGGCCGCATATTGGTGGATCATTTAATCGTTGTTTTGGCAGAGAGGAATAAAAAATCGGAAACTCTTTGAGTTTCATCGAAGAATTTATATAACGCATAAACTCGCTTGGCGGAGCTAGCCCATATGAATCAAAATAGACAATCCCACGCGGATCGATCGCGTATGCAACCCAGTGAGTTCCCGATCCGCTGCTGTTATTAAGATTGATTATTCCGGTTTCAACGCGTTTAGGTTGTTTCGGCAATTGATCTTTCATAAAGACCCCTCTGAAGTTTTTTATCGCTAGCGCGCTAGCAGCATCAATTAAATCAAAATTGGACATGGGAAGAATTTGGCTTTCAACTAATAAACCGTTTATGGTATTTTTAAGCCGCTTCCCTTGTACCATGAATGTGGGATCCCTGGTAGTCTTAGACCCTTTCCCTTTTTTATATCCTTTCCCAGTTGCCTTTTTCAACGCCATCCCAGCCGCGGTACCAACGGCTCCCAACGCCGCAGCCTTCGCCACCGCTGGGGCAGCCGCTGCAATCAATGCTGGTATTGCGGCTAACAATGGAAATATACCACCTGATTTTATCATGTTGGCGATTGCAGCCTTCGAAAATACAATTTGAACCCCTCGCTGTTTCTTTAGCGCATCATTGAAATGTTTTATTTGACGATCCATCAATGATATTTTGTGTACCGCCGGACATCTGCGCTGGTTTTAACGTTATTGTTGTTCCACATTCTTTAGCGGATTTTGATCGCAATTTCTTGACCTGACCATCAGTCAGCTTGACACTAACAACACTATATGGCATTTTATTGTAAAACTATTTATGCTTTCAATTGATCTAATTGTGAATCGTTTACATATTTTCCACTGGTGCATCAACGATTCTCATTCGTCCACCAACACCTTCAAGTAGCATTGATTTGTCGCTGAGATTGACAGCATCCGCTCTATAATTAACACCACCAGGGGCTATTTTAGCCGTAAAATGTATGTCAATGACGGATTGTCTCATTAAATCAAGATGTTCCAGCGAAAAGTAATAAATTGGATACAAGTTCTTAAAATCAAGTTGCGATATTTGCAAACCGGTATCAACGTTTTGATCACGACCCATATATGACAGCATCCGATGATACACACGTGCTACATGGTTGTTGTCGTAATCAAGTTGTATATCCTCGGTTGGTTCCTGTTGTCCGTTTATTCTCAGCGAAACCTCCTTGACTCCTAATCGATCAAATATCATATGACTATGTTCTTGGGAGCCTAATCGATTCCGATTTTGCAGCGCTATAAATATATGACGTGGAGCTGAAACGCCTTGTTTTGATGCCAGGTGCAATGTAAATGTATCAGCAACACTATCCTCTTTGGCATCAGTTGTTGTTGTTAGCCAACTTAGCAATGATTTGCCGCCTGTGTCCATAAATGAGAGTAGTCGTTGTTCTGTGGCGATTGATGGGGTCATTACTGGCATCCACAATACCAATATAGTTAAAATAACTTTACCATCATCAACATCATTAGCACGCCAGATTGCGTCATTGTCATTACCCTTTCGGACTAACGCGATTGTGTGTTTGGCTCCATAGATGACTTTTCTGACATTTCTGCAGAATCCAAATATGTGATGGAGTGGAATCGCACATGAAAATTGTCGACGCCTCCCGTGCAACATTGCTACTCGTGTTCCAAACCCTATATTGAAATTAGGAATGGTATTTATGACATCAAAACCGGCGGCCGGTCTCACATATCCGGCTGGTGCTGGATCAACTGCGGTAGCTTGTGTTGCCTTTACCTTAGAATACTGAACGTTTTCAGGATGATCAGAAGTATCCTTAGAAAACATCATAGATGGACCAGCAGACCTTGTATAATCATCAGAATATCTTGCTAGTCCGATTATTATTGTTGCAACATCAAACTCGCGTTCTATTGATTCAATTTCTCTTCCGTCAATGAGATATCTCGCGGATTCAAATAGCGCCATGATACCATTATTGACTAAACCGACTTTGGTACCATCTAGATACGGTGCGGGTACAGTAGGGGTATCAGTACGTTGTACAAGTTCTCCTTCTACTTCGATAAAGGCTTTACACGGCAGCAAGTATTTACTGGTATCATGGACTTGAAGTTCAATTCGCGATCGTAGGTCGGGTTGTATTGCATGATAAGAATAATATTGATAATCCCGAACTGAATCGTCCTTGCGCGTTGGGGCTTCCATATCAAATGCGGGATCAGAGGTTCGTTTAATCATTTTATTAACATACTAGTGTTTCCAATTGTGAAACTCTTTGTAATCATCGTCGTTTTCGTTTCAAACCACTTCCTGCTATCGCGTTCATGATAGCGCTATCTGTTACCTGCGAAGCCGTCAATGGTGACGGAGTCATCGAAGCAGCCAACGACTCTAGTTTTTGTTCTACTGCGCTATTTATTGCTTTGCTGAAACTTGCAGGCATCACTGCCGTAGACGGCAGCACTGGTGGTTTCACCACCGACTTCGTCGCTGTTGGTTTCTTTCGCAACAACGACATTATTTTATCCACTGCGGCCGAAAATGCCTTTCCTGCAAGATTTCCAACAGCGCTGATTCCTTTATCACGAACAACATCAATGGCTTTCATTGATAATTGTTTAGCTAACGGCGCCACCTTGGGAGCCATTCTTGTAAATAACCCCGCGATGGTATCACCGAGACCATCTCATTACCACGCGCGGTAAACAGGCAATCGTGAGTTCACCACGTAGACGCTTACGGGTTTATCATGGTTGTAGTGTATGATCATCTTGTTATAAAACTAGTGGTTTTTCAATTATGAAACTCAAAGAGTTTCCATTGAAAATCTTTGATTTTAATCGCTGTGATAACCATGATTTTCCACGAGTTTGTCGATGAGTTCTCGATAACATCGCTGGGGGTTTCAAAATTGTAATATCTGAGCGCGGCGATGAACAATTTTTGTTAACTCCGCGGCAACAACAACAACTACGTGAAAATGGAGGCTTCGCGGTGATTACTTGCTACCACGACCAGATCATCCAGTACGCACATAACTGCGTGAGCCAACCCAAGCTGATGAGAATTCTTTCAGGAGAAAATCCTATGTGTTGACAGCGTCATCGACGCCGCCGACTACACAACAAACAAATGTATAAAGTGTTACAAAAAACGCTAAAAAAAAAAACTTTTAGTAAAAAATTTACTGAAAGCCTATTTTTTATAGTAACGCTCATGTGGTTAGGATACTGGTTTTTCCTCGTTTAATATTTTTCTAAGATCACGAACTTTAGAAATAATTTCAGTTCGTTTTTGATACTCTTGGCCGAGCTTTTGACGTATTGCTTCAAAGGTGCTAAAAAGCGTTATAAATGCACTAATGTCGTTGCCGTACAAACAAGCATTAATGGACTTTTGAATTATTTTCACGAGTGTGTACATCTTAGGTAAAACATAACGACCCTTACTAGACTGATACTCAATGTTTTCATATTCCGAGGTAATCCTGTCGCAGTCGAGATCTTCAGATAATACTATTCCGCGATTTCTCAAATTTGAAATTTCAGTGATTATAGCATTTACATCTTTGATATCCATTATCATTAAAATATAATATAATATATTTTACATCTAATTATTGAAAAAGATTTGGGTCATTTTTGACTCCGTTTTTTATATGTACAATGATACCCCGTTTGGCAATCTCGCTGGCCCCTATGGCGTCAGAGACACCCAGAGGTTACTTTATTAACTTAATTAACTTAATTAAGGAAAGCACATACATGAAAACCCCATTTGGAAACCCCTTTCGCGTCAAATAACGTGAAAGACACCCAGAGGTTACATATACGACAACACATCTTTGGAACTCCTTGGTTGCCTTCGCATCCATGCAAGCCCAAGGGGACCCCAAGCATACATCTCCGTAAGGGAGGCCTAAGGTGACAAACGTCATCTTAGACCGCCCAGAAGATATGCTTGGGGGGACGTCACTACATGTATTTAATTAACTTAATTAAGGATGGATTATATTTACAATGAAACGATGATGGAATTTGTAATGTGATGATGGGACCGCACAAGACAGCACAAACATGAAACGACGGGGCGGATTTTTCTACGGCCAATCCAACCAGTCAAAAGCAACCCTATTAAATTAACCCGGTTGCATGATTGTGACAAAAGACAACCACACGCCCGAGTCAAATGGCGTGGGTTAGTTTTGATTGGTCGGATCGACTTTCAAAAGCCCCAAACTTATTACGAGTCATAACGTATATAACGTGACTAATACAGCAGCGTTGATTCACTCGTGTGTTATTTAATTTCATTGAATTACTTATTAATGCTGTTTCACAACATTTAAATGAGACAGAATATTTGAATAAAACACTAAACAAAAGAATACAGCTGTTAGATAACTGAGTGTATTTCATTAGTTTTCATCGTAAAATGATTAATTAATCGTAATATTAATTGGACTTCAAGGGACGTAACTCTGTCATGCGACTTTATTATTGTACCATTTATCTCCCTTGATGTATAAAAATTGTATCCTGTGTATATCATAGTAGCAATTGGACTTCAAGGGACGTAACTCTGTCATGCGACTTTATCATTGTACGATTTATCTCCCTTGATGTATAAAACTTGTATCCTGTCCTGTCTTTTTTGACAGAGCTGATTTTTGTATTCCTTCTGCAACAAATCGTATTGAAGGCCTAAAAATATTGAAATATCTACTGGCTTCATTTATTGACTAAAATATGTTTTCTTCTTTGGTTACTATATCAAATGATTTTACATGTTTTGCCGGTTCCACCTAATTTTGTATTCTGACGCTGAGTAACAACTCGTAAGTTATCCAATTTGTTATTTTGAGGGAATCCATCAACGTGATCAATCACAAAGCCATCTTTTATCAATCCGTTGTGACATTCGTATGCGAATTGATGACAATAATATTTCTTCTTCCCAGCACCAAACATCAAATTCCCTCTATTATTTACCCATCCAACCGGTTTCTTTAGTCTGCGGTGCCTGACAACACCGTCACGGGATGCTTCATAATTAAAAGCACTGGATGGGGTCTGAAGTCTTGGCTCATTTATATAATAATACTACTTGTCCAATTTATTATCAGCTTTAATTATAAACCTCTGGATATAATCTTGAGGGGTTTTTATGATTTTGTCGCTGACGGAGTCATCGGTAGGATCAATGACTGCATTTTTTATTCGTTTGTCATAGTAGCGTTTTAGTTCCCTGTAACGTTTACCCCCACAAGCAAGACATATTTGTGATTTCCCACGAACGCCAACGTGGCAAACCAGACAAGGGGTAGGGCCAAAAGATCCGTTTTCACGCTTTGTAAATGATACCCACAGAATTCGCTTCTGCATATTTTGGTACACGGAATTGTTGATCCAATCATTAGCTACTTGCAATGGTTCATTACATAATTTTTCTTATTTAAATACTTGTTTTAATTATAACATGGAGGAGTTCGAGAGATTATCAGCAAATAGGCGTTACAAAAACGTTAAATTTAATCTCGATAGAACCCTCAAACATGTGCCAAATAACGGATAGAGCCCTGATAAGAAAAATACGCGATTGTATTAATGAATTCAAGCACGACGGTGCATCTCGGTCAACATTTCGAATTGATGGCGTTGTTTATGCCACCATGAACGACAGCAACGCAGCCATGATGTTATCACAACTTGGCAACAAAAAGCATTTTTTAGAGTGAAATTCATTATCCGTGTAGAATCAGGCGGTTGGATTATACGAGACAAATTTGAACCGATTCTCAAAGACAAGAAAACAGTCGTTGTTAGCCGTGATTCTAAGCCGGGTCTATTAATTGGAATTGACAAACCATACTATGAACGAGCATATCCTGAAACAGCAGTTGTGTATGGGATATATCCGTTAAATGAAAAACCCGACATAGGGAAACTAAAACCAATGAAACAGTCGTCGCCGGCGACTTCGTCGCTGAATTGTGTAGCATCACGAATAACAGAACATTTTACAAATGCATCCCGAGGGAACAAACTTACCGATCTACGGCGTAGCAAAATAGCTCAATGGAAGTTAACGGTGAAAGACTGCGGAGCAACTATTAGCGATATAGCAAAATTAGAAACGTCGCTGAGATTTCCAATGACCGTTACAACGATAAACGGAGCAGTTTTATACGAATCAAAATATAAATCAAAGGGAGCTCCAATCAAAATTATTGATCATAACGAACACGCATGGACTCCCTCGGTCACAATATTTCCACGAAACAGAACAATAAAGTATATACCTGACGAATTCTTACGAGAAGAATTCTCCAGGGATGGTTTTCTCGTTAAGAGAAACTATTCGATGCTATTGCGTATTTGAGTAAAAACGACCCCGTGTCGGTGTGGTTACTTCGCAGAACTGAAAACGAAACGGATACGTTTGATCAATTTGTAAGACCAAACGGTGAATTATACCGCACTGAAACATTTCACAACAAAATGAAAAAAAACAGCTAGTGGGTTTTTAACGTGGTGTGGCGAAGCCACCAGTGATGAAATTATCAACGACGAACAATTATTGACAAACTGTTTTACAATCCCGTCGGTTGCACTCATTTTGCGAGAATCAAAAACGCATGGAAACCAACACGCGTAGAATTCTTGCCAAACATTGAGGCTAGTTGTTTAGAATTTAATCATGGCGGTTTATGGAATAACAAATACGACCGTGATAATATCATTTCAGTTGATATGGTTGCTTGTTATCCAGCGAGTTTTCTTGGTTATGGAGAGTGTACTGGATATGTTAAACGATTTGGACACCCCGTACATGAAATGACTCGTGTTGCAATTAATGGGCCGCTGCCTGATTTTTGATTTAACTGGATTCGCTCGTGTAGTATCATTTGAATTCGCAGCAGGACTTCATCGCTGTTGTTATGTTTGGATTGGTAGACACATGTCTGAAAAGAAGTGGCTGCCAATTGCGCTATTACGATTCATGATTGATACAAAAATGTTAATTTCGCTGACGGTCAGTGAAGCAATTATATTATATCGGAAACAAACCAATGTCTGGTTACCAACACCGGAACGTCTTGATAGAATAATTGACGAATCCAGAAAACATATTGATGCCGACGAAGAATATATCATTGAGTGGTCCAAACGGGTATTTAATCAACGAAACATCGAAGCAAAATATCTCGGCAGAAGAATAATCGGAAAATTCACTCAGGGAGGAAAACAATGCGACTATAAACGATATTGTTCACGGTTGATTATGGATAACACCGAATACGACTTTGTAATCGCGGATGCAGTATCTAAAAACATATATGTGGATCTTAAAGATGCTTTTTTGTCCGATGGAATAAAATTTGGTACAATTGTAACTTACAGCGACGGATACAGATCCCCGTATACACATTTGAGGTCGTTGATGCAGGGTTATGCTTGTATCAATTTATTTTCAATGATAAATAGATTTCCTGACACTGCGGTTAGAGTTGCCGTTGATTCATTTTACATTGACATCAAGTACAGTTGCGCAGTTGCTGAATTCACTAATTCGATGAAAGTTGGGGTTCAAATAGAATTAAAAAAGAAATGCTGCGTGATTATTCTGAATCAGTAGACGTTGAAATTAAAAGTAATTACTTACGCGGTGATAATTTATCAGAACGTTCTAATGCACCACCGATATCCGATCCAATTTGTAGATATAAAACAGTTTATTTAAACGGCTGTGGCGGGTCAGGAAAAACGACTCGGGCGATTGAATTATATCGAACGCGGGCAAATATGATCGTGCTGACACCGACCCATAGACTTGCAAGAGAAATAAAACAATGAAACGTTGAAACTTGTACTTATCACAGTTTTTTTCGGTACAACGGCTACAACTGGACCCCTGAACAAATGGGTGAAAAATTCATCCCTGCGGTTATTATTTGGGATGAGATATGTAAGGTTTCGTTACATGTATTAAAAATGTTTCTTGATTGGCTGCTGCAAAAGAATACAGCGGTGATAATGTGTGGAGATCATGGCCAACCACTACCATTTGTCGGTGGGAGTCCACATGATTGACTGAAAGGGTTTGTTGACTATTATGAAGAAATCGATACAGACTACAGAGCACTTGATGAACAATTACTTGAGGTCAAAGAATTAATTAGATTACAACCGGATAGAATCCAATGTGAAATAATTCGTGAAGTGATTTCAGAAACTCCCATGGAGGAATTTTGGGAAGCATGGAGACCAAACGATTTTGTAGTGGCAAGTAGAAAGATAGTCAGAGACACACTTGAGAGAAAGTTGTTTGAGCTTCACAAAGAAAAATTCCCAACGCTTCCAGTGCCGCTGTGTTATAGACCCTATGATACACGAAAGCAGATTATTGAAGTTGAAATTCCAGGACATGTGACTTCGTCAACGACAGAGTCAGGACCCGAAAGACAAACACTAGTATTAAATGATATTGTACTGGTTGATATCAGTGTTGTCGAAGACGCATTGCGTGCTAATAAATCGCCATGGACACTGGGTTATGTAACAACAATACATTCTTCGCAGGGATTAACCATCACGGATACAATTGTTTGGATAATTGATAATCGCATTGAGTGGTCAAATTTAGTCTATCTTGCAGTGTCTAGAGTACGGCGAATAACTTCGAACAATTATTTTCGATGATGACACCACAATGGATGATGCTAGCATCGTTGATGTTAAAATTATTGATAAAAAACTCTCCGGTTACAAACAACAAGACAAAAAGAAACAACAAGAATTTGACATTGATGCTGAATTAATAATCACTTTGAAGAAACAACAGAATAATCACTGCGCGAGTTGCAATTGTATAATGCGTTGGCAGTATTCGGATAAAGAACCTCGCCAATTTAAAGTGGACAGAAAAAAAAACAGCTCGGTCATGTAAACAACAATGTGATGTTGACTTGTCTTAAGTGCAACAGACGCAACGGCGCAAGTTAAGACCATGCGGTGGCAATTGAGTATCGTCAGGAATCACTTGTAGTTGTTCGCGTGTAAAACCCCGCTGAGGGGCAGTTGAATCCTTATAGATTGGAGGTCTACAAGTTGATCGTGTTATAGTAGATATGCTATGCGTAGTGACACTCCAAATAGGATCAGTAGCCTTTTTTACCACCTTCGAGTTCTCCTGGTTCATATAAATATCTCACGGTGACATTGCCGAGAATTGGCTGAGAAAAGCTATCCCGCTGTGGTTGTGGTATATACTTTTTTATTGCGTTGTTAGGTTTCATATTGATTGCTCTGGTAATCTCGTTATTTAGCGCTTCATCTACCCCTGGTAACCCATTCACGGGATCGCTTTTTTTGGATGAATTCTTTTGCGTATTGATATCCAAATAACCGCTCAGCAAGAGTCCGATTAAATCGTTCTACAATTGCCTGATCGCGATGTAGTGCAGTATGCCCCCGTCTGATGGTGACATTGTGATGTTTCATTGTAGATGCAACCACACCCTGAAATTCCTTGCAAGGATCAACTTGTAACAGATTTGGCCAGCGTAGAGGGCCTCGTCGATAAATCCTTTCAAATGCAGAAGCAACGTCAGTGGCCGACTTTGCTTTTAGCGGTTCTGCTTGTTTGTATCGACTCGCAACATCAACTACGGTTAGCGCGTATTTGTGACCGTTGTCATGTGGTAAAAATAATAAATCAGCTTGATGAACTTCATTGGGTCCGGTAACATCAAAATGCGAGAAATTGATTTGTTGAGGACGCGGTAGATAAATTTGCCATATAGCCTGTTTGGATAACCAATTAGCCGCAGTAGCCTTTTTCACTTTTGCGGCGTTGGCGAGTTTACTGATTGCAGCGCTACCCCTCCAGTATCCTCTAGGAGAATAATAATTAGATTCCATATTATTAATTACCAGCACCTAACATCAATTTGCCTTTCATAGCTGATTTTACCAACCATGAAGCAAACTTTTCTTTGAAAGATTTATCAGGAATAGCATTTAACGCTTGAATTAATTTTACATCCGCGAGATGTCTATGTTGCAGATTGCTACTTTTATATGCAACATCATGAGCATGACACGCCTTATCAATAGCGTTTATCGGATACTCACCACGTCGAGGTTGATTTTGATCATCAAGTCTGATATCTAATCGTGTTCTGGGGCCACAGTAGCTATATCCTAGAAGGTGCTTTTCTCCTGGATACTTTGCCCACGGTGTTCCAGGGAGTTTTGCTAACTTGGCTGCAATATCACCTCCTCGTTTTTTTTAAAAACATCTCCGGATTTCATAGAAACAAATCTAAACTTTTTTATACCACATGTTGCACATCTACCAGTAAGTGCAGATCTGTTATTTTTAGTGTAATCGTCGTCACATCATTTGTGCTAGTACGCGTTTTACACTTCACACAATATAGATCCATAATTTATGTATAGAGATATGAATATAATTGATTTTTCAGCGACTAAAACAAGAGAACCAGTTAAGCATCATGCAGCGCTACCAAACTCTATCCGCGCAATTATAATCGGGCCATCTGGATCCGGCAAGACGCAATTGTTGCTCAGTTTAATAAGGAGATGGATAAAGTGGGATAAGTTGTATTTAGTTGCTCCTAGCGTAGATGATCAACGATGCTATGAAGTGTTTAAGGATTTTAACGAGAATGCATCAGAAATTAAAGGTGAGAACGTCATTGATTTTATAACTGATATTGACGAGGCACCATCCGTGGATGACCTTGATGGGAGCATTAACAATTTAGTCGTATACGACGATGTGATGTAAGACAATCAAAAAAAAACAGCTAGAATATTTTCCCGTGGCAGGCATAAAAACATCGAAGTGATATATGTCACTAAACGCTACACTCTGATTCCAAAAGTGATCAGAGATAACTGTAATATTCTTGCTGTATTCAACGGCGTTGATACACATACGCTGCGAAATATTTGACAGATATGGTGCTCTGATATGGACTTCAATCAATTTCGAAATTTCTTTAGTCATGCTCAGTCGACCCCACACGGATTTATAACAAAAAATTTGCATCACCCTCGAACACGATATCGTATCGGACTTGATCAAATATTCGGTTAACCCATAGCAGCAGGGGGGGGGGGGCGATGACAACACCGCTGCGACGTTTTATGGTTAAGCAACGAAAGCGCGAATAGAGTATCACCCGCGCAAACTCATGTTTTGAGCAGAAAATCAATAAGTCTCCGTTTTCCAAACGGAGACTTTCTTATTTCTTTTGGTTAAAACATGAGATTTCGTAGGAAGGCTCTATTTGCCGTTTTGAGGGTTTAAATTGATTTTGTCGCAAACAGTTGTCCGATTCATCCCCCCCCCCCCCTGCTGATACTTGGAAATGTTATCCCGTGGACCTATGTATGCTACGTCTGCAAGCAGACACCTGGAAATTCATCGATGCGGACGAGATAATCTGAAACAGTGTTAGTTGAGAAAAAAAATCATAAATGAAGGGCAAGTTGACCTTGTTCAAATTTTCGTGCAGAGCAAAGATAGAACGCAGCATCGCACAATTCGAGTTCGAGTTGGTAAAGTTAACTTTGGTCAAGGCGGCTGAAATAGTTCAAAATTTCGTATATAGCCAGCTACAAGTCGATGTCGCGAGTATGATGATAAAACGGAAGAGGATGTCATCTGACAGACAACACAGACACAACACTAGTACAGACACGATGTAAGCAGACCAGATGGTCAAACAAAGCACATCTCGTAAACCAAGCGATAGAGCGGCGCTAGAACAAACCCAGAGCTCCTTCATCCAAACCACGTGGAGAAGGGCAACGCAACATACAAATATGATAGCTAGGCACAACTATCCATCTAGGCTTTCCAGTTCGTGCTTGCTTATGTTTTACTGTATTTTACTGTAGGTTTGTTGTATAGAGATAACGTAAGACAGGTATTGTTGTAACTAGCCGTTTGGACACTTCAGTCGATTGACATCCGTGTATCATTCTGCATTGGTCTGTAGAAGCTCTAAATGTCGAGTGTTTTTTTTTTCTATAATGTAGTATGTATCCTGAACTGGTGTTTTGAAACTAGCTATTTTGGCTTTGCAGTTCAGGTTTTCCAGTTTGTGATGGTTCATGTTATACTGTAAGTGCTTTACCGTAAGCTTGTTTTGGAAAGATGCCGTAAGACTCATGTTATTATAATTAGCCATTAGGGCTATGCAGTTATTCGGCTTCCACGTTCACATCGCTACTTCATAACGGCTACTTAAATGTTACGTTGTGTACTTAAATGAGAGAGGGGAATATCTAACGTTTCAATTCAATTGATTGACACAGAGGAAGAATTTACGACGTTCGAATCTGCGGGATAAAATTCTCCCTACATACATACTTTCAGTGGATTGTATCAGGCGTTCTCTTTCAATACATGGGTGGAACACTTTACACTGTGTCATATGAATTGCTACTGATTTTGTTAACATAAATATACCTATAGTTCAGTTAGAGAGACATATCAGGGAGGGACGGACTGTATATTTTACTAAATGTAGTATATCCATACAAGATGCGTCAATTCTACTGATGGTATGAGTGTTGATATTACAGCCAAGGCCTTTAATGCTGTAATCCTCAGGCAGAAATCATTATTTAATCGATTACGATAATATTCTTTATTAAGATATATTTTGCCTTCATATTAACACACATGTTCCTATAGGATCCACATAAATAACTTTCCGTTGGTGATGGTGAATATATGTAGCTATATTTTAAATTGTATTTTCCTCCAACTGAGACAGAAACACTCAGTGAAAGCCAAGGTAACATATTATTTAAATATTCAACATGTATTCAATCGTTCCAGTGATAAAATAAATATACATCAAAACAGCTATTGAAGATGTCAAGTAAAGGGAAAACAAAAATCGGATAGTACATATATCTCGATTACCTTATCAATTGCAATCAAGACGTGGATCATCCGGCTTCCTTTATTCACGCATCAGAACTATCGAATGACTGGATTTTCTGGCCACAAAGGCATGCAGTTTGGGTAGTGCAGTTATAATGTAATATATTATATTTTCATGCATTTTAAATAAGCTATTTATTCATCTATTGTATATACATTCTCAAGGATTTCCGCTCAACAATCGCATTTTGAAATGTTGTGAATAAAGAGATGGAAGAAGCGAGCTTGTATCATAATTTGAGATTATATTTTTAAGTAGAACATTACATGGTCTCTGAAGTTGTGTTGACCAATTTGAAAAATGAATACAAATTATAACTGCGACCATGGATTTTAAATGGTATTCAACTGCCTGAAATGGGTTATTCTATATTTACTTGGAAATGTTATCCCGTGGACCTATGTCTGCAAGCAAACACCTGGAAATTCATCGATGCGGACGATATAATCTGATACCGTGTTAGTTTAGAAAAAAAAGCCATAAATGAAGGGCAAGTTGACCTTGTTCAAATTTTCGTGCAGAGCACAGATAGAACGCAGCATCGCACAATTCGAGTTCGAGTTGGTAAAGTTAACTTTGGTCAAGGCGACTGAAATAGTTCAAAATTTCGTATATTGCCAGCTACAAGTCGATGTCGCGAGTATGATGATGAAACGGAAGAGGATGTCATCTGACGGACAACACAGACACAACACAAGCACAGACACGATGTAAGCAGACCAGATGGTCAAACAAAGCACATCTCGTAAACCAAGCAATAGAGCGGCGCTAGAACAAAACCAGAGCTCCTTCATTCAAACCATGTGGAGAAGGGCAACGCAACATACAAATATGATAGCTAGGCATCAATGTTAAATAAAGTCCAGAGGTCTCCATATCTCGAATTAGAAAGCTGAGTTCTTATATTGGTAAGGACTCCTTTTTGGGTAGATCGGCCATTTTTTTATATAAATGCATGGATCTATCAAGTGATAGTTTTATTTCCAGGTGAATGCATCTTACACCTAATGTGAAACCAAACACCAATTGTATTCCCACCACCACCACTACGGGTACCCGAAACATTAAAAGATAAACGTAGAGATGCGATTTTGCCGAAAGAATCAGTAAACTCTCATGTGGTCACGTACAAACCCCAAACTGGAAAATGTCGAGCTTGCATGGATCCAAAGCACTTAACGATGCAAGATCGGGCCCAATGTTAAACTAGGGGCTCCTGAAAATCTCACCTGATTAGAGAACCTGTTAGAAATGGTTGGCTGTCTGACGAATTCAATCCAGATTTAGCTAAGGTCACAAGCTTTTTAAAATCGGTTTTGGAAAAAGACGTAGGAATTTTCTGGGTTGAGCCATAAGCAAAGGCATTTTGAAAAGTCAGAGGTAGTATTAGCAAGTTTCAGTGCTTTAGTAGTTCGATACACGCAAACCACTCACGTTAGAGTTCGACGCTTTATATTCTGACCTTGGTGCCTTATAATGAAGGACGGCTGACAATAATCATTTGGATCTAAGAGTTTGACAGAAACAGACATAATGCATACCCAAATTTAAAAAAAAAATTGACTATACTCTTGCCTGCAATGGATGGGTACATTCTATCCATATACCCAAAGAGTCTATAATGACCAAAGCTATTTCTGCAGCTCCTCCTTGCTTTCAGCGAATGGCGGTAGAATTGCAAAAATTCGACATTAAAGTAAGGCATGTTAGCAGCAAGGAGCGATATTAGTCATGACAATCAACATCAGATACATGCCCTGATCGTATTGAAGGTCTTGACTTGTATTTACATACCAAAACATCTACAATTGTTTTTAATTGACCCGCGACTGAAAAATGTGAGGTATATATCTAAGAAAATGCCCTAGCACACTGTATACACTAAATTAAAAACATTATTTCAGTACACAAAATTTCACTAGGTACAATTATTACAATCAGTAACACGTGCCATTTTACATAATGCAGAACTGAGTGATCCTTGCAAATCTGATTGTGAGATTATAACTCTCGAGTTTTAGTCACATGATTACAGTACCTATTTGTGTTAGTAATCGAAGAGCATGAGCTAGTAGCTTTCTGTGGGCAGAATAAAACAAATGAGCATGCGCATGCGCATGGCTCAATGATAGAATCCCCCTGCGGGTTCGGGGTTGTAGAATTGGCTCGACGTGCCTCGCCACGTGTCGTAAAAGGCGACTAAGTAGAGGCAACCTGTTTGCCGTGGGTTGCGTCCCGTGTCGGGGGAGGAAAGGATCCTGGTAGTTGCAACACACTACTTTGGCCTCTACTTCTCTTAGACGGGTGGTCGAGATGGGCCCGGTCTCGACAAATCGGCTGGTCACACCGAACCCTAGGAAGTCTTTATTCACTCTCTCACCTCCTTTTACTTTCTCCTTGTATCTCTTTTGATACCACCGTTGTCCCTATATTCTATTCCTATATCTTTCCCTTTTCCAAATCTTAGAAGGCTTCCTTGAAGGCGGTGGCTTAACGTGTCAGTCGGGGAGTAATTTTACTGACCTTAGAAATTGGCGATTTCAGGGTCAACCAAAGGTAATTTTATCAACTGAGTACGGCATCTGTGTATCCCTCGCACTTTAAAAGTGTCCCCTTGTTGGGCTCTTTGGTGGATGGGGAGCACGGGTGCTGAATTTTTCAATCAAGCCATCATGGAGAATTCCAAAAAAAACCATTAAAACGCACCAAAACTGTGTCATCAGAGTCGGATGATGAACCATGTAGTGTGGAATCCTTTCCTCGCTTCATGGTCATCCAATCGAAAGACGAAGCTAAACAACTTGCTACATTGTCGCCATTTATAGTCGAAAAGACTATACTTAGATTGGTCGGCAAGCCGAAAAGTGTCAAGAAACTCCGATCAGGCGGCCTACTTGTAGAGTGTGAGCTCAAAGCACCAACTGAAAATATACTGAAAATTAAGACCTTTCACGATATTCCAGTAACCTGATCCGCCCACTATACACTTAATACATCAAAAGGCGTCATTCGTTGCCGTGACCTTGCTGGAGTCAGCGACAAGGAAATCGTCGAGGGCATGAAAAATGAAGGTGTCACTGCAGTCCGTAGAATTCGTATCAAACGAAACAACAATCTGCAGGACACCAACACTATTATAATCACCTTTAATAAGCCAACAGTACCTAAAGTGGTCAAGATTGGCTTCCTACAAGTGAAGGTTGAGCTATACATACCAAATCCCCTCCGATGTTACAAATGCCAAAGATACGGTCATCATGAAGACAGATGCTCATGAAGCCAAATATGTGGCCGATGCGGCGACCCCTCCCACCATGAATCAGAGTGCAAAGCCACTCCTCATTGTGTCAACTCCGGCAAGGAACACCATGCTAGTTCAAAGGAATGCGACACATGGAGACAGGAGAAGGAAATCCAGAGGGTTAAATACACTTCCAACATTCCCGATCCAGAGGCCAGGAAGCTTGTTCAAGCTAGATCACTCCCCAGCCCATCCTTCTCAACTGTAGTGAAGAGCAGCCAAAAAGCAACGAAAGTCGCACAAAATAAAACAAACCCATCTGAATCCCATTCCGACTCGAACATCCCACACTACAAACGGCAGAAAAACTCGACATCGACGCAAACAACATTCAACAATACTACACCACCAAAATCACCAAATAGCAAGAAAAAGCTACAATCAAATAGGCAGCAAAAAGGGTATGATGACCCTATAAAGCTACACAACAGGTTTGGAGACCTAGAGGACATGGATGCAGAAGCATCTGCTTCATGTCCTCAGGGTAGCTCCAGACATAGCAACAAAACTTACACCCCCGTACTACCTCCAGATAAATAACCAAACAGTTTGCCTCCGCGAAAGGTCTAACCTAGCTCCAGAATCTTTAATATAAAGTTGTAATGAAGAACACCATTTTACATTGGAACTATATAGGATTTAAAGCCAACTACCATGATATTCTTCTGCTTTTAAACGAACATGATTTTGCAGTACTATGTCGTTAGGAAACATTTTTGAAAAATACAGATAACATCACACTTAAAAACTACTCCCTGTTTAACAACTACTCTCAGAATGTTGACAGGGCCTCAGGAGGAGTCTCTGTTATTGTGAACAACAGAGCCCCTTATAGCGTCATTCCTCTGAACACAAATTTATAAGCCATTGCTGTAAGTGTCACTCTTCATCTAGTGATTACATTTTGCTCTATTTACTTACCACCAAACACTAACTTAGTTCCAAACGAATTAGATACCTTTGTTCAACAACGTCCCGCACCATTTATTTTACTCGGGGATTTTAATGCCCATAATATTTTATGGGGATCAAATCATATAAGTGACAGAGGTCACAAAGTTGAAGACTTTATTTCTAGACACGATCTGTGTCTCTATAATACCAAAACACCTACATATCTACACCCAGGCACGGGTACATACACATGCATCGATTTGACAATTTGTTCTCCCTCGCTGCTTTTGGACTATGAATGGAAGGTCGCTTATGACCTTCACAGCAGCGATCACTTCCCAATCTCCCTTGTAAATCTTAATTCAACAATTGATGAAGTAATTCCACAATGGAATTTAAAGAAGGCCGACTGGGCCAAGTTCGAAACACTCTGTAAAACTAGGCTGAATGAGGATACATTTTTCAATGTTAACGACCCCATTCAGCATTTTACATCTATTTTAACAGAAATTGCAGAAGAATCTATCCCCATGTCCTGCACAAACTGTAAAAGATTCCTAACACCTTGGGTCATTAAGGAATGTAAGGAAGCCATTAGACTACGCCGAAAAGCATTAAAAAAATTTAATAATCATCCGACGCCCGAAAACTTAAATATATATCGCATTGTCCGAGCCAAAGCTCGCCGCACAATCAAAGAATGTAAAAGAGCATCATGGAAGAAATATGTTTCTTCTTTAAACTCTCGTTCCTCTGTTAAGAAAGTTTGGGATACTATACGCAAAATAAATGGAGAGAGCAAACAAAACCCTCTCCGACATCTGACACTGAACAAGAACAACTTTTATTCAAAACGTGACATTGCAAATACTCTTGCTGACAGTTTCTCCAAAACTTCATCATCATCTAATTATTCAGAAGCCTTCCAAAAACTTAAAATTCAAAAAGAAAAGTCACGTTTAAAATTCACATCCAACAACTCGGAAAGTTATAATCAGTTGTTCTCATTATTGGAGCTTAGGGAGGCTTTAGATAAGGCCCATGATACATCCACTGGGCCTGATGAAATACATTACCAGTTTTTGAAACACCTTCCAGAATCATCATTAACATCTCTTTTAAAACTCTTCAATGATTTATGGATCACTGGTAATGTACCAAAAAATTGGAAAGAAGCAACTGTAATACCAGTCCCCAAACCCGGTAAAGATAGCGAAGACCCCAACAGCTATCGACTAATTGTACTGACAAGCTGTGTGTGGAAAACAATGGAAAGAATGATCAATTCTCGACTTATCTGGTACTTGGAAACTAACAATTTAATATCTCCTTTCCAAAGTGGCTTTTGTTATTGAAGGAGCACCAATGATCATCTGGTTAGACTAGAAACATTCATTCGTGATGCATTTATCAAGAAAGAACATTTAGTAGCGGTTTTCTTTGATTTAGAAAAGGCCTATGACACGACATGGAAGTACTGGATACTAAATGACCTGCACGATCTAGGTCTAAAAGGCCGTCTGCCCTCTTTCATATCCAGCTTTCTCTCAGACAGAGAATTCAAGGTACGAGTGGGATCTACTCTCTCAGATTTTCACGAGCAAGAGATCGGTGTGCCCCAGGGCAGTATTTTATCCGTGACACTTTTCAATATCAAAACTAATAGCATCACGAAGTGTCTGACTCCTGGTGTGGATTGCTCGCTATATTTTGATGATTTCTTAATATGCTATAGATCGAAGCACATGCATACAATTGAAAGACAACTTCAGCAAAATATAAACAAGATTCAAAGTTTGGCCAGTGCAAATAGTTTCAAATTCTCGAAGTCTAAAACAGTATGTATGCATTTCTGTCAGTTACGAAGACATCACGATGAACCTCACCTCACGCTGGACGGAACACCTATTCCAGTTGTTGAGGAAACAAATTTTTTGGTATTATCTTTGACAGAAGACTGACTTTTATTCCACACCTAAAGAACTTGAAAGCTAAATGTTCAAAAGTACTTGACCTACTTTAATTAGTATCGCACACTGACTAGGGTGCTGATAGAAAAGTCATCCTGAATTTATATAGAACGTTTATTCGCTCCAAACTAGACTATGGTTGCGTTGCGTATGGCTCAGCCAGTAAATCCTATATGAAAAACTTGATTCAATTCATCATCAGGGAATAAGACTGGCTTTGGGAGCATTTAAAACATCCCCGTGTGAAAGCCTTCTAGCTGAGGCGAATTAACCACCATTATCACATCGTAGAGACATGCTTTCCGCACAGTATACACTCAAAATAAAATCAAACCCTCTGAATCCTGATTTTTCGACTGTTTTTCAACCCAAATACAAAACTTTATACGAAAATAATCCAAACGCCATACCTTCCTTTGGCATTAGAATATTATCCAGCCTTGACACTACAAATATAGATTTTTCTAAATTTCAGAAAACGTCTATCCCTGAAACACCACCCTGGCTAATTAAACAACCAAAAGTACTTTTCACGCTACACGATGGAACAAAATCTGAGACAAACCCTTCTGTCTTCCACAACTCTTACCATGAACTCCTCACCGAATTTAAAAACTACACCAGAATTTACACTGATGGATCAAAGGATGAGGAAATGGCTGCTGCAGCCTTTGTTTGTCGAAATCACACAATGCAAGTTCGCTTACCAAATGGAGCATCAATTTTTACAGCCGAAATCAGAGCGATAGAACTTGCTCTGCAACATATAGAAAAGAAACATATTTTAAACAGTAATATCTTCTCCGACTCGCTATCAGTACTCCAGTCACTACACAATAGAAACCTGGAGAACCCAATATTGAAAAACATACTCATTAAAAATAATGAGCTGAGTGTCAACTACAATATAATATATTGTTGGTTACCTAGCCACATTGGTATTAAAGGTAACGAAAAAGCAGATCGCGCTGCTAAAAGGGCACTTACTCTAGGACTATCTGATTTTAAAATACCTTATACTGATTTTAAACCTTGTATCAGAAAGTTCTTCCGTCAGAAGTGACAGGCATCATGGAATGATGCTCTAAATAACAAACTTCATGCAATCAAACCAGCCCTAGGAGAATGGACCTCTTCCTATAGAACCATACGTAGGGAGGAGGTAGTCATTGCAAGAATCCGAATTGGTCATACTTATATCACCCATACGCACATACTAATGCAGAGTGCGTTTACTGCAATGAACCATTCACAGTCAATCACCTTATGATAGAGTGCTTTGACTTGCAACCTACGCGCGATCGTAATTACATTGTGCATAATATGAAAGAACTTTTTGATACTATAAACATCACTCGTATAATAGAGTTCCTGAAAGCAGTAAATCTTTACTCTAAAATTTGACTTTTATGCTATGACCTTGTGCAGTTTTATGCAATATATATACCGTCCCATTTTAATACCTTTTCATCCTTTTTCATTAACATAGAACATTTGCCTCTCCCGTTGATTAGGGAAGCTTTATTTTGCACCGTTACAATTTTATCGTTTTTAATTTCAACCATCTGTTACTTTATATCGCTGGTCGATATAGGACCGTTTATAAATTTTAAAAGATTACATACTTTTATTGTGCGGCAAATACCAACATCTTACCGTTTTACTGTGAACTATTTGGTTTTCTATCTCGCTGGTCGATGTTAAACCTTTCCTTTTTTCAAACATATAACCTATTTTATGGCGCTAAATAGCCTAAAAGTGCTGGTGCGCCGTTAAAATTCAATTAATCAATCAATCAATGATAGAAACGTGACAAAATCAAACTTAGCAAAGCGTAATTTCCTGGTTTAGTCTGTAATCATACCGTTCTGGCCTGTTTGTATTCATTGCAGTTTATGTTTATGAAGTATGAGCGCTACATTAGTCAGGATTTACTACTCGCAGGTACAGCATAAAGGTACGATAGGTAATTTGTTATAATTATATAAAAGCTCGCTATTCGACTTTAACTTATACAATCACTAACACGTTCTTCACTATGTTTAACTGAACTTTCTGTTCATAAGTCGTGTCTCTCTGTCTTTTTCTGTATATCTCTCTCTCTCTTTGTCAGTCTCTTACTCTTTCTATATACAAGTCTGCAAATATCTGGCATATGAATAATTTAAAAGAGATCGTATATTTTATAGTTTCTCTTTAAAGCTAATTGATTAATATTTGGTCTCTTTTCATCGTTTTTATTAAGTTTAAATAACCATTACTGATTAGTTCCTCTATATGCCCAAGATTGATACAAATAAAGAAGTCGAACATTTTAAACACTAGACGGAATAGCTATAGTTTTATCAACGAATTTTCTTAAAGGGCAAGTTATATTTAAAGCATGAATACGATGAACACGTTAGATAGAATTACACACATATGCATGCAACTGAATATTCGTTTGTGATATTTGAAATTTTTAACTATTCCAGCAAACGTCTTTGTTATTTATATACAGATTTGGATGTCTGTAAAATAATTATGTAGTTTCAAGACGTTTTATTGCATGAAGCATAATCAGTGCAAAAGTCAGCTAGATTCGTAAGGTAAACTAGTTGTACTAGTTAGGAATATTGAAATTCACATTTATTAATAACGGCCATTTACTGGTCAAACCGAATAAAATATCCTTTATAGTTTTATACAGCCCACAAAAACAGTAGTGAAATACTTACTGCCATGACACACATTACTTCGGTGAATATGTTGTTTGGTCATTGCAATTGTATCACATTTAACACCAGTTCCAAATAACAGAATCAAAATTAAAGAAACATGGAAACCAACTTTGCAATGCGATGATAACTCCATAAATTGTAACGTCAGATTGTTTATTTCTTTCCATAATTATGTAAATGCCTCTTTTGAAGAAAGAAAAAAAGTGTGATGTTTAGATTTCATATTAGATGATTTGGTGTTTTGTTCGAGGGCATCGAGAGATTTATATCCTGTCAAGTAACCTTAAACTCAATTCATAATTTTAATGCCTCTGACAAACAGGCAGACAACAGATATGTGGCATTTAAACAAATAATACATAATGAAATGTACTAGGTAAGAAAGGAATCGTTCTCTCTTGTGAGCTAAATAATAGTGAAATGCCAGTATACTGAACAAACACAGAATATCAATTAACAGACTGTATACAATTACGTTTCAAACATTTATTGTAAATATAGTGAGAAGGAAGTGACGGGAATTCAATGAAAAATCAAAGAACTAACAAGTGAAAAGCACATTCATACTTCAAATCCAAATTTAAGTTTTGATTTTGAAACAAATAAAAGATTGGTTTTCCCTTTCAGAGAATAATACGTAAATACATATTCCATTCGTTTTGATATATTTCCTGAAAAATTGAAATGTCTAAGTGAGCAATGGACTCAATCATTACAATTTTTACTCACTGGTAGCGCTAATAATATTTACCATTCACGGTTGGTTGACCAATTTGGTGACTATTATGCGGTCAAAGAATACATCTTAAGGGGTTATGGGTTAGGCCCTGAAGCTTATTGACAATAATTCAGATATAAAAACGAAGCTGACAAACGCATGTGAATTTGCTAGAAACAAAGAGCAGTTATTAGATTGTGCTTAGCCAAGAAAGTTGAAAACGATTATGAAACTTTGAAACAACTTGTCTAACTTTAAGAGTTTAAAAACATTTAAACTTATAAAAGCGAGCACAAGATGGTAACCTTGGAAAAAGCTGCTCAATTGAAAAATTATTCCTTGATTTATCCCCAGCTTGTGCAGTTTGCTGAGCTATGGCAAAGACAGCTCTTGAGAATAATGTTAATAACGGAACTAATTCTTTAGCTGACACATGTATTGGTCAGGCGTTTGATGAGGACACGTTCACTCCTTGTTTGGATCAATCAGAAGGTATTGTTCAAACCTCTCTGAGATACTCATTCTCTCTCTCTCTCTCACTCTCTCTCTCTCTCTCTCTCTCTCTCTCTCTCTCTCTCTCTATATATATATATATATATATATATATATATATATATATATCTGTGTGTGTATGTGATTATGTGTTTGTGTGTGAGAGTGAATATAAATACATGTATATATTTGTGTATATCAATGAATGTATGCGTATGGGAATATAAGCAACGGAGAATTCTGTATTGCGATTTGTTTTTTTTTATATAGCTTGAACTAAAGACATCTACAATGTCGTCTAGTAGTTCCTACACAACAGAAATGGTATCCATTAGTTCTAGCAACACAGCGGCTGAAACGGAAATCAATGTAAGCGTCTTTATTATAAGCAAGTTATGCTAGATGCTAGATATACGTTTAACCTGTAAGAAATAACTGCATTGAACTATTGCATATATATATATATATATATATATATATATATATATATATATATATATATATATATATGTGTGTGTGTGTTTGTGTGTGTGTATGTGTACTGCACACAAACACACACACACACATATATATATATATATATATATATATATATATATATATATATATATATATATATATATATATATATATATATATATATATATATATATATATATATATATATAAGACTATAGTGACAAGTATATGTATGCCTATAATATAGTCGTCACTCTTTACTATTTTTACCCGTTATGACTGATCACATAGTCTTTATAAAAACTGTATCTTATTAAATCAATATATAAGCTTTTTGTTGGTACGAATTATAGTTGAGAGAACTCAAATGTATTTTTTTTTAAAAAAAGAAAAGAAAAAATTAAAGCAGTGTTTCTTCTTTCATAACAAATCCTTTTTTTGACAAATGGAAAAAATACACGGAAATATTAGCATATTTTGTTGACATAAAAGATGGCAAGCTATCGCAACTTTATTAGTTTTTCAGCAGGTGTCTTTACCATATTGTTGGCTTATCACATTATTGCGATATTTTATATAATCCCAGAACAACTAAAATTGCAGAATTTAATACTGCTTTCACGTACTTTCAAGATCATTTTCTTTTAAGTTATAGTGATAACATTTAGCATGCATTAGGTATTGCAGCTCAGACAATCGCATAATAAAATCAATGGATGTATATTGCTAGGATCTCAAATATCCAATATCATAAATTACTTCTAGTGGTCCAGTAAAAACTTTGTTACTATTTAGGTAACCATCTTTCCTTATATTCCATATAGATAAATGAAGGATATACAGCCATTAACGATTCCGGTAAGAAGCAAACTCTAATAACCTATGATTGTTTGTATTGAAGAAGTTTGATATCAATAATGATAGTAATGACAAGAATAATATAAAGTACCACCACCCCTGATGATAAGAAACAGTGCGTAACTATAAGAGAACTATAACTATACTATACCTGAATGAACCAAACCATACTTAACCCGATCAAGTTACAAATTACATCATGACGTTAAATAAAAGGAAATGGCTTATTGACAGTGAATTTCAAATGTGTTTGAAGGGCAGTTAATTGCACTAGTCTGCTGTTTTCTCACTTCCACTGTTTTCTTTAATGGCATCCTCTATATTTACTTTATTACCCAGAGATAATGATCAAGTTTGGAGAAAACTGGAATCGACAAGTTTCAAAACTAATTGCTTATAAACAAAGTCTTACAACAAAGTACAATATCGTATTTTTAATAATACAAAACACTTGTATTGTTCTAAAACCTTTGAAGGGAGCTATTATTACTAATATTAAATATGCACTCACTCGGTCAGAATACTTTGCATATAATAATATAATTGGTTTAGCAGCTGTCACATAATAGCATGTTTCATACGTATGCTAGGTTACTAAATAAGGAATGACATTAATAAATAGAAGATACGAGTGCTCATTTTACACAAGCCACAACCGAATTTCGACAGTGGCTTAATTTCATTTGACACATCAATGATCGATTTCGCCACCGTTTTCAAACATGACTATAGTTGTGTTGCGAGGTGACAACTTTTAGTGATCTGTATATCAACCGAGTATCAAACGCTCTTGTTATCATGCAATGTTGATTATGCTCGTACTTAAACTCGTGTTCTATGCTGCTTGATTGACAATGTGTGCCATAAAGTCTCATCTAACGAGCACCGGCGTCACAATCTAGCAATTTATATACTTCTCTACATAACAAGTCTCGCAATCTACGACACGGTTAAGGGCACAGTAAACTGAGATGTTCTAATAAAATATTCTACAGTCTAAATGCGATATTAATACTCATGTTATACACTGTTCTGTAGATTACCTGCCCTATAAAGTCTCAGGATATACATTATTCTACAAACTATGTGGTCGATAACCTATCATATTATCTATTTGTTTATACATCATTTGCGCCATAAACTTGCATATTGTTTGCTTTTCCACAGACCAAGATTGTAATAAACTCTCATGTACTATATAATTTTAAAGCCAAAGATTGTAATAAACCTTCATGTATTATTACTATAACTTTTTGCAGACCAAGTGTGTAATACATCTGCATGTACTATATGATCGTGTAGGCCATGTGTGCAACAAACGCTCATGGAGTATTAGACTTTTCAAACCAAGTGCAATATAAACCCTGAAGTTCGATACTAGTCACGATATTAAGAAATTCATTTTTTCCAATCAACTTTCTCGAGGAAAGGATAATACACCTATATGTTAGATAACATGTATATTTAGATAATATGCACCTAATAAATTAATGTTTTCTAGTCGGTATGAAGATCTGTTGAAGGACTGTTTCACCTGATAGTCAGGACGTGTTCATAATGAAATTAGTTTAACCTAGAAAATTAGTGCCTCATAGCAAATACCATCTTTGTATTTCCAAGCAATATACATCAACACATTAGTCCTTACAGTTATCTAAAGTTTGACATTTTCTACAATAAATATATCACAATTTAAAATGACAACGTGCGTAATACAGATTAATTAAAGACAGGCCATAAGTGTTACGTGCTTAGGTTCGAATAAGCAGCAACACAGAAAGAGTGAAAACTAACAAGCTTGTATAAATTGAACAATGAATTTATTAAGTACAATTATTTTCATAAAATAAATAAACTTACGGTTTTAGAGAATCAAATCCAACATTAATCCAATATAGAATTCACAAAAATAATCCAATAATGGAATCGCAAGAGTCCTGATAAATAAATGTTCTAATAGTTCCAGGTTCGAATCTTGACGATGTAATCCAAAATGGCTGACAATGTCACGTGACGCAGTTCTTGTTTAATTATCATCCAAATGAATTATGAGCACATGTTTTCTCCTCCAAATAGATAATAAATCCTCTTTCTTCAATGAATTGACACAAAGTCCAGAACAAAATAATTAAAATTAAACTCAAACAGAAAATACACAACTAATATCTTTAAGCCCAAAATTCTACTGAATTGTTCTATCCTAAACAAGTCTATATAACTGTTTTTCTTAAGTAAACAAGTGATCACGTGATTTTCTAGAAATTCATGGAAGGTCACTACCTTCAGCAAGTCACGTATTCTAGATATTTCCTACACCCCAAGAACTAAAATTAAAAGTTATCCTTGAAATTAACCAATAGTTTTAAAGACCTGTTTATCAATCTGAAGCAAGGTCAGATAAAGAGGTAACCAAGCCAAGGTCAAAAACTTGTTTACAGCTAGAGTCCAAATCAACCTGAACTTTCCAGAATAATTTCCCAATTAAAGAATTTTAAACCCAAAATGACAAATTTGGATTTGACAATTAAAAAATAAATAATTTAAATCCAATAGCCGTAACACCTTCCCCCATAAAATAAAAAAAAATGTAGGGAGATTAATTTTGATAGTGTCAAAACTGGATGATATTAAAGCAGGGTTCAGAGGGTTTGATCTTAACCTAAGAGCGTACTGTATAGAAAGCATTTCTCTGCGGTGCGATAAAGGTGGTTCATTCGCTTCCGCGAGAAGGCTTTCGCATGGAGATGTATTGAATGCTCCTAGAGCAAGTCTTATTCCCTGATGATGAATTGGGTCAAGCATTTTCAAACAAGACTTCCTAGCTGAACCATAAACAATGCATCCATAGTCTAGTATAGAAATGTTCTATACAAATTGAGGAGGACTTTTTTATCAGCACCCCAGTCAGTGTGCGCAATTGCTTTTAGTAAATTTAAAGCTTTTAAGCACTTAGCTTTTAAATTCTTGATGTGTGGTATAAAAGTCAGTTTTCTGTCGAAGATAATACCCAAAAACTTTGTTTCCTCAACAACTGGAATAAGCGTTCCATCCAGCGTGAGTTTAGGGTCATCATGATGTCTTCGCAATTGACAGAAATGCATGCATACTGTTTTCGATTTAGAAAATTTGAAACCGTTATTACTGGCCCAATTGTGGATCTTATTGATATTTTGTTGAAGTTGCCTTTCAATTGTATGCATGTGCTTTGATCGATAACAAATTAAAAAATCGTCTACATATAAAGAGCAGTCCACAGCTGCTCCCCAGAAAACTTCCGCTGCTACTAGACAAACTACAACGGAGTCTAAATGTAAGTAGTTGTTATCTCCATTCATTGAGTTATTCAATAATTAGTTTTTGATATATTTCAAACTTTTGTTCAAACTATTAAAGGCAACAACAACAACAAAGAAGAAGAAGAAGATGAAACAGGCTGAAGAATGTAAAGGTTAATTTGTAGATTAATAATAAGCCAAGCCTACTTCTGACTCTAGCATTATTACTAATTGTTGTTTTTTTTGCATGTTAATTTTACAGACAGCTCACTTCATGGAACCCGGCCGGACTTTGGAAAGTGTGTTGGTGATGAGACACTATCGACTTTGAATGACAACGACAAGTTCTCTCTCCTCACTGAATATTGGACCCCTTCCGGGAACTATCAGTTTCCTATTACGACACAGTCAGGACATTCACGACGTTGCCAAGGCAAGTGGCTGAAAGCCTATCCATGGCTAGCTTATTCTCCTGCAGAAGATGGGTTGTACTGCAAACACCGCGTGTTCTTTACCACTTCAGGCAGCATCCCTACTGGACAGTTTGTGACTTGTGCCTTCAAACACTGGAAGAAAGCACTAGAGAAGTTTAAAGAACATTCTGCTTGTAAATATCACCAAGATGCACTGGAACGTAGTGAGAATTTTCTTCAAACAATGAGTAAGCCGGCAACAACCGTGATCAGTTTGCTTGATAGTCAAGCTGCAGAAAGGGTTGAATTCAACTGCAAGATTCTTGCAAGCGTTGCTGAGACAGTTCTGTTGTGCGGACGGCAAGGGATTGCACTGAGGGGCTCCAGGGATGACGGGGTGTTAGAGGAAGAGAACGCGAGCAACTTCAACGCACTGCTTGAATTTCGCATCAAGGCAGGGGAGGAATGTCTCGGCGAACATTTGAAGACGTGCGACCCTCGTACTACATACGTCTCGAAGACCACCCAAAATCGAATAAATGACATCATTGCTGATCAAATCACAGCGAATATGCTTGCTGAGGTCCGCGAAGCAAAGTACTTCACTGTTCTGGCGGATCAACTCACTGATGTCAGCAACTGGGAGCAGTTGTCCATCGTCTTAAGGTTTGTGGATTCTGACTTTAACATCAGGGAATAATTCTTGTGTTTTGTTTCGTGTCACAAGGTAACAGGGGAAGCAATCGCAAACAACATACTCCAGTGTCTAGACAATTGGGGTTTAGACCCACATGATCTCAGAGGACAAGGGTATGATGGCGCCGCTAACATCGCGGCCAGATTTCAAAGGGTGCATGCCCACATACGAGAGATCAATGACAAGGCATTCTACGTCCATTGCGAACGTCACTGCCTGAATCTTTGCGTCGTGAAAGCCTGCAGTGTACCCCAGATCATGAGCATGTTCAGTGACTTGAAGGAAGTATCCCTCTTCTTCTCTTCTTCTCCAAAGCGCCAACGGAAATTTGAAGAGGTCTTGAGCAGCAATTCAAATGACACAAAAAGAAGAAGCTGATAGATCTGTGTAGAACAAGGTGGGTGGAGCGGCTGACGGCACTGGACACGTTCCATGAAATGCACAGCAGTGTATGCGACTGCCTCAGATAGATGGTGGCTGAAGGACTAGGCAGCTGGGACGCAAACACTATAACTCGATCGTCGGGCCTACTCAAGAGCCTTCAAAGCAGCAGATTCATTGTTGCGCTGGTAACTGCAAAGAATGGCTTGGCATGCATGAAATGTCCCACCGTGCAGTTGCAGAAGAAAGATAATGACATCACAAGTGCGTATCAGGAGATACGGAATGTGATCTCATGTTTGCAGGGCTTGCGAATTCCATGGATGCCACATTTGAGGACTGGTTTCGACAAGCCACAGACTTTGCTGCAAATGCTGGGGTTGCCCTCGAAGTCCCCCGACAGTGCAACAGGCAGACCCTGAGAGACAAGCCACCCGCTGACACACCAGAGCAGTACTACCGACGGTCTGTGGCTATCCCCTTTGCAGATTTTCTTCTGCTCCAACTTCAGCAAATATTTGGCCAAGCTGAAGTTGCAGCAAACCGGCTGATCTTAGTGCCGTCAGCTTTACTGAAGTCAACGCACCCTGGATTCAACACTGTTCCCGCAGGCGTCGCAGACCTGGCTAAACTGTGGCAGTCCGATATGCCTAGCAGCCATGACATCCCTGCTGAGTGGAATCGCTGGGTGAACAAATGGCACCATTCCAACTCTGAAACGACACAAACGACCACAGCAGCGTTGAAGGCATGTGACAGTGACATGTTTCCAAACATCCACATCCTGCTAAAACTGCTGTGCACCCTGCCAATCACCACGGCGGAATGTGAAAGAACGATTTCCAGACTAAAAACTCTGAAGACATGTCTACGTTCCTCCATTGGTCAAGATCGATTAAATGGGCTAGCACTCATGCGCATACACAGAGATAGGCCGGTCGATGTGCAACAAGTGATAAATGTCTTTGCCAGAAAATATCGAACAAGGATGGCATTGAAAATAGACGAACTCTTGACGTAAATAAGATGTCTAGCTCTATGTCTAACCATAAGCCCTTGTGTCTGCGTATTTTGCTTGGAAACAGAACATTTATGTGGGTGTAGAAATTGCCAGCTTCTTATGTGTTTGAGGTATGCATCAAAAGAGCACAAAAACTGTGAGTACTGTAGGTTTTGTTTTGTTATTCATTGCATCATTTATTAAGGTTCCTCATCCCTTTCCTAACCCTTTTTCTCCTTATTATCATTGAGATCATTAAAACACTTGACTATTATCATCATCACCATTATTAAATTATACTAATGAATCAATTTTTTTTTTAAAAAAAAGCTACGAATAACGTCTTCCAAATGTTTTATCAGTTGCAATGAACAACTTTTCTCAGTTTGTCTTTCGCATGTGTAATGCCTGTCAAACCCAGGGCTGGACCCCCCACCCACCCTAAAAAGAAATAAACAAAAAAAACTATTCACTGCTTTTGATAAAAGATGCAAAGGGGGTTCCGAATTTTTTAATTTTTTTTATTTATTTTTTTTTAACAATTACTTCAGTGTTTTTAAAACATTGCAGTTTTTAGTCACTTTTGTTAGATCCCTTTTTCAAGGTTCAGATAGCACCAGATTGCACCATTTTGCATCCTTGAAAAAAAAAATTTCCGGGGGGGGGGGGGCATGCCCCGGACCCTCCTAGAAGGCTCGGCGCTTCGCGCCTTCGCTTAACCCAATAACAAGTTTGGTGCCCCCCCCCCCCCCCCCGAAAAACTTAGGTCCGGCACTGCAACTCTTATTAATTCTTTTTTTTTCTTCATAATCTACCATAGTGATTTTCATTGGTCAAAACTAGGAATTATACACAGTGGATATTTTGGCGATACTCCGATCATATACCGTCTCACTGCCACCTCTCCCGTCAACCACGCATCATGCATGTATTTGAAGCAGAGGCTTTGTATTTTCAAGGACCCTAATTTTACCAAGTTTACCTAGGCCCTGTCCCATTTGATATTTATGTGTTCTTGTTCCACTTTGCTTCTAGTCTTATTTATTGGCTTGTCTGCAAGTCACTTATATGTCGTTTATATATATATATATATACATATATATATATATATATATATATATATATATATATATATATATATATATATTGCACACAATTCTACGCTATTGTTATATTTGTTTAATAATTATTTTATGGATCTTAATTTTCTTGGCATTTCTAATAGTTTTATTAATCTATTATTTATATATATATGGTTTCTGTTTCATCGAGAAAACAAAATAAAATTTGTAGAGCCCATGCCAAGGTATTTTTTGCTATGATAATCTCCTAAAATATGTTGAGTATGTTTGTGTATTTGATAAGGACGGGTTTCGGGAGGGGTAGCCCCCTTTTCGTATTTATTTAAAGTATCTTTGTTTATGTAGTGCATTTTGAATCTCCATAAATATTTAATAATTCCGTTATCTATAAGTTTTAGATCTTCGTATTTTATGTGTATAGATTTTATGATGTAATTTAAGTGCACATACATATAGCTTTTAGTCACTTGTGCCCGTTCCATTAGGCATAATGGCGTTAGTGCCCAGGTTTTAATATTTTCATTTATTTTATCTCCAATTTTCTTTAGGTTCAGTCTATCCTCCTCCTTTTTGAAAAGGCCCCTCCCCCTTTACTTGATCTTTAATTACAAGGATTGGTAGACCCTGTGGTTTAACTCTCCAGTTTCCGAGTAATAGAATTTCTGTTTCCTCGAGATTTATTTTAGATCCTGATACTTTCCCAAATTTGTCAAATTCCTCTATTAGTTGCTCGTATGAATTTTTATCTTGTACAAGTTAGTGCAATCATCTTCTAAAAGTTTACTAATTATTTTATAGTCTATGTTGAGGAGGGAGATGGGCCTCTATTTTTTTATCTTCCCTATCACCATTCTCTTTATATATTATTGTTATGATCCCTTCCCTTATACTTTGTGTCATTAGTTTTTTCCCTAGTGTAATGTTATTGAACAACCATTCTGGCGACAGCTCTCCTCTGAATTTTTTGATAGAACTCAGCTGAGAGCCAATCTCGCATAGTTTGTAATGTTCTTCAGTTATCATTTCGCATTCTGTCTCTTGTAAGTAGTCGTCAATGTGCATGTCACTTATTTCTTATGAAGTATAAAGTCTCTCGTAGTATTCCTGTATATAATTTAAAATTTTATTTTTGTCATTTATTATTATCTCCCCTTCAATATTTAAAGCTTAAAGTTTCTAGAGTGCTTTGTCTCCCTCTTATTAATTCTTCCCTTTTGTATAACAATTCTGCATTTTTGTATAATCTAGTGAATTTTCCCGCTTTTATTTCCCTCCCTTTATTTTCCTCCCTTTTTATTTGTTCCAATCTTTTTTCTATTATTTATCTTTTGTTTCGTGATTTGCATGTTTTAATTAGATTTTCCACAGCTTCGTCTTCCAGTTTTATTTTTACAATTCTTAATTTGGCGTAATGTATCGCAATTTTTTTTATTAATCTCCCGTTTAGATTATCCCATTCTTTTATTATATCAAAATTCACTTGTTTGAAAAAAAAGTTCTTTATTTCCTCCTTTATTTCCCTCCCAAAGTCAATATTCTCTACTATTTTGTTATTAATCTTCCATTGTCCCCTCCCCCATTTTATCCGATCTATTTATCCTATTTGTATATATATTAATTTATGATCAGATAGTTTGTAGTTTGAAATCCCTGCTTTTCTATACTTAATGGAGCCTGAAATTGTCCCCCCTAATTTATCTATCCTACTCCCCTTGTTATCCTTGTATTCAAATGTGTATTCCACTCTCGGTATATTTAGTCTCCAGTAGATATCAATCAGTTTTTGAGAGTCATTGTGTACTCATTATGTTGTTAGTTGTCCTGTTCTGTCAATTTCATCCCCTACCCAGTTAAGATCCCCTCCTATTATCAAATTACCCATAGTACTTTGCCAATTCGTCCAAAAATTCTTGTTTTCTATACATATTGGTTGGAATGTACACATTGATGAAATTTATCCCTCCCATTAAAATGTGTACAAGTCTCATTTTAAAAAATATTCCCTCGTCTATTCTCTCTCTTTTGTTTTGTTTATAAAAACTTCCACCACCACCCTCTCGTATCTTTATCTATAAAGTCGTTAGCTATAATTATAATATCCATTTCCCTTTCCCCTTCTATTTTAAGTGCATCCGTCGGTTCATTGTGTGTTTCCTGTATAAATAATAAGTCATATTCTTGTATTGCTTTAAGTTTATCCATATTTACTTTAGTTAAACCGTTTGCATTTATCGACATTAGACGGAAGTATGATCCCTCCATATTTGGTCTATCCCAGGTTGTCACATTATTATCAGAAACTAGTGGTTGTTTTTTTTTATTAATGTCTGTTTGTTTTTGGTGGGTTTTTTTGTTGTTGAAAATTTGTGTATTCTGTGTTGTTATTTATTTGTGTTGTAATATGTTCCCTGGGGATACTAGGTCCCCTACTGTTTAATTACTACTCTGCCATTGATAAAAGTCGCTTGTGATATTTGAGGACTATAGTGTGTCTCTGGTAAATTCGATCTCATTCAGTTTTGTGCCGTCTGTCGCGCTGTCATAATCCGTAAACCTATTTCCCGTTCTTTCCATGGAGCTTTTGCCATGGTGTTGCTCGGGCTTAGAATATCTTTCCATTGATCTTGACTGGATTGATTTTGCTAATTTGTTTTCTTTTGTCCTGCCGTGGGGGTATCTGTATCCGTCACATCTATATGTGTCGCCGCCATATCCGCATATGTCTTGGGCCCTTCAGTTTGTTTCGGCATTCCCTCTTTACAGTTCCAGGGGCCATGACCAGTTTGTCCACATCTGGGACACCTACGATTTGCCTTACAGCCCCTGTACCAGCTCTTTTTTTGAAGAATAGCACATACAAAAACGTGGGGATTTGTTTCGCTTGCTCTCTCGTCATTGTTCATATTCTTCCACCGCCTTTTGTGGCTGCAAACCCCATATTGTTGCCATTCTATGCTGACCTACTTTAGCCTTCAATTTTGTTTGGACTTTCCTAATCAGTTCTCTTGTATTCACTTCCCATGGTAATTAAATTTACATGCACATCTGTCATTTTGGGTATATGATCATTCCGCCCATTCCTTTAAAAGTTTTGACTTATTCCTTTACTGATATCTCTTCATCTCGGGTATCTCGAAGAACAAACTGTCACGTTGTAAGGAATAACCATAATGCAACAGGTATATGCTCGACCCAAAGGCTCATATTTCCGCGCCGTAAATATGTATGAAGGGCAATCCGGCGAACAATGAGGTGTCAAACCAGTTAATTGGCATGGCCATAGTAACTAATGGCTGATGCCGTATTCTGGGCAAGACAGTTACATACTATTGCCATAATATAGTTCCCAGGTAAGCGATGAAATCCTGTGTTCGGATCAAAGGAACATCAAGTACGATCGTAATACCTCCCTTGACAGACTGTTGGGGATGGGGCATTGTCTGATAATGGTGTGAATCAACATCCACTCGGAACTGAGCAAGGCGTGGTCAACATTATAATCGCAAGTTTAAATCTATTATCGTGAGAACTAAACGTTAGTAGTAGCTAAACCATCTTGCGGACAAATATAAGGGATGATAATCTGCTTGCTTGATTGTTGTAATATATTACGGCAAAGTAATTGTATTTTAATTATTGCAGTATGTATACTTTAGTGCGTATAATTACCAGTTTGTATAGTTTTATTAATGTGTACTGTTTGATCTACATGAATAGTTTGAGATATGAGCAATGTTTATGTAAGGAATTAATATTGTAATTAGCTTTTTGGTGAATTCGTTGTAACCTCGTGCATTTATTTATTTGATATTATAGATTCTCAAAAGTTGAATTGAATTATAACTTGTTATAATGGATGCAGTGTGCAACATTAGTTCATAGGGATTTGACTATTAGTGTATACTTTGTAGAAGTATCATGTGATAGAATATCAGTGCATGGATATGTGCATATCTGTGTACACTTTGTAGAATTGCAATGTACACAAATGCGTCTGTTTATTTGATATTGTTCTGCAAAATAAGACTGAGAATCTATCTATCTATCTATCTATCTATCTATCTATCTATCTATCTATCTATCTATCTATCTATGTATCTATCTATCTATCTATCCATCCATCCATCCATCCATCCATCCATCTACAGTGAAGCCTCGTTAATCCGGAGTCCGTTTATCCGGAAACCTCGCTATCCAGACCTAATTCAACGTTAATTTGCTCCGTTAGTCAAGAAATCCGCGTTCCGGATCCGGAAATTAAAATCGGGGACCAAAGTGTAAAATTACATTAAAACTTGTCTTGATAATCCGGAAATAATCTGTCAAAAAAAGAAAGAAAATTCAAAAAGTCGTATATGAAAATACAGTCAGTAGAATAATACATACAACACAATAGTGAAGCCCTTGAGAATCTATGGCATCTAATAATAACTAAGTAGCGTGACCATATTGTAACCAGCGATTGTATAAACAATGTCTGTTTTAGATAGTCGCTGACGGAAGGGTGTGTGTGTGTGTGGTGATTATTAAATAAACACACTGGGGTCAAATCGTCCATGCTTTTTGACTTAACTTATGTTAAATATATTAAAATTGTCATTAAGCCTCTTTGTTGTTTACCAATTGAATGTAACAATAACATAATGGTGATGGCTATACAAATACAGTTGATAGATATAATCTGTGGACAGCATAGGGCTTCATCTCAGAGTAAAATGCATTTTATTAGTTTACCATAACACATTTAACTGCGACTTAACATATTGTAAATAAATTATAATTAGTTCAACCATTACTGAATATACAGTACATTACATATAAAGCTAGCATATACATGTAAAAAAAATTAAAAATCTTATATATATATATATATATATATATATATCTTATTTAAAAAAAATTATGTCTCTTGTATGTTAACTGTAATTCAAACATTATGTATATAAAAGGGAAAAGTACGCATGAGGACGCCATGGGGCTATATCACATGGCGCTACGCGAAGTGAGCAGGCCTGTGGCAGAGTTTGGAAAAAATTACCCAAATACCTTATTTTAACTACTTTTATGCACTTCTTTTTCTCTGGGCACTACATCCATACTTTTTCTGCCATGTCTATCTCCCGAAATAGACATGGATCCCATTAAAGGGAAAAATAAACAATTTCGATACTTTTCTTATAATTAATGAAAACAAATAATTACAGGACGGCCCAAATTGAGACAGGAACTGTACAACCAAATACATTTGTACAGTGTCTGTTTCAAGGCAGACGGACCTAAAAAGATAAATATTAGTAAAGATAAATTGAAGCACACTAAACCTTTAAAAAAAAAACACTTCAATTTATACAAAATTCAAAATTAAATTAATTTAAAATAAAGTAAACAAAGACAAGATGTCATCCAATGCGGGAAGACACAAAGTAAGACAACTGAGTCACAAATTTGAACAGAAAATGGCTATGCTTTACACAAATACAATGAATATACTTATATATAGCAACACACAAATAGCACTAACACAAATAGCAAACACAAGGAAAAAAAAAATAAACAAATGTAGACTACTAGTGTGGGTAGATCAACTTCCTCCTAGTAAGGATCTACATAAGAAACATTAGGGATACAAAAATTACCCTTTATCAAATATATAACCCCGATGGGGAAAAATTAAATGGGGAAATAAATGAAAAAATAAAAAACAACAAACAACATATCGGGGGTACATATACATACATAAAAACTTTATACTTTTTTTTAATTGCGGGGGGGGGGGGCATCTGTCTGGTGCCCCCCAAAATAAAAAAGCATATACATGTACATATATATGCTGTGATGATATCGTGAAATAAAATATATGCATGATTCAATTATCCGGAAAATTCGTTATTCCGGACATATCCACTGGGAACGAATGTGTCCGGATTAACGTGGCATATCAGAAAGAATGGGTATTTCGATGTCCACGAATACGTGACCAAAGAAGGTAATGACTTAACTGCTGCTATTGTTGCTTAGGGTGAGTTTAGCTAGCTAGGGGAATATGATATGCTAATGACCATGTGTGTTAATACAGGAAGCTTTTAGGGACCAGATGAACTTTAGAAGACAAGAGAGAACTACCCCAGTGCAGTTGGTCCAAGCCGCTTAGAGGCAAAGAAAAAGGAATAACGGAGACAGAAGTTAAACGGACGAGAGGGAATTGGATTACCAGTCCAGAGACAGAGAATTCCCATGAGTAGGAACACAGGACTGGAGGAAAATAGCACACTAAGTCAGATGATGAAATAAGCCGTCACTTGGTCGAGTGAAATACGAGTGATGGTGTTTTAATTTGAATGTTATTTGAGAAATAACTGTTATTGAATGATATTTAATTGTTGTTTATTTTAATTTCACATTTTTTGTATTCATTAATTTAACTGTCGGCGCCACCGATTGGGGGCACGGTGTTTTGCATCTCTCTATGACTACGTCAATTTCTGACAAAAACGAGCCAGGGTGGGTCTTCTGTAATAATATAAATAATATTGGAAGAACCCCACCCCAATCTAATAAACGGGAAAATTATACACAAACATTATTTGATATTTAAACTTAATATAAAAAAACAATAAGGCAAAATTAATGCAACCATAATTATCATTGGAGTTGTTCAGATGCAGACTACAATAACTGAATCTTGTATTATTAAAATCATGTTACTTTGGATAATGAAATCGAGGCAGCCCACTTGAAGGACATTTCCAAACTATGATGATGTACAAACATCCTTGTCCTGTACGTCAAACTTAAGTTGCAAACATTCGTTATACATATCGGTTTGTGTTGCTAGAGTTCATCGCTTGTGATATCAGGAAAGCTATATATAGATATCTTTCATCTAAATATTTCATCAAATATGCATGTAACACCTAACTGAAAGTGTACATAGATGCTCTGAAACGTAGCAACTCTCTCTGTATATATACTTCATATAAACAAAACGTGCAGTTTCAAGAAAGAAATGATAAATGTGTTAGTGGGTTTATATATATATTAAATGAGCTACAGATATAAATGCAGTGTTTTCACCTCACAAACCTATATTAACTCAATGCTTGTTTATGAGCGCTCAGATTTAAATTATGTTCTCAATAGTATGTTAACTAACTGTTCATATGATTATGCTATAAAAAGCAAACATAAATTATAACGTAGAGAATATACATCTGTAGAATATCCTTTCGAGGTGAAAATATACCATGCTATACGAAAATGGGGCTTTAAGTCTTCTATATTCAAACGTTTGCTAAATGTTTCTGGAGAATCCTATATGGAACAGACGTGTATATTGAAACCAAAAGATTGCATGTCCTGAACTTGTATTTAGTTGGATTATACAGTGATGACATGGGAACTTCGACATTCAAGACACCGTTAACAGTTTTCTTATGTAAAATGTTAATACATATTATATGTTGAGCTGAAACTAATGTTGATTGAGCCACAGGGTCACGAATTGCGGCACAAATACATACCGTTTAAAGGCAATCGAAACAAAAAATATAAATGTATATCCGAACCCTTCTTTCTTTAAATTTCTCCACCATCTGTTTTACACTATTAATACATAATTGTATAATATATAAATACATAATAATATCAAATCACGAGAAACAAAAGTATTCAGTGCGCATGTCATTTCTAGTACGTTAATAACTTCTACTCTCTATGTGGATATCTACAGCATGTGCTGTTATCTTTAATTAAAATATAACATAACGTAATCTAGCATGATATTGCTGATACAATTTGTTCTGGTGTTTGTTACCCGCCGTTGGTAGGGATAAATACGTGTTTTTTGGGGGAAGGGGAGAAATAAATAATACTTTGAAACAGGTGAGGAAAGTACCGGGCACAATTTGTCTTTTCCATAGCTGAGCTTCCTTACTGGTATAAGCTCATTACAGGACCAAAGCGAAATCTATTATTATATACTATTGTGTTTGAATTTTGCATTCACCTCATTTTTTGGAAATTGTTTGTTGCACACCAAATATTCGATCTTTGCATTAATATTGCAAGGCACTGTAAGAAATAATATGCGAAATGTTTTCATAGACTGGCTTTTTATAATTTGTAAGAACATTGTAGGACATACATACACACACACACACACACACACACACACACACACACACACACACACACACACACACACACACACACATACATACATACATACATACATACATACATACATACATACATACATACATACATACATACATACATACATACATACATATATACATACATACGTTCTTATGGCTGCGGATAAAACATTTTCCATATTGACAATCAACAACCATGACTTATCTCGGATACGAATTGGAATCCGTAAGAATGGAGGTGCGAATTCCCACTAAAAAAATAAAAAAAATGCAATAAATTCGTATATTTATATCTGGCTTGGAATAAAATTACTCTCAAGGAGTTGCGATCGATCTATCTGTCTGTCTGTCTGTCTGTCTGTCTATCTATCTATCTATCTATCTATCTATCTATCTATCTATCTATCTATCTATCTATCTATCTATCTATCTATCTATCTATCTATCTATCTATCTATCTATCTATCTATCTATCTCTTAGTCTTGCCGACAGTTGGGGCACCACTGATGACCTGACAACCAGCTTCCTCCATTCCAATCTGTTCTCTGATACTCCCACTGTGTGTCACTCAGCTTCAGTCCTGTCCATTCTGAGATGTTATCCTCCCATCTTTTCCTCTGTCTGCCTCTCCTTCGCCCTCCCTGCACAGTACCTTGCATGATTGTCTTAGCAAGCCCTGTTGATCGTGTGACATGTCCGTACCATTTCATTTTGTGCTTCTTCACATTGGTCAATAGCTCTTCATAGGGCCCAATGGCTTGCTTAATTCTGTTTCCCACTTCCTCATTCGTGACATGATCTCTATATGTAATGCCAAGCAACCTTCGAAAGCATCTCATTTCAACAGCTTGTATCCTCCTTTCGAGATCCGCTGTGAGGGTCCATGACTCCGGGCATATAAGAATACAGATGCAACCAAGGAGCGCATCAGTCTGATTTTTTAGCTGACTGAGGTGTTTCTGTCTTTCCAAACTGTCTTCAGCCTTGCCATTGCTGTCAGCGCAATCCTGGACAATATTTCTGGTTTCGATCTCTCGTCTGCCACGATGGCTCCTAAGTACTTGAATCTATTAACTGTTTCCAGTTTTTGGCCTCTAATCATGATGTCAGTGCTGATGCCACTGGTGTTTTTGGAAATCAATTTGGTCTTCTCTGCACTGATTTCCATACCAATAGCAGTAGCTGTCCTGTCCAGTTTTTCCACCAACTGAGCTAGCTCCTCCTCATTTCCTGCAAGGCCATCGATGTCATCAGCAACACGCAGATTCGTTATTATTCTGCCTCCAATACTGTCAATTCCTTCATGGTCTTCCAGTGTATCTGTCACTATTCTTTCAAGGAAGATGTTGTAGAGAGTAGGTGAAAGCAAGCAGCCCTGTCTGACTCCCACAGTTGTCCTAAACCAATCTCTTATTTGACCGTTGAAGCATACTGCGCTGGTGGCCTTGCTGTAAAGTTTTCTGTGACTCTGATCAGGTTAGCGTTGATGTTGTACAGCTTCATGGTGGACCAAAGGGCTGCATGCCATACCCTGTCAAACGCCTTCTTGAAATCTATAAAGACATGATAAAGGTCTTGTTGGTGCTGGAGGTATTTCTCACATAGTATTCTCAGGTTGAACATCTGTTCAGTTGTGCTTCGCCCTGGTCTGAAGCCTGCCTGTTCTTCAGCAATGATTTCTTCTGCCCGTGGCTTCAGTCTGTTTAATATGATTTTTAGCATGACTTTGCTTGGATGGCATATAAGACTGAGCGTACGATAGTTCTGACATTGCTGCAAATTGCCTTTTCTCGGGACAGTTACTATGAGTGACTGAGTCCATGATGTTGGCCATTCCCCTGTCTGCCAGATCTTGTTGCAGATTGATAGTAGGGCGCTTATCATGGCTTCACCCCCTTCTTGGACTAGTTCTGCAGGAATGTTGTCTACTCCTGCTGCCTTCCCTTTTTTCATTGCTTTCACTGCAGCCTCTATTTCTTCTCGGAGGATGGGGTAGTTTTCAGTGTTGGTCACTGATGGGGTGTTGAGTATGTCTGGGTCCCCTGTAGGTCTGTGGTTGTAGAGGTCTGAGCAGTATTCTGTCCATCTCTTAAGAATGTCTTGTTCTTCTGTAAGACATTTCCCTCCCTTATCTTGACTGATGGAGGAGCGTCCTTGTTTTACACTGGTCAGGTCTTTCACCAGTTGGTACGCTTTTTTGCTATTATTTTTCTTTCGATTGTTTTCAATATCTTTACATTGGTCTTCAATAAAGGTCTCCCTTGCCTTTCTTATGCTTTTCTTGATAACCTTGTTGATTTCCCTGTATTGTTTTGCTCCTTCTACATCTGACTTCTTCTTCTTTAGCTCTCGACGCTTGTCACACATATCAATCATATGTACTTTTAACTTTGCTTCCGCAGTAGATTTGGCGGGACGAGCATTTCTTAGGAGACTCACCAACTTGACAATTGGCATCTAAAAACCGCATTACCAAATTAGATTAACAAAAGATTTAAAGGAAGATTTAAGGGCCTAACAAAAACATTATAACCAGTTTTAACGGTAGATCTTTATTCTTACCTGACATTTGGCTGACTTTGACACGTTGAACTTGTACACAAACGGTTCAGCCTCAGTCGGATACGGTACCATCCTAGGCACACACTATTTCTAACGAGATTTGGGATCAGACACGGGCATATCAAAATATAACGCTTCTTGAAGTCTACCCCATCGTTCTGTCAGTTGATATTTGAGGGAGAACACTTGTCCAATACACACACACACACACACACACACACATATATATATTTATATATATATATATATATATATATAAATATATATATATATATATATATAAATATATATATATATACATATATATACATATATTCATATACATATACATATATATATATACATATATATACATATATATACATATACATATATATATATATATATATATATATATATATACATATATATATATATATATATATATATATATATATATATATATATATATATATATATATATACATATACATATATATATACATATATATATACATATACATATACATATATATATATATATATATATATATATATATATATATATATATATATATATATATATATATAAAGAATACAAATTATATGGCATATAACAGTCCTTTCAAATGCACTGGATCCAGCAAGGGATCACGTTTGTCAGGGATTGGTTAAGATAAATGCAAAAAACTGACAAGCAACAGTGCAAAACTAGAATCACTCTAGCCTAAGCGCTTTCGACTCTTAATGAGTCTTTATCAAAGGCAAATACAGAACATAGACACAAGACAAACAAGTAAAATACAGAAACCGTGTTTACAAAAACTTTACATACCTGTTTCTACAGGAATTAAACCTTGAAATTTATTGTTACAACTAGTTTCTAACAACTTGTTGCGGATGCTGTAAAATGTGTTGACTTAGAAATCGATGAGCCAAAGCGACACATGTTTTTGTATGTAAATTTATGTACGCGCAAATTATATCCCGGATATTTTATATTAGTAGTTAGAGGTTATCAAGCAAATTTAGAGAATTATTTAAAAGAAAATGTGTCAGCTGTAAAAAAATAATTACATTTGTGCATGACTGTCTTTTTCTAGTCTTCTTGGTTTAAACCGCTTGGTTTCAATGTTCGAAGGCGTCGTATCCAGTAAGGTTCCTTTTCTTTCCTGGTTTCGGAACTCCAATTGTGGTTGTGAGCAATTGCAATAAGTGTTATATCACTGAAGGTGTGGTCAGAGGATGAGAAGTGTTCTGCGACCGGACTTCTGTATAGCTTCTTTGTTATCCAATCAGATCTATGAAGGTTGATCCTTTTGTGTAGCCTCTCAGTTTCTCCGACATACTGCAGGCTACAGATCTTACATGTGATGAGATAAATTACATTCTCTGTTTTGCACGTTTTGTTTAGACCATGTATGTTTAGTTTTTCTCTCGTCACTGTGCTAGAAAAAGTCCGGGTTTCTATCATGTGTTGACAGGTTTTGCACCTTTTATCGCGACAGGGGCCAGATTGACTAAGGTGGTCTTGATTAGTGATTGGCGCTAGCTTCGCCCTGACTAGGATATCCTTGAGGTTTTTTTGTCTCCGGTAGGCTACTACAGGTTTGTTCGGGAGGATTAACTTTAGTGCATCCGATGATTCTACGATGGGCCAGTGTTTCCCGATGATTTTACCTATTTTGGGGTTGTCTGGATGGTAGGTCAGGAGAAATGGTATCCTATCAGCCTTTTCTTTCTTTCCATATTTTAGTAGGTCATCGCGGTTTGTTTGCTTAGCCCTTTTCTCTCCCAGTTTCAATAACCAATTTGGCCGTTTTCATAGTGCACTTAATGAACAAGAAATATGCTGAATCTTCGATATCCAATTTTGTTTCTCCATTTGGATATGTGCACAAACGTAACGACTGCTTATACTCTTCTTTATTTTTCCTTATTCAACAATTCATTCAAACCGTTCACTAAAGTAAATTGCCAATTGACAAGTTGCGATGGATAAGCTTACACTTTATATGATGCATACCATATATGTCCATTTCAGGCAGAACATGTATTAGGCCATTTTTTTACATTGGCTTTCCATGCCTTTGTCAGAATTCAAAAGATTACAGTGCAAACAACTGCACATCAGAATGATAATTTGTTACAACTATCTCAGTCACTTTTTCACATAAGCGTCTTACAATCACATTTCGACACATCAAACACGGCTCGAGACACCCATATATATTGCATGTTGCTGTGCAACAAATCCTGCGACATGTCCAATGACTCCTTTACAAGCATGCTACCTTTAGGGGTAATACTCCATGACATCTTTGTGTCAACAATAATGGGCAACCAATTTCCAGAGCAGAATTTAGTAAAGAACCAAGAAGAGCGCATTACTTTTGTGGCTTTAACTCTAACCATTTCAAGTTCCACAGTTTCAAAACTGGGCCGCCACTAAAGCGGCCAGACAAGGATTCAGTGATAACCAAATCAGGGAATTAGGCCGCTGAAGATGAGATGCATTTATAAAATACATAATGTTAGGCACAAGAGTCTCAGCATTGTAACCTTTCAATCACGTTTTATAACGATCGCCATTCAGCCGTGTGTGCTACGTTCTCTTTCAAGTCTCGTGGGTTTCACAGTCCTAGAACCCTGTGCATCGACCGTGCTTTGCTGGGATATCAGTCACTCAACCTGGACTAACATGTGTCTACCTGTCTTTTCAACCGTCAGAAGTGTATGATGGTACTTTAAGAGCTTCGGAAGATTAACCGTGCATTATGGAAGTACACGCATCCGTTTAAAGGTTCTTCCCAATCCTCCATACATGATGGGTGTATCCTAACTAATGGGGACTATGAGAGTCCACAACTGCCCCGACACAATGTAATTCATCAGTTTAATTTTGATTAACACTTATGTTTGTCTTTTTTTTATGCTGGACACTTAGTCTTGAAACCTCCCACCATTTTGTGGCTGCCAAGCTCTATTTGCTGTATTACTATTTATAGCGATTGCAGCCTTAACATATGTCTGTATTATACGCTATGTCTTATTGTTCAATTTCGTAGCTTGTTAACACTATAAGCTTCATTTAATTATGCTGAAAATACATTGCAAAGTTTGTGTTCATTAATATCATTTTGTTTTCATTATAAAGTCACGAAAGTGGTTAGCATCATCCACAGCGTTTGTCTTTGTTTTATGAATCCATCTACTTGACTTGTAATATTTGAACGCTATCGATATCGGCAAGATAAGGTTGGTGTGTGCACATTTATTTTTTAAAATCTCATCAAACTAGCTAATACAGAAACATGGTTTTCATTCAGTTTCTTTCTGACAGTAACTTGCAACCCTCTTCTACATGTATATATACTTGTTGATACATACTTGATCAATTATGACATATATATGTCAATAAAAGTCATAATTAATCAAGTATATATCAACAAGGATCAAATACGATTCAACTTTAAATTGTTTTATCCTTTCATATTTTCATTTCATTAGAAAAACTTTTCCAAAAAATTGCAATCAATATCTGATAATTTTGCAATATTGGACATTGACGTATTCATACATATTATGAAAGTACGTTGTTTTTTTGTGACGATATTTGTAATTACCTTTGCAAAATATTTGAAACAATCTAATTAGAAAGAGGTATATCGACTGCAGTATTTTAATGTATACTTGCATTGCCTTCACATCTCACCAGAACGCCGAATACACTTTAATACACACTGCACCATTGTATGCACTAGATGCAAATGGAGCGTTTTTTTATACTAAACAAATCTGGATAACCTCACAATACATACATGTACTTTGGCATGAATTAGCAATTAATCATACACTAATACGTATTTGTATTAGTCTTATATTTCCAGAATTCGATCTAATCATGTACAATACAATTTCATACGATAGTTTTATTCATACTCTAAGTGAATGGAAGAAAATACGTTTTAGACGACTGTAAATTATAATTAACAAGTTATATCCGTCCAACGGTGTCGATGAGGACATTCAATGCCATATATTCACTGGTGGTCCAGATATGGCTGAGGACATTTCTCAACTGCGTCCGACAGTTTTTTTGTGCTCAAAGGCTGCCGCACCGGCATTAACTTGACTGCGCCAAGCAGGTCGATTAGCAGCGACACTCTCCCAGCTGTAAGGGTCAATGTATATGTTCTTCAGCGACACATTGAGGGCGTCCTTGTACCTCTTGTTTTCTCTTACCTTGCTGTAGCCCTCCATGTTATGTAGGATTTCTACCGGTATGGCGTGGGTACTAGTCATTCCAGCCTGAGTGAGCACATCTGTGCTCGGTACCTTGTCCTGCCATCTGATTTTCATTAGTTTTCTCAGTGAGCTCATATGGAAGTGTTTCAGTGTTTTTAACATGGTAATGTTTATAATACAGTATAAGATAAGTTTAATTCAGACTATAATTGAGTAACGAAAATAATTGTTAAAGGACTGTAAATTACAATACTGAAAACAGATATTTCTGTCCCTATAACAAAACTGTTTATTTAACGTTCTTCAGTCGCTCAAAACATAAATGCCTACTTAACTCTAATACTGAGTTTGTTTTTTCACATATACACAGAGGGAGTGGCTATGTACAGTGATACAATATACATTAATGATACTGGTTGTGCAAGCGATATGGAACATTTCTTTAAGCATTTATTCTTTTTACACTGATCATAGACCGACATGAACGAAACGATACACCTTGGAGGTTTACATAATGTTTTTGAATTGTATTTGCCCCACCAATGGATGCTTACCTTCAATACTTTACGCAAATAATAAAAACTAGTCAGCAAACATTATTAATATAAACATATGGTAGTGCACAGTTGGTAAATGCGTGATAATTTGTTTTCACGCCTTCTAAGAAATACATCGGCCTGTTTATCATATTTGTTTCTCTTATTGTCTTATAAGCTATGTATACTTCATCTGTCTTTTGTCCTACAACTTCAAACAATTTGATTCTTACGTTATTGTTATAGATTGTTAAAATAAAATGTTTGCCCAGGTTTTCCTCACTGGTTTTCCTGTCTATTTAATACATGCCTTGTATAATATAGGTATTGCTAAAAGAATGTTTACGGTAATACCCATTATTCTGGAGTATGCTTAAGGGGTGTAATTTAGGTTGTATAATAAACAGCTTGAATTTCAGATGTGCACCTGTAAAATACAACTTGCTCTTCTTAGTCGCGGTTCATGTGAGATTGTGGACCGCAAACGAAGACTGTCAAACAAACGATTCTATAGACATGTATATGCATTAACAAGTCTTTTATAACGCTGTTTCACTATTATTACCAACATTTTGGCAGCCATTTTTCAATCATTTAGCAAATGGGGCGTTGGGGAAAAGCATACTTCATTTAAAATATTGAAAGGGTACCCCCACACAGGTTTCATTACAAACCAAACTATTGGTATTAATAAACATACATAGGGCTCAGAAGGGTGGTGGGGATGGTGGGTTGTAAAAACTGGACATTATTCGTCTGGTTTCGTATACTTAATATTAAATCATTACCTATTTGAGATCATCTGTATGAGGTGTCAACCAGATGCAAACGGCTAGCAGGCTACAGCTCTATGGACATATTGATGTACCAATTTATAAATATATAACCGAAACAAAATAGTTTGCAACATGTAAACAGTCAAATACATAACACCATACGTTAGTCGTTAAGCATGACGCTGTGTCTTAGTCATTTCGCGACTTATGGAAATTTGCAGTCTTATAAACAAAAAGTTATAAAATGTAGCAACATCACCAGGAACACGAAGAACAACAACAGATACAATAAAACCGAATAATATTACAATTTCAGCTTGTTGTAAATAAACGAGAGCGTTGTTAAGTGCAATGATATGAAAATATTGATAGAATATATGTTAAACATAACACTTAAGAATATTCTTTTCTCTCCAGATGGGTCTTAGCTTTGATATAGCTGCCGTTGTTTGTGCTGCTCGTGCCAAACGTTCTGCTCTTGATCCCTCTTCATGTTCAAAGCTAAGGGCATTGTATCTTGCATCAAAATCAAAAGTTATTTGTTCAGGAAGCTGAACACCATGCAATACATTAACCTGTCTGACTAGTTAGTTTTTTGTCATATCGATTTCATTGAGCTCAACAGTTGCCATGCCAACAATGTTGGATGCTCTTTGCATAGATGATGTGTTAGGTGGCGTGGAATGTCGGTGGCTTCAAGCAAGTATCTAGCTCTGGTGTTGCCCATAGGGATATTTTGAAGTCCAACTTGAAACATCAGATTAACAGCAACAGGATTTGGCCCAGGTTTATCTGTTTTTATCTCCTTATACAACTTATACTCTGGTGACTTAAAACTGCAGTTTTACACATCAGAATCTGCTTCCAAGCGAGTCCCCATTTTCTTTCATTAGCAATTTGGAACTCTGACCTGTCACACATGTTGAATTGATTACCAGGGCGATGAATGATATCATTCCACATTTCAACATTTTGTTTTCATGCATATGATACGTGTTCCATCGCGCTCATATAAATCCATCTTTTTTATGTCCAGTTTTGATTCGGATGATGGTTGTAGCAATTTAGTAGAACCAGGTGTTGCATTAGTTTGGAACCTGAACTGACTAGAGACCCTCATTTGTCGGCGTTGTCACTGCTATGAGAGAGAAGTTGTCTGCATCCATTTTTCTGGTCACTTGAACAATTGAAGTGCTGGAAATTGATAGAGTATCATCAGTCAGATATCTGACGTTTGTTATGTGGAATATTTTCAGGTTTATAAAAAGTCGTACTCCTCTTCTTGTACCCTTTTATGTTATCAGTTACAATAACTGCATGTAAATTACAAAAAGTATCCTGTTTACCTCAGTTTATAACTAGGAAAAGGCAAGCTTGCTTGGTTTCAGAGATCTGTACCAACTCTTCAATCTTATTGGAAGCCTACCATAAAGGTTCCTCCCCTTCATGGATGTAAATATTGTCATATACATGTTAAGTACCCCTAGCTAGCTTATTTTGATGATTTTCAGGTGTTGCATTTGATTGACAGGCTTTGTTTTTATTGCCTCACAACTGATAAGTAAAACCATTGATATTTATAATACAGGAATGGAGAGACATTGCCATAGAACAAACTTTGTCAACATAAGGTTGCAAATTTTCATTGAAATTTAAGTTAAATTTAAATTTTCATAAAAAATATGTATCATTCTTTAAAATTACATTTTCTAAGAAAGTTTAACAGACAAGTTTAATGGCTAGTACTTTCCAGACTGATGTTAGAACTAAAACCTAATTAGTTTTTTTTTTTTAAAGTGATTATCTTGATTAACAATCTCACAATTGAACTTTATGTTTTGAGAATTTTTGCCATGTGGCCATTTGGAATTTGCTTGTTTGTGTGTTACAGTGTTGTCATCTAAAAGCACGTAACTGTTCTATTCATGTATGAAATTCCTTAAACCTTTGCAGAAGTATTTAAGAAATATAGATTTTTGATCATGGATGGAAGTTTTATCCATTAAGGTGAAATTTCTAACCCTGTCAGGAAACGCATCACAATTACGAATGTAGTTATATTCTATTTTTAGAACAAAAAATTCCTCTTTCATTTTGGTGGTGATAGAAGTATAATATGTATTCTGTTTACAGTGTTGGCTCTCAAACAATTTGCGGTGAACCAATGACGAGAACTTCACTGAGAGGTCATCTTTGAAGGTATTTTAGATTAGCATACGATTTGTATTGATTGTCACACAATGGAAATGTCAGTAATGAGAAATAATGTAGAGAATATATATTACAACTAATTGTGATGCATGTCCATGGACTTCATGGTCACACCAGATTCCATCCCCATATAGACATACAGGCGGCCAGACAGACAACCTAATACACCCGCAAATACATACGCATATACAGCAACAATAAAACTAAAATGGTCATATTACCAGGTATGGAATTAAAATATATAGATACGTGCTACTAAATTAAACTCTTAATAGCAACCCGTAACAATTCAAAAGTTCACAACGTTTCAGATCCACATATTTGTAAAGGTATTATTTCATGCTACGACATTAAGACCTGAACATCCTTCACATTCAAATAAAATAAAAATGCAACACTTACACCAAAGGCTGGATAACAATAATGGAGAACGTACACTCCTTGACAAGAGCAAAAAGACCAGTGTTGCAGAAAAAAGGCTTGCTGTAAATCTACAGGAGATTGAGTATTAGTAAGAGTGAAATACACGTGCATACCGCGCTTTTAGTGTCTCTCGCCGCTAGAGATCTACGACGATATATATACATGCTAGTTCAATTGCTGGACTAGAAAAAAAATTATCTACCCTAGTTAGCATTCTACGCATGAACGACAAAAACATGGTCAAATCGTTCTAAGGCGAAACCAAGTCATTTCTTGTCTTATTCTGTGACAGGCAAAATCGATGACTTTGAATGTAAATAAAACATGAAGTGTCGATCTGTGTCTGCAAGGTTATTCCTATCTGAGGTAGCCAAAACATAATTAATTTCCTCATGAAGACATTTGATTGGTGAATTCCAGGCACTTGCTTGGATATTAACAGATTTAAAAGAAACAGTAAAATGTATCTTGTCATTGCCTACATTTTGCAGGGCTGCGTTTGTTTCATTGTTTATTGGTATTATATGCACAACTCATATGCTCTCTTTTAAAACACCAATTGGTTTCAGGTCTGCGAGATAAATGATGTAATTAATATGCCCATACTGTATTCTTTATAATAGATACACTGTATGTAAGGAAACTTGTTTAACATTTTATTTAGCTATACTATGATCAAAATAAAACATTAAATTGCATATTTTTAAATTATGTCCGTTTATCTTACACCATTGAGTAGATTGTTATGGATGGTAATATTATTGCATATAAATAAATCTCATTGTCAGATGATGAATTATGGTCCGTAATTAATGGATCATATACAATGTTTAAACATGCCTGTTATCAATAGCACTATAATGCCTTGAAGATTATTCCAATGTCTAAGAAGTTGGAAACTAAACATTAGAAATAAAGCTGGCCTGATTGTATACGTTAAAGATCGTGTGCAGTGGTTCATCTTTAATCATGTAAGCATATTGTATGCTTCTTGAGAAGAACGTTCGGTACGTTGTGCATACTACATGACAAGAGGCCCGTCATTAAATGCAGACAGTGGTATATGCATATAGGTCACATTGCCATGCAGTGAGAAGGTTTGTTGCGTCGTACAATGCAAATCAGTAGAAAGTGAGCAATAAAGAGTTTATGTCATGTAAAGTTAATTATCTGCATCGTTTGTTTTTTTTTTAAACCATTAAATGTTAGGTACAACTGTAATTTGTACTAGACCTTGACCAAAGTAAACATAATGGTGTATCTGTTTTGTTTGTTTTTTAGAGTTTAACGCCATTTTTAAGCACAATATAGACTATACATGTCGGCCAGTATTAATGGTGGAGGAAGAACCCGGAAAAGCCCCGAAAACAACCACAGACCCACAAGAAGCTACTGGCAAGCTTTCTCATATAACTACATTAGCCGAATCTTAGACTCGAACCCACGCAGACAGAGGTGAGATGGCAGTGATCCGTAACTGACAGCGCTTTAGACCATTCGGTCACTCGGGGCCCCAATGGTGTATCTGACCAGCGGAATTGATGTTGTGAGCAATATAACACATACCTAATATTTAATCTAAGAGGATAGGTCCAATATTCAGATCCAAAATGTAGCATCGGAATCAAAGCATCTTAGGCTGATGCATACAATTTACTGCGCAGACGAAAATCAAAACCACAAACGCCATGGCTACCCAAACACAAATACAAACCGATACCACATCGACAAATGAAATAGATCAAATATTCACCAGATTCAAGCATTAGCAGTTTTTAATCCAGGAAAAATAAAACAAATTTGCAAGAATGTTCTAATTGGAGAGACGCCTTGCCCTACCCATAGTGTAGACGTGCCTACAGCCACATATCTAAGACAGCCAGCACAGCAGCATAACATACGCATATCAGGTCATGCGAGTAGATCAGTCATATTTAATTACTGAGACCGGTCGTTGTCCTGAATTTTGAACAACCGACACCGGCTGTATCTTCCACCGCGGCAATGGTAAAAGAACTCAGACAACCATATCCCAATACTCAGTATTTCAAGAAAAGCCGAAATCTTTGCATTAGTTGACTGGTATGAGCAAAACCGTCATCGTGCTGAGGAAGAATAAAAACGTCGTCACACCTCTGCCATGGATTCTGAAGTGGCCGAATACATTTGTGCAAAAAAGCACAACAATCACAAGTGTCTGATTTCAAATATCGGAGAGAACATTACCTGTCCTTCTTTTAATTGTTTTACAAACCTTTCATAGGACAAGTATTTAGAAATTCGGTCTCCAAAATTGTTACGTTAGGAAAGCACAGCCTTCTGTCATGATTCATGACATATTTTATACATGCAAGCTGACCATACATTTAATTTTAAGCTATTGGAATTTAAACTCGCTCTAGTAATAGAGAAGTGGTAATAATTTGCTTTGAAACTAAAATGACGATCATAGACAATTTATATTAAAGGGTAAACAAATCATAAACACCAGACCAGTAGTGTGAAAATACATGTTACGAATGTTTACCTACAACTGTACAGTTCTTTTCTATAGTGCAAATGAAAGAAAGTAAGGAGATTACCTCGTTCGTCACAAGTTCAATCCTGGTCTGTACCTTTTGCTAGGAGATATAATATAACGTTGTGCATGCTAATGCCGTTGCTTTGAAACAGCATTTCAAATTTGGAGCAAAGCTTAATGTTCTTACCACTAAAACTAAATCTCAGGTAGCATAAATTATTATCATTAGTATTACCCTCCTCATCGCCGTTTTGTTATGTGATAATTTAGATTATTACTAATAATAATATTAATAATAATGACAATACTACTAAGAATGATAATATTAGTGTTATTATTATTAGTAGTAGTAGTAGTAGTAGTAGTAGTAATAGTAGTAGTAGAAGTAGTACTGGTAGTAGTAGTAGCAGGAATAGAATAAAAAGAAGAACATAATTTAAGGTGAGAATCAGCATTTTATTGTGTACCCATTATTCATAATGGAACATCTCAAGTTTCTTTGTAAGATAACGTAAATAATTATTTATAACAATTTATGCATGTTTTATCGATAACGTATAACCATAACATTCCATTTGAAATTGTTTTCTCGGTGTATGTTTCAACGTTTTCTGGTTTCGTATTGATGAATGTACGTGTGTGTGTGTGTTGTGTGTGTGTGTGTGTGTGTGTGTGTGTGTGTGTGTGTGTGTGTGTGTGTGTGTGTGTGTGTGCTTCAATAGATTTACAATAAATATTTTGATACAAAAGATCGTTTTAAGATCGGTTCACAATATTGTGTTCAAGATTAAACATTCCATAAATCCCCTTTCTGTATTCTATGATCAATTCAACTATTCTCTAATGGATTTCCATTAATTTTCTATCTCTTTGTAATAAGTCTGAAAGTTGCAATTTATGTGCCTGTTTTGTCCATAGTCAGATTCTGGCTGGTGTTCAGTTGTTAGATAACAAAATGGTAAGGTTGATTAACTTAACATGCTTGGTTTATATTTCAGTAAAAGGAAAACACAGAGCAAAAACGCAGTTAGCGACACAGATGTGATTCTGTGATAATATCCTATATACGTATTATTCGTACCGGGTGTTGTTATCGTTTCAAGTTGTCACTGTCGACAAGGAAGTGCAGTGACATTATCTCATATGACTGCCACAATGATATCTTTATTAGTCGACGGTGCAACTGATATCTATCAAGGCATGCTATATTTGTACGTTACCACATTAATCAGCGACATAATTGTTTTATCTATACTGGATCTTTTAAAAAGAAAGCCGCACCGGCAATATATATTTCCAAAAATGAAACGCCTATGATAATACAAGGAATTCAATAACTAAATGCTTTTCACTTTCTATGTACGTTCTATCAAGTTGAATACAATATATACCAAATATATATATATATATATATATATATATATATATATATATATATATATATATATATATATATATATATATATATGGGGGGGGGTTAGGTAGGTAGGTAGGTAGGTGTGTGTGTGTGTATGTGTGTGTGTGTGTGTATGGTAACCTAGTTTTGGATGTGGATATGTGATTTGTCATTCCATTTTTATTCAACATTGTATGGTTGATATGATTGTATTCAACATTGTATGGTTGATATGACTGTATTCAACATTGTATGGTTGATATGATTGTTTTCAACATTGTAAGGTTTATATTATTGTATTCAACATTGTATGGTTGATATGATTGTATTCAACATTGTACGGTTCATGTGATTGTATTCAACATTGTAAGGTTTATATGGTTGTATATCAAAAATATTTACATGGTAAGTGTCATCCAATTGAACAACACATAACTGTCTGTAGTAGAGTTCTTTCTGGCGTGGATAATGTCTATATAGATTGTTCAAATAAGCATTCTATGTACGTTCTATCAAGTTGAATACAATATATACCAAATATATATATATATATATATATATATATATATATATATATATATATATATATATATATATATATATATATATATATTTATATATATATATATATATATATATATATATGTATGTGTGGGGGGTTAGGTAGGTAGGTAGGTGTGTGTGTGTATGTGTGTGTGTGTGTATGGTAACCTAGTTTTGGATGTGGATATGTGTTTTGTCATTCCATTTTTATTCAACATTGTATGGTTGATATGATTGTATTCAACATTGTATGGTTGATATGACTGTATTCAACATTGTATGGTTGATATGATTGTTTTCAACATTGTAAGGTTTATATTATTGTATTCAACATTGTATGGTTGATATGATTGTATTCAACATTGTACGGTTCATGTGATTGTATTCAACATTGTAAGGTTTATATGGTTGTATATCAAAAATATTTACATGGTAAGTGTCATCCAATTGAACAACACATAACTGTCTGTAGTAGAGTTCTTTCTGGCGTGGATAATGTCTATATAGATTGTTCAAATAAGCATTTGTCCAATGCAGCGAATTTATTGATTTGCTCCGATTCAGTATATTCCGTTTGTAGAATAATTGTATAGATAAACAATATGCTTATTTTGGTCTGTATGGTTTATTCTTTGGTGGATATAAATCGTTTCCAAACGTTAATCATTTACGACAGAGCACTATGCATTCAGAATGTACTTTGCGCTTGCTACACATTTGATTTTATACAATGTGAAATAATTGTTCTTCCCGTTAAAGGTGTAAATTATTTCAAAACGATGCCACATATTTGTTTCAGAGAAAGTTACTTCCTATGTTAAGATAATCTTTGCTGTCTTGAAATTAACTTTGTTTTCCATAAACTCTCTATTTGATGAATCGTGTATTTATACTGTAAAAACCGATGCGATTGTAAAGTTATGCTTGAAATATAGCCGGCTGCACCTTTATACTACTACTACTACTACTGCTAATAATAATAATAATGAGGACTTTGTACAGCGCCTAATCTATTGATGCTCTAAGAGCTTTACAACATCTATTATGATATGACTATAGAAAACAAAAACAAACGCCATGCAATTAGAAAACATAAAAAATGCTGAATATTATTAAGGTAAGAAACATTATTAGGTCTTTAAGTTTGTTATTGCAGACGAAAACGGTCAGCTATAAGAGCACTCTTGAAAGGGATCACTGTGTCTGTGTCTAATTTCAATGGACAATTCGTTCCACGTTGCTCGGTCCTGGTATGCAAACGAACGTTGTCCGTATTACTTCGTTTTCATAGTGGCAATAATGAGTATACGATTTTTAGAAGAGGGGTGGAAGTATCTTACTGGTGTGTACACATTCGTGAGGACAGGTAGGTATGTTGGACTGGAGTCCATCAGTGAAACGTAGCACAGAGAACAAAGTTAGTGTTTGATTCTGGATCGATTGGATAGCCCGTGTAGGGTACAGAGGAGCGGGCAGGTGTTCTTTGATCGTGGTACTCTAAAGATGATCCGAGAAGTTTTTTTGAACATTTTGAAGTTTATGGAGTAGGTATTGAGAATAATAAGGCATAATTGAGTTATAATAGTCCAGTCTTGAAATACTAATGAACACACACGTGTTTTAATGGCATGAAATGAAATTTTGGCGATAAGAACTGATGCGTCTCGGCTCAAGATATGCAGCATTGTTTATTTGTTTCAATTCATTTTCTGTTGTTACTTTGATATGCTGAAATTTCATAATGATATCGTCTCAATATAATTCAGTACAGAGATTGTAATATTACATTAGTACTATAGTATATCAGCATTATGGAGAAGGATCGATATGTACAACATATGTGAACTCCTGTAGTAAGGACAGTGATACAATAGTAAGGCCCAGGAACACGAGAGTGGTTTTGTTTCTATTAAGTTGTCGAGAACATGATTCGATAAAATGTGTTTAGTAATATGACGGTGTCTAAGGAAGTCGAAGAAATGTGGTCCTCCGGCTTTTAATGAAGTATCCCCGTGGCAACTAACAAATGAAAAGAAATCATGCCTGGGGAAAAACGAACCCTGTGGCAGACCATATCATTACGAGTAATTCAGAAAACACAGAAACATATTATGTGAGGGATTTAAGGGCACGACTTAAAATTGGCATCGGAATCAAATCTAGCAAACAACGTAGCCAGCCTTGTGTATCTGTCTGAGAGTACTACAGATTGCGCTGAGAAAAACAAAACCATAAACGTCAGCGGCTACCAACGGACACGGGGGCGCAGAGTGGCCACCGTGTGGCCGAGTGGTCTAAAGCGCTCTCCGTTACGCATCACTGCTATCTCACCTATGTCTGCGTGGTTTCGAGTCTAAGATTCGGATAATGTAGTTATTTGAGAAAGCTTGCCAGTAGTTTCTCGTGAGTCGGTGGTTCTTTCCGGGGTTACTCCAGGGTTCTTCCCCCACCAATACTACTGGGCGCCATGTATAGCCTATTGTGTGCTGAAAAATGACGTTAAACTCTATGACAACAACAAAAACAATAACAACCCACGGACACGGACACATACAAATAGATAACACAGCAAATAAATAGATTAAATATTCACCAGGATTCAAGCGATAGCAGTTACTAAGCAAGACATAATAAAACAAATCCCTGACAAAGAGAGACACCTCGCCCTCCGCATAGTATAGATGTGTCTACAGTCCTACAGCTTAGAGAGCTTGTGCAGCGAGACGGCACACGCAAACCAGCTGCAATATCAGGCAAATACAATCGACAAATGCTGACAAATACGATTTCTGAAATCATAGTAGTGTTACAAAACGTTTGCCACGCGGAATCAAGGCAGTCATATTATCATCAGCACCTGGTTATTCCGTTTAGTCATGACAAGGACGGATACATTTGTATTACTCTGGTGATTCACAGTGGCGTCCACAAGGATAGAAGCACCATCAGATATGAAATTTGTCAGAATCGTAGTAAAGATCCTCGTAATGCAGGAGAAATACACGATATCAAGATCACGATGGACATTCAAAATATTCAGACATTTTGATTTGGATGTTTTGCAGTTTCGTGGACTCAGTTAAATAGCAACATTACAATGGGTCCTGCCAAGGTGAATGATTAATGTGAAGATTTCTGATACTCTTTGTTTGGGAAGGGCCATGTTCTTAGCTTTATTAGCGGCCAACGACAATTAAGATAGACCTATACAAATGTCGATAAATGAATAAACTCAATGTTTTGAATATCATGTTTCTCGTGCAAGTAGCCAATGCAACACTGAAGAACTTCGAAACAATGAAAACAGATATCGCAGTTTATGTGTTCTCTTATGATGAAGGCTTTTATTAGCTAGCACCCCCACATGTAGAATAGCAGAACACATGCTGCTTTTCTGTGGCTCAGGGAAACGAAATACTCAAATTCAGTCTCGCTCTATGTATGGATAAAACTTACTGATCTGCATCAGCTGTGTTTCCGGCACAGTAATTACCACAACAAGAACTATCCATATAGATGTTCCATGCGATCAAGAATAGCTTACAAGTAATGACTTTTACTGCAGCGGCATCCTTGAAAAAAAAACAAAGCGTACCAGCATTCCGGGCATTCTTAAATTTACGTGATGCAGCGAAAGATGAAGAACCCTACGTCATCTATGCAGATTTTGAGTGTGTGAATAGGGTCGTGGATAAAGACACCGAGACCGATCAGACAGAACATGTGGATGTACAGGTTCCATAAGGGGTTTTATTACAACAAGGTTCCATGTGATGCCAAGTTATTGCAAGCGACCGCAAACCAAACGTTTTTGGCAGTTTAGTAGTCGTCAGCGGAAATACCTTTACGTAACGATGAAGAGTAAACCACAGTGGCAGCTGGACCTCAGCGGATGTTTTAATCAGTTGTATACTCGTATGGATACTTGACTTTTCTCTTCATCAGGGGCCTGTTTCACTAACGTGTGTACGATTTACGCGACGTACCCTCTACCCGCACGAATTCAGGTTTGTAACATGGAAATATTGCCTCCACAATTCGAATTTAAATAAGCCACTCAGAAATACTTTGTCATAAACAGCAAAACCTTTCCCAATGAGAATATGCTAACTCTCGAGGGTACCAGGGGGTCATTTTCTAAATGAATACTCACTATGTATCGTGCGTGTGTTAAATAAGGGTACTAACGTAAAACAAAAATATTTTAAATATATCATTAGCAATATAGAAATAATACCATTCCAGTTTTATTTAGCTTTTGATGTAACGCTATATACAATACTGCTAAATTAGTCTCCTCTCCATATTATGTTTATTCATTGATATATATATATATATATATATATATATATATATATATATATATATATATATATATATATATATATATATATATATATATATATATATCAATGAATAAACATAATCAACATTGTTCACCTTCTTCATTGTCAAGTGCATCATATACCAAATGTCCATATGCAAAACTATAAAATATATAAGTGTAAAAAAAGTCTAATTATATCCACTAGGAAACTTCTGGATAATAACATTTGCAGTCTTTACAGATTAGATATAATATGGTATTAAAAGGGTAATATATATCATTTTATGTTAATGTTTGCATTTGTATGTTGAAGTTTATAAATTATCAGTTTTGGAACACCTGATTGTTTGTATTTTTCCTTTATTAACATTCTTAAATGTTCAAATAACCATCAGTGCATATGGTGGGGGTGCTTTATTTATCATTACAAAGGGAAATAAACTTGTCATTGAACCCATCATTTTCAATGGTATTTTTGCTTCATCTTCTGAAAAACGAAATATGTTCAAAAATGTTTGTTATATATATATATATATATATATATATATATATATATATATATATATATATATATATATATATATATATATAATTTTAAGAAGAAATATTACCATCATCAAACGTGATCCATCCACAAAATAGTTAAAAAAAACTTTGAAAAACACTTTATCAGGCATATCTCAACACCATTGTATATATTTATGTGCAACTAATTTTACGTTTATACCACACCATCCTTGTCTATACTATTGTACAATTAGTATAAATGAAGTTATGTTAATAAATCAGTTAACACAGTATAAGTTAATGGTGTAAGTTCTAAGTTAGCTTAATAAGAAAATGCGTTAATAGTGACTGCATAAAGTAGAAATGTTTCAAAGTTATACATAAAAAAATCGATATTTTAAGACGTGGAATTGACCAAATATACTCTGGGAAAGCCAGTCGTAGTTTGGCGAGGAAACGTAGGACATTCTAAGAAAAGCAAAGCTTCGGTACGGTCAGTACATTTTTTGCTCTTTTGCTGCAGAATAATGTATTCGTAATTATTGCAGTATATATACTTCATTGCTAGAATCATTAGTATATAGAATTACCTTTGTAGTGTTTAATTTTCATGGATATTTGAGATATGAGCTATGCCTATGTGAATAATTATGTAGAGAATATATATATACTACTGTGACGCAATTTATTGATGTCTGTATGACAAGTAGTTGATACCGTGCATTTATTACGACGTTGTTTACCATACAGAAACGTATGGGTTTTTCGATGTGTACGATGCTTGACCAAAAATATGTAATAGCCTTTATCTGATGATTGATTATTGGTTAGTGTCAGATGAGATGGGTAAGGAAATATGCTAACGTTCTTGTGTTTTCACAGGAAGAGCTTACGGGGACAGACTTCCTATATAGTTTAGTTACTCTAGTCTCTTGGAGGGATAGGACATAAAGACTAGTGGAGAAGTCGACTGTGAATCTAATTTTAGTCGGAAAAGGATGCGAGGAGGAGACATTGGAGAAGGAGCAGTCAAGAAGGAGAAGAAGTTAGGATAGAAGTCGGTAGGAGGGAATAGGAGAGAAACGGATGAGTAGAAAACAAGGACAGGGAGAAAGGCTATCTCACACTAGTCTTTCTTTCCTATCCCTCCATGAGCCTAGAGTCAAATAATGCAATTTTCTATCACTTGAACGAGACGAAGAAGATTGAGTGGGGAATTATTATCATTAGACTATTGAAGTGTATTAAGATGTTACTCATTTAAATTTCATCTTTTGTGTGCTGAATACGTTAACTGTTTGCGTTGCCTATTTGGGGCTTGGAGCTTTACTTCTCTCTCTCTCTCTCTCTTTCTTTCTCTCTCTCTCTCTCTCTCTCTATCTCTCTCTCTCTCTCTCTCTCTCTCTCTCTCTCTCTCTCTCTCTCTCTCTCACACACACACACACACACACATTTCACTTCCTACAAAATCGAGCCAGGGTGGAACTTTGAATGTGGAAAAAGAATATATTAGGAGCACCCCACCCGAACAACAATAGCACACCTACCACAGTGGCGGCGTAACAAATCCCGCCACGCGCAAGAGTGACCAACTAATTTCATTGTCATTGTTGTCAAACACTCAGTATAAAGTAACAGAGTAACAGGTACCGCCATGTCGGACACTTTCTTACGTCGGGTAATTCTGCGCAACGACACGTCAATTCGATAAACATTGGATCACGTGTTGATGTTTTTGTTGGTCACAAGTTCATTTTTTTATCAAGAAAGAACGATCTTTCTTTAATTAAGAAAAGTGATATTCATACATTGTACAAACATATGCTACATTTTGACTCGAAATGCAAATGAGAATGTGATTTCTAAATGTCAGCATGATGTCTTACTCCATGAGATCCACTTGAACCTGTAACCCAGAAAAATCTATTTACTATGTATCGTTTAGAATAATAAAAATAAATAAATTATGGAAGATGGAAATCTAAACTTATAAAACATTATGCAATTACTCCAAGTTATAATTTTGCAAATTGTCCCGCACGTACAAAATCGTCTAATAACCAACGTGTCAACATTCCGCTTGAACGGGATTCTCAAACACATTATATCCTGTTCATTGTTGTTTCCCCTCTATGTAATAGCTTATTTGTTTCAAAATGTTGAACTTTATTAATTTGTATACAAGAAAGGTTTAGTTTGCTTACAATATCTTGCCATTGATAGGATTTGTTACGTTGAATATTGTAAAACTAGATATAAACCTGATCTAATGAATATACTTAACTGTAGACCGTAACAGTCCCAAATAACGTATTTCATTTATATAGCCCGATGCATAAACATTACATCTTTTCAAAGCTGTGCGTATAATAGGGTGATATCCCTTGTGTGCCTACAATATTTATTTGAACAGAATATTCTGGTTACAATTACCTCTTCCCAAATGGCAAGTATTGCAGTATTTTATGTTCGTCAATCGTTTGAATTTGGAATGTGGTGTGCTTTGATATTGGAGACGGAACCAATATATTCGCGGAAATGTGTGACATAATTGCATTTATTTGTTATAATTGTTCGTATAAATACATTCCCTATAGTCGTAAGATGATTTGTTTAAATGGTATTAAATATTAATTATTGTCATAATGAATTAATAATGACAAGAGCGCGACAGTTTGTTCTATGCTTTTTTAATCATATGTAAAGGGAAAATTATAAGATGAAAATATTAGTTACGAATTGACATCTGTAACCCAAATTTCCTTTTCCGTGTGCACAGAAATACCGGTGCCCTGACTTCCAAAAGGATTCTGATAGTTTTCAGTGATTGCAGATGTCCGGCAATTAATACCCCCGTCAACTATGGTAGCTAGTTGAGGGTAGTTGAGCCTTGTAAGTGAAAACAAATTAAATTGTTTGAAACCCTAGCTTGGCGTAATAGTAACCTCACTAGGTAATTTGTTACCTAACACTGTCATTTAAGTTGATCAAAAAAACTATGAAACTCTCTCATGCGATAAATAGGAATCAATCCCGACGTCATTTAGCAATTTGAAGACTATAATGTTGGGATGTTTGTCGTATAAAATTAAATTGTTACTTCGTTTCTTTAATAGTGTTATGGGTTGTCGAGCGTGAGCTATTTGGTATTTGAAACATCATGACATACTAATTAATGGGTAATATGAAGTACTTGTAACTTTATAATGTAGACAGACACGTGTCAACTATTGCCATTGCTGTTGTTAATGTGTGGAACACGCATTTCTTACTCGACAATAATTACCTCTTTTAACTTCTACTTAATGACATATTACTACGTAGCATAGAATTTCATTTAAAGGAGGTGATTCAATGCAAAACATGTCTTGATAGCGTGGGTTTAAAAAAGTACCAGTCGAATTATATGATTTATGTTTGAATGTTCTTACTGTTAAGATAGTTCTTATTCATCTCAAGAGTTTTTTCACATTTGTGAATATAAACGGCAGGTGTGTTTCATAGCTATGATCTTAATTATACAACCGTGGTTTGCTTCTTAGTATGATCAGCTCTGCAACACAAATTGTAGACAAATAATAAATTCTTTTGAAGGCGCCATACTTAATCCTCACGCAAACTGTTACAATGCTAAACCATTTTTCAGAAAGCCAGTAATTCGCCTAATTCAAAAAAGATAATTCATTACTCTTTTCTAATGTGCGAGACAAAATTTAAGAAATATTTTTGAAATTGTATTCATGATGCAAATTGAATGATCATGGCATATATTGTATACGAGTTTTGTTGAAGTGACATGGTATAATACTTTGTATCGGTTGATAATGTTTAAAATGTTGTCTCCAGAAATGACCTGGAAGTTTAGATATGCCATGGAAATCCCCATTAAAGTTGTTAAATGAATGTATATATTTCTACAATGTTCTTACAAATGATTTAAAGCCAGTCTATGAAAACCTGTCACATATTATTTCTTTCATTGCCTTGCAATATTAATGTAAAGATCAAATATTTGGTGTGCAAAAAGTAATTTCCAAAACATAAGGGGAATGCAACATTCAAGCACAATAGTATATAATAACAGATTTCGGTTTGGTCCTTATTGAGCTTATACCAGTAAGAAAGGACGCACGGTACTTTCCTCTCTTGATTCAAAGTATTATTTATGTTCCCCCTTCCCAACAGAACCCAAGTATTTACCCCTACCAATGCCAGGTAATACAAACCTGAACAAATTGTATCAGCAATATCTTGCTAGATTGAGTTATGTTATCTTTTAATGAAAAATAACATCACGTGATGTAGATGTCCACATTGAGAGTAGAAGTTATAAACGTACTAGAAATGTCATGCGCACTGAATACTTTTGTTTCTCGTGATTTGATATTATTTTGTATTTATATATTATGCAATTATGTATTAATAGTTTAGAGCAGATGGTGGAGAAATTTAAAGAAAGAAAGGTCCGGATATACATTTATAATTTTTGCTTCGATTGCCTTTAAAAGGTATGTATTTGTGAGGCAATTATTGACCCTGTGCCTCAATTAACATTAGTTTCAGCTCAATATTTATTATAATTACATTTTTCATAAGAAGACAGTGAACGGTCTCTTGAATATTTAAGTTCCCATATCATCACTGTATAATCCAAATGAGTACAAGTTCAGGACAAGCTGTCTTTAGGTTTCGATATACACGTCTATTCGATATAGGATTCTCCAGAAACGTTTAGCAAACGTTTGAATATAGGGGACTTAAAGCTCCATTTTCGTGTAGCATGGTATAATTTCTCCTCGAAAGGATTTTCTACAGACCTATATTCTCTACCTTATAATTTATGTTTGCTTTATATAGCATAATCATATAAACAGATAGTTAACATACTATTGAGAACATAATTTAAATTTGAGCGCTCATAAACATGCATAGAGTTAATATAGTTTTGTGGTGAAAACACTGTATTTTTATCTGAAATCTGGTAGTCAATGTATCTCAGTTAATATATATTTTGTATACGGGTTTTGCCCATTGCCATCTATGGATTCAGCATCACACTAATTTATTCACCTAGATACTGCCATACTGCAGACATCATATCAATATGACCGGAAAATGGTTAAAGCTACATTAAAAATCCAAGTCACTCAAACACACGCAACTTATTAATTTTTCTTTAAGACAACTGGACTTGAATTCAATATTTTTAAGAACAAAAATGTGACATACAATCTTATGAAATATAATATTTAAACAGACCATGAGTCAGTGTATTTGAAATAGATAATGTATTCATGCACCGTATTCGTATCGTCAAAGATTACAGTTTTAAATGCTGCTTTTGTCAGTTTTGTGAATAAAGAGTTGGAAGAAACACAACACACATATGATGGATATGTTTATTTGCGATTAGACAACAAGAAAACCACCAAACATTACAGCGAGCATACAGCGATAAAACTGTAATGGATCAAGAATCAGACGCTTTAACATAGCGTAATATAATGCATCATTGTTGACAAGGGGATTTCAATCGGGTAAAACTATTCACTAACATTTCATCAAAACCCACAATTTAAATCATGTACATGTATATTTAATGGGTTATCTCCAGCAGGTATTCTTCTATTTCATAGATAAAAAGCATAGTATAATTTGTATACCAAACTAAAATAAATATGTAAATGTAAAAAATGTCACTAGTTACATTTAGTACAATCACACATAACATTTTGCAGTACTCACAACTTGGGAAATCGGAAACCTTAATGTCAGTTATACGTCAGGAGTTTTAATTACAGACTTTCGGTTCAAATTGGCGCCTGTAATTGAATAGCATTAATTTGTAATCTTTGTATATGAGTTAAACAGTCAAGCATGCGCATGGATGAATGTATGAAACGTGAGCAAATCCAAATTCAGGAAGCCTGACAGCATATATAACATTTCTAAATTTTACTTCCTAGTATAGTATTCAACAGTACCGTGCTAACCCGTTCGTATTAATTTCATCATGACTGAGAGAAATATCATCTCTGGCCATATCAGGTTATAACACTATCGCATACAGAATATAGGTACGGTAAGTAATTTATTTTATTATTATCTAAAAGCTCGCTATTCAGCTGTAACGTATAAACCCACTAACACATTTTACATTTCTTTCTTGTAACTGCACGTTTTGTTTATATGAAGTATATATACAGAGAGAGCTGCTACTTTTCAGGGCATCTATGTACATTTTCAGTTAGGTGTTACATACATACTTGATTGAATATTCAGATGCAAGATATCTATATATAGCTTCCCTGATATCACAAGCGATGAACTCTAGCAACACAAACCGATATGTATAACTAATGTTTGCAACTTAAGATTGACATACAAGACAAGGTTGTTTATACTTCGTCATATTTTAGAAATGTCCTTATAGTGGGCTGCCTAGATATTATTATCAAAAGTAACATGACTTTATAATACAAAAAAATTTCAACTATTGTCGTCTGCATCTGAATAACACCAAGGATAATAATGGTTGCATTTATTTTTCCTTAAAACTATTCGACGTAATAAAGCTTTTTTGTATTGTTTCCCGTTATTTAGGTTGGGGTGGGGTGCTCCCAAATATTATTTAAATTATTACAGAAGACCCACCCTGGCTCGTTTGTGTCAGATTTGAAGTAGTGATAGAGAGATGCAGCATTCGAGCCCCCAAGTCTGCTGTGCCGACAGGTAAATGCATGAATACACAAAATGTCTAATTCATATGAACAACATTTTAATATCATTGAACATTCAAATTAAAACCCTATCACTCGTCTTTCACTCGACCTAGTGACGGCCTATGTCATCATCTAATTTTGTATGAGATTTCCTATCCTGTGTTCCTATTCATCGAAATTATCTGACTCTGGATTGGTAATCCAATTTCCACCCGTCTGTCTCACTTCGGCCTCCATTCTTCCTTTTTCCATGTCTCCAAGAGGCTCGGACCAACTGCACTAGGGTATTTCACTCTGTCTCATACAGTTACTCGGGTCCATGAAAGCTTCCTGTATTAAGACACAATGACATTAGCAAATCAAATTCCCCCAGCTATCTAAACGGACCCTAAACAACAATATTATCAGTTAGGCCATTACATTCTTTGATCATACATTCGTGAACATCGAAATACCCATTCTTTCTGATATGCATACACGGTATATATATTAAATAATATTATTAAAAAAAATATCAAATATACAGACGCATTTCCGTGCGTTTCAATTCTACAAAGTGTACATAGATATTCACACCAATGCGCTGATATATCCTTACACATGATACTCTGACAAAGTATACACTAATAGTCAAATCCCTATTAACTAATGTTTCACACTGCAAGCCAATATACAACGTTATAATTCAACATTTGAAATCTATAATATCAAATGAATCAATGCATGCGTTACTCCGAATTAAACAAATAGCGAATTACAATATTAGTATTCTTTACATTAACATTGCTCATATCTCGAAACATGCAGATCAAACACTACAAATAATAAAACCCTACAAATTGTATTTCTACGTACTAAAGTATACATATTGCAATAATTAAAATCCAATACGTTGCCGTAACATATTACAACAATCAAGTGAATAGCTTATCTTCCCTTATAATTTCCGCAAGATGGTTTAGCGGCTACTGGGGTTTATTTCTCAAGATAATAGATTTAACCTTGCGATTATAATGTTGGCCATGCCTTTGTCAATTCCAACTGGATGTTGATTCATATAATTATCAGACACTCTCCCCTTCCCTAACAGTCTGTAAAGAGCGGTGTTTCGACCCCCACTTGATGTTCTTTTGATCCGAACACAGGATTTCATCACTTATCTGGGAACTATATTATGGCAATATTATGTAACTGTCTTGAAAAGCATAATACGCCAGTCACTAGTTCCTATGACCATGTCAATTAACATGTTTGACACCTCATTGTTTGTCGGATTTACCTTCATACTTTTTTACGGAATTATTAGCCTCTGGGTCTAGCATTTACCTGTTGCAATCTGGTTATTCCTTACAACGTGACTGTTTGGTTCCTCCAGATGCCATAGATGAAGAGTTACTAGTAAAGAAATAAGTCAATACCTTTAAAGGAATGGACGGATTGATCTTAGTTTCAGCAAGGAATGACGTTAAAGACTTTTTATATTTACACTATGCATACTATAATGACTAGTGATTATTTCCACAAACATTCTAGGTTCATAAATACAAAAGAAAATGAAACCTGTAATATGAGGGACTAAATAAAGACGATATTTGGCTATGGATTTAATTAAGAATGAACAAACGCATGACTCACATTTTCATAACATGTTTGATTGCTCTAAGGGTTTGTTAGGATTCTATGAAATTGAAGAAACGACGCGACAAGTGAATATGAAGATTTACCTCAGGTTTGTTTCAGTAAAGATAGGTTTCAACTCACTGTGCCAAATTTAAACTTACGACTAAAATTCAGTAGTATATATGAGTTAGTGTTTAGTTTTTGAAGTCGCATGGTATTAGATGTGTTACGTATATTTGATTTAAATCATTTAATTTTGTTTGTCAGATTCAAATTTGACATTTTTGGTTTAAAATTCGTTACTTGGGAGAGATTTTCTAGAAATGGATGACCTATATAATTTACAAGTAAACAACAAATGTTAACCTCATTTTCTACCTTGCTTCAGAGTGTAAACAAGATTGTAAAATGATTGGTTGATTCCAATGACATTACAGCTTTTTTTAAAATGATTGGTTGATTCCAAGGACATCTTTCTAGATCATGATGTTTGCGTGATTTCTTGAAAATGAGATTGTTCTGAGAGATTCTGGTATTTAAATTATTATTTGGGAGAGAACAGTTCAGTAGTCAGTCTGGGCTTTGGAATACAAGCATGTGTGTGTTATTGTTTGAGTGTAAATTATTCGTTTCTGATGAAGAGTAATTTATTGTGTTATTTATCTAGAAATTACTTGTGCTCATTTGGATTATTATTATAAAACTAAAACTGACTTCATCACGTGCCATCGTCGTCCATATTGGATTACATCGTCAAGATTCGAACCGGCAACTATTAGGACATTTACTTATCAAGACTCTTGCAATTCAGCTAGTGGATTATATTGTGAATTCTCTTTCGGATTAATTTTTGGACTTGATTCTCTAAAACCGTAAGTTTATTTATTTTCTTTTATGAAAATATTTGTACTCAATAATTTTTTTGTGAAATTTTACAAACTTGTTATTTTCACTTCTTTCTATGTTGCTGCTTATTCGAGCCTAAGCAGCACGTAACATATGAATCAACATTAAATTAGAACATATGTCTAACTGAATTTGAAGATCTTTATTTATTGTGTACCCTCTACTGTCATAACTTGAAATTGTGATTACATTCATGTTTCGGGCGCGAAAAGCGTGATTTGCACACTTAATTCACCAGCCCTTTGTCTTCCAGATATATTAGACGTTTACAAACAATAATTAAACAACGCTTCTTGTATTATATGTAGTTCATTGGGTGGATCTAATTACTAACATCGCCATCTTTTTGGATACACTGATGATCTTTTCGTTATTCATTCTACATCGAAAGGAATATTACAGGTTTCTAGCATGGAAGAGATTTGTGTGATTTAATTTAATTTAGATTACTCTCATTGGTTTTGGCTTGTAATTAGCATTTGGATATGTCACCAATATATAGTTCTCACATATATAGACGGTATTTTCCCCTGGTACCTTATGAATGTAGCAAATAACGTATAACCTGTTACTGTACTATTGCGTGCTTTTAGGTGTAAAACGTCCGTCACACATCCTTAAATTTTGTCAAAGCAATTTTATGAAACTCATTCTTAAATGTCATATACTATTCAGCAATGTAAACACCATGTGACAGACTTTATAGAGTATATATAAAATGGGTGTTTTACCGTATGATAGTAAATATAACAAACGTGCTTTGCCGCTTTATGTTGTACCTCGATACCATCGCTGGGTTGCCATGCTCCTAGTGAATAATAGGGATAAGATGCGACAGAATACGACAGCATACATAAGAAGGGAAACTATGTATTGTCAGTCTGGTCGATCTAGCCCCTCCCACCAAATGTGCAAGCTATTAACTGCTTTAATATAGCTGGGATGCGAGGTTAAACAAATCTTTGTATAAATAAATAAAACTGATGTGCTCTTTAACATCAGATAGACAATCGTTTAGATATACATTGGCAAATTATGCAAAACAGACAAAAGTACAGGCAAAAATCAATGCGCGTATCATGCACTGGCAATACGGAGAAGAATAGTAATAGCAGCATAAACGAATAAACCAAAATCACACGTGAAGAATCATGGAAAAATAAATGGAGAGACTTGCACATGCATAGTATGCAGCAGTGACGTTAATGCAAGATAAGCAGTGACGTTAACGCAAGATAAGCAGTGACGTTAACGCAAGATAAGCAGTGACGTTAACGCAAGATACGTACGTTGCAAGGACTGTACATTGGGAGCTTTTGCTCTTGATTAATTTGGCATAACAAATATAAGTTCTGCAAAACGCAGTTTTTAATTTGTTGTATATACTTAAACCCGCGGTTGTGTAGAATCCCTATAATGTCACACCTATTATTGCATTACAGTTATTGATGTGTAGCATTTCTTAAAACACGCAACTTTAAACAGTTTCTGAAGTCATACCTTTTGTTATACACATGAACAATTAGGATTTACAGGAGATGCAAAACTTCAATGGCGAGTCGTAGGGTGCTAACATTGCCAGCGTAAGCACACACATTGGTTCCGACGTTAAAGTCTTGTACGGAATGATTGCAATATATAAGGTCTGATCTTCGGTAGCGAATTCTGAACCAGTCGTGTCAAAAGGATCTACACCACTTCTTGCACGTTTTGATAAGGACTATCTTTATTATATAATTTTATGGGACACATGAACGTCCCCGTGTAATTTATTATTAGGCGCTTTTTCCTTTTCTGAAAAGACTTGTAATAAAAGTGTACTTCTTATTCAGTGAGAAGAATTCAGCTTTGTAAATGTTCCTCTCCACTATGCAAATGTGTCAAATGACTTGGTCTCAGGCACGTAGATAGTCGGAACAGTGATGGCCTTACCAATAAAATGTTTTAATTTATTACTTGGCAGTGACCTAGCTTGATATAAGGTAGTGTTTCATCCACTAGTAACTGACAAGACATGTTTGCTCACAAGGTTGGTCCTATTAAAAGCGACATACCCGATTTATATCTAGTTTGTGTACGTACCGCAGCTATGACAACGAAAGCACTTGAGAAACGCGTTGATCGGTTCATTATTCCCAGATTTTTAATTTACTTAACTATGTGGTCTTTATACAAAACTGGAGACCTCCTGAGGTACCCACTAGTATCGAGTAGTCCTTGAGCAATACAATTGTTGCTCCTGAGCTGCCGTGACAAGTCCATATAATCCCCGGTCCTGATCATTTGGGCCTCAATAAGACATACAAATATCACAAATCATTAATATTTGCAAAACAAATAAAAGGTGATGTTTGTAGATATTATTATGTTTGCCAAATGATGCGAAAACTTAATCAAAAGATACCAGAGGATCATCTGCGACCTAGTCTTGACGATCCGTTCAGCAGCGAAATGGTAGTCTGTTCCGGTTCGTTAGCTAAGACAAAGTCAAGCAACCTGTAATTGTTGAAGATAATGTGTGTGCAAAGATGTCAAAAGGAACACCAATTAAGGAATATAAAAATGAAATCAATAATAACAAGCTTTGATAAAGAGAGTTTACTCAATGTAGCCGTCCCAAATCTGTCCAATCTGATTACGGTAAAACTATACGTCTAGAATTATTCAGCCAGTTATGCGTGCATCAAAAAGACAGTAACTTAAATGTTCTGCCAATCTCTCTAAAAAAGGGATTGATATTTTTATTATCAAACCTTTATGAATAAAATTCGGTCATTCTCCTTAATAGAGGCATGACTGGGACTAAGGTTTTCATGTACTGTTGTTTGTCATTAGGGAACAGGTTAAAGAATCATCCATTCCGTGATTCACTGAAATTTTTTAAAGTACAGAGTAATTATCGTAATATTTACGTATTGTTACTATGCCGAGATTCAACTTAAAAGATCCAAACTGTTGTTGTTGTTTCAATTAACAAGTTAACTATCCAGAACAGCAAACAGGCTGAGATACAAAATACACCACTTTTATATTTACCTATGTTTCACTAGTATTTATTTTAATAATGGCAGAGGTTCTTGTCGTGACAATGGCTGTGACTCGATTTTTTATGGAGATATACATATGTGTTGATACTATTCTAGTCGCTTGAAAAGTATTTTAGCATACTAAATAGTATTTCTATTCTACCTATCTATGAGATTATGTTCATGTAAAGCGCCCTGCTTATTACTTGAAGCGGTCCTAACAGGGTAGTGCAATACAGGACAAGGAAGTTTACCTTTGTATGTCTTTTTTTGCAATCGACTCATTCAGTGTTTCCATTATACAAAATCGACATAGTATGACTTGACGTCTCATTACCCACTAATCTATGAAAGTTGCTCAGCAAGTATTTAAATTTATTGAGATGTCTACTGGGATGTGAAGGTAAGCCTTATATTATCTCTTTTTAAATCATTAATTATAGTGTTTGCTCTCTCTCTCTCTCTCTCTCTCTCTCTCTCTCTCTTATGTTAATTACATTTCAATGCTATATACAGCTACTATAAATTATAATATGCTGAGTATACGTCTGCAGAAATCCGTTCAATACTAATTGATAGTAATGTCTCCATTTAAATTACTCTTTAACTTCCTTTTTTAATTCCGATTAAGTAAAATGTATTTATATTCAATTTCGATTTGAAGTGATGTGTTTTACCTGTGATTTCTAAGTAAATATTTAAACGTTAGGTGGTACAATACTCACAAAAAGCATGTCAGTTGGGTCAGTTGACCAATAGTGAATACGTTATTGTTTAGAGCACATGTTTCATATTATTTATGACACAAAGAATACATGCCATATACAAGCTAAAAATTGGTTCATTCCAAATGTGTTGTATTGTTTGCGTTTATAATAGATCATCAAGGGCAACGTTACCACAGGGGTGTCCCATAGATTCCGTTTGTAAGACACGTGTGAATGCAAATAATTTCTACATTATGAAGCACCTGTGGTTTTGCATGGCTGGTTTAGATGTATAAGCAAAAGAGGTTTGTGTAAAAGTGATCATAGCGATATAAACTAACCTGATGCTTATATTCACAAATATAATACATATAAGCACAGATGTGTGTGTGTGTGTGTGTGTGTGTGTGTGTGTGTGTGTGTGTGTGTGTGTGCGTGCGTGCAAATTTTACCGAAGCTTCGACATGTAGCATGATATCCCATCCAGTCACATTATCCAGAAACCATGCCGACCAGTCCTAACACTAACCTGTTAATGCTGAGCTCCTAGCAAAACAGCTGTTAGTACCATTTTTAAAGTGTTTGGTATGACTCGGCCGGGGTCGAACACATGATCTCCTGCTACCGAAGCGAACGCTATAACCACAGAGGTCACATGTGCGAAGAGAAACATTCATAAATCAAACTATTTTCTTCTACCTTTATTTAAAATTATTTCGTCAATAAGCCCAATGAGAAGAAATCAGAAGTGGCAGATTTTTGTCTTAGTTTAATGTATTCACCTTCAATAGATCTGTTAAACGTAATACATGTTCTTCGAAATATTATGATTACACGTCAATTCCCACATTTTCCCGGTCTTACATTCATTTTATATTACCAAGTATTACCAATGAGAGGAACTAGATTACAGAATATACACATGTTTTCATCATACTTTTGTTCATTATCCGTTACATTCGTATGTTATATGTTCCTAATATGCATTATCTTTATTCCTATTCTGAAACTTGCCGGTCATTAACATAGTTCATGGAACACGTTGATCTTGTCATTCAAATTTCCGATGAGGTCAGAATTTAATTAGATCGTGCGTTTAGTCAAAATGATTTTAAATATATGGCATTGTCATAAAATTTGTTTTCATTCTGAATCAGAATACTATTAGTAAAAAGAATGGAACAAATTCAAGTTTTTGTTGTCATAAATACAATTGAAAACGTGCAATGTAAGTTCGTGTAACTATAAACATTGCAATGATACATGTATGTGCATCTAGTATATCGAATACGCTACATAAGTTAAGGTATTGAGATTGGAATTCAATCAGAAATTAATGGAAGAGCTATATATGTGATATTAAAAGTTTTAATGTTGATTTTTATTCTGAAAGTTATCAATCGGCACATGAGTAATATAAAGCATATTACTACTATAAATGATAGTGCGTGGTAATATCAGCTGTGGCAGTGTAAATAGTAGTAGTAGTAGCAGTGGCGATAGTTTCAGTTTATTTAACTGTAATGTTGGTGAACATGATGGAAGTGATATTTGTAAAGATCGAACGTTGTTTTAATATGATGTATTGAATATCGAGAATATGATAAGAACGCCCAGATATCACAATTCAGTGATAGAAACTTTTCCATTCTACGAAATTTTTATTCAGTATAATTTACATATGTTAAATCTCAATCGATTGGCCGACAGTGTTAGGTGTGCGCCACGTGCCACTGTATATTATGTTATGTAGCGTTATTTTACCATCTATCGGCATTAAATTATTGATGTGTTAAAACACCAAAACGGTTATAACAAAATATTTCTAATTTTTCAAATAAATATTTAAGGGAAATAGGTTACGTGATCTTTATTCAATGCAAGTGCAAGGGCTATGGTTGTATGCACCACTCTTTGCCGTGTAAATACGTATGTTGTCCAAGAAGTACAGCACTGTTTCTTACGCAATGAATGTGTACTGTCGCGAGAACGAAAAATGACCAGACACTTGCATTAATGACAATATTTAAAACAAAAATCTTGTTGAAAAGACATTTTCGGAGATAAATAGCCGAGACTTGCAGAATGTGTATGTACATGTATGTGTCCTCAATTGGACGTTTCTGAATGGGGAGCATTTTTCAAGATTTAACATAGTCATAAGCGCAGAGAATGCAAAGCTGATGACAAATAGTTGCAACAACAATCTCAACGAAGAATAAAGTCAGAGGACAGGAACTGGATGCAGTGTGCCAGTTCATATATATTGCTTCCATAATCGCCGAAGAGGGATCAAGAGCAGAAATTTTGTCACGAGCAGCACATACAACGGCAGCTATGTTAAAGATTAAACCCATCTGGAGAGACAAGACTATCTCTGATATATCTAAAATCAGACTATTGAGAGCATTAGTCATTTCAATATTGTTGTATTCATGTGAGGCCTTTACTCTGACAGCAGAGTTACAGCGAAGAATCCAGGCACTTGAAATGAGATGCTACAGAACCATTCTTAGCATTTGTTACACGGACCACATCACCAATATAAGAAGTGTGTAACACCATTAAGCACAAAGAAGTCCTCCACACCACTGTCAAAAATAGACAGCTGAAATAGTATGTCCATGTCACATAACCCACCAAGTATATTCACAACCGTACTGCAGAGTAGTGTCCATGGTTGCAGACAGAGAGGTAGACACAAAATTGAACAGGAAAGGTTTTGCAGACACACAGGATTTGGCACCTGATCAAAACAACTGGAAAGAACTGGTCAGATGTTCAGCAGCACAGTGCCTCAATGACCACACTAGGTCACGAGAATGATGATGATGATGAATGGGGAGACAAATCAACCACAAAGTTACAAAATAATTTGAAAGTACATCAGATTACATCATTATAATACACTTACATTTTTACAAATGTGTTGTACGTCAGGTGTGCCGCTTTTGCAATTATTGTATGTGTGTTCTATAAACAATTGAGTTTGTTTTGTATCGAGAAACTCCAACAGATGTAAGAGATTCAGAGAGAATACGGTATAATACTGCTTATGGTATAACAACGTATATCTATTGTGTTTGATCCGAAAGAGTGGGAAATTACTAATTTCTTTTTGATTGTTGCTTTTTTGTTATATTTTAATCCCGTTTACATTAAACACGCATTCAACAAATATAAAAATAGTATTTTACTGTTTTTCTACACAACGTGTTGTATTATCCTATTATTTCTTTTTTTCCGTTGATAAATTCTTTAAGATTTCAACTACATCATTGATCATTCAACGAATCAATATGTTACCAGTATAAACCGTATGTTGAAATTATTTGTATTTGTTTTTCGCTTTATTAATGGTCTCCGACCTCATTATTGTTATTATTATTAGTATTATTATTATTATTATTATTATTATTATTATTTATATTTTTATTATTATACATTGCTATAATTGTATTCCAGATAAATCAAGCAGTGCTGATTTAAATGTAAATACTCAGAAACAATATCAGGAATAACTTCATATTTTGAAATGGAGTTGCACCACGTAAGTTTACATCATTAGTTTCTATATTTCCCTAAAGAACACTGTATATGAATTATCGTACTATGTTCTCAGAACTTTTTAAAGTACAGGAAATCAAGGAATTCATGTATATTTATACACCTTGAGCAAATTGTTTACTTATATTTTGCGATGCAAACAAAAACCAATGATACAAAGACAGTTAAGTAAATCACTTGAATATTACTTATAAAGTTTGTCATGACCAATTAATAATGTCTTGTTCCGTTGGTTGGCTGACACCCCCTGCTACAATAAATCGTTCAATAGTTTATTTATTATCATTTTAAACTCACTAAATGTTACTGATGTCGAGATATATACATTCTACTATCTGCCAAGAGAGACAAAAGACGTTAACGTATATTTTAATTTGTTTTACAAGTTTTAGTTTGACTTGAAGAAATTAGAGTAAACACCGTTTGTATAGTACTACTAACAATGTCTCTTCCGTTAATCTAATTGATTGAAAATACATGTTATGTATGATCATTCATATCCTCTACCCATCATTGGAATTTGAACCGAACAATATTTTTGTCATACAAAACAATCTATCTCTTCAAGTGCAGTCAGTAAGCGTCTCTTTCATCGGCTCTCATTGATGGTTTGTGACATGGTATAAATGTATGTGGGAACTGCGCAAAAATAAACTAAACGGAATATAATAGTTTTACCTAATTTCGTACTTATTGTTGTATCTTCTTTCACTTTTTCTTCAGTATTTACTTATAAACATAACACGTGTTATATAAATAAGATCCTTCAATAATTGCTGCATATTTAGAAACTTGATGAATATTCATTGTTTATTGTTTTTGTCTATGTGTATATTTATATAATTATCTACGTGCATTTACATGATAATAGTATAGAGCTACGATGCAATCAACATTACGTTTTCAATTCTTTTTCCCTTAGACAACAGATGAATCGGCTGATGCCTCTAATGGATCTGCGTATGTAAGCTGTCGTAGATGGGTAAGATGTGTCATTGTCGTTAACATAAAAGGTTATTGGTGCATCATCTGAACACATGTATGATAACCATGTATCTTAATTATTCATCGACTTAAAATTAAACTTCTGTTTGAAATAAATAAAGGCAGTAGTGTACTGAAATTAATAGTCTTTTGATCACAACGAAGTCTGGCGAATTCTTCATTTGCACGATTTAGAAAATAAATATAATTTCCATAAGCAACGCACCACTAAGGTTACTGATCTAACACTGTTTTAAAATCTCACAACGTATATAACGCAGCAGCTTCGTACACACATAAATATATAACAGATGTCATATAGATAAATCATCTTAACAAGATTCTATGTCTGAAATCAAAGATGTTCAAACTAGTATGAGTATTAAAAATCGTTAAAAAAATATTTTACTTTAATTAATATAAATTCTTAACACAAAACTACACTATCGAAACATATTATAAATATATCAATTTATTTTGTGTTGTCAGATTATTAAAAGAGATGACTTTGACTCACGGACCCCAAACAATGGAAGCGAATCTTCAGTTGCGGAAATTGTGAGCATTATTCAATCATATTTAACGTCTCATCAGAGTAAAATCTTTCCAAACAATGGAGATAATAGTTTACATCTGAATTTGTTTTTTGTCTTCTTTTTCTTATTTGATTAAGAATTATAATGTAGTTACCTGTCTCGACGTGATCAGATCAGAAGTCAGAGTAAATTTCTTCAGAAGGAATTGCATACACGGTGTCTAGTTCGAAAACCAAGACAATGTCCGTGCTCTATCTATCTATCTATCTATCTATCTATCTATCTATCTATCTATCTATCTATCTATCTATCTATCTATCTATCTATCTATCTATCTATCTACATAACGTTTATTGCTCACACTCAAACATTATCATAAAATGTGAATATATCAGCTCCACATTTTTTATATTGCATATACAAGTAGAGAGTTATCTAGAATGTGCGTGATTGTGTTTTAATTAGCACGCACCATTTTATCACTGGTTTTGCATTTTAAATGATTTTTATTCTTCTTTTCATTGATAATCAGGGTCGTGATTCCACCAGATCATATCTAGATGTAATGGACGTGAGTAGCATAATATATAATACGGTATATATGATACGTATACACCCCTCTTGATATCTGAGAAAACAAATAAACTCCGATAAATCTATAAAGTTCATTTAATTCGTTCTCAGTATATTTATATATCTGTAACCTACCTCGGAAGGAGATACTGTGGTATGTACTGATGAAGACGAAAACAATTTAAATTAGCATCTTCATGCCACGTCAGAGAAAGAGACGTATTAAAATGAACGAGATCACTAAACAGGAAAATGGGCTCGCAATGTGTAGATACTTCGCGGTGAAGAAGAAATCGTATCAGTCAATTTCAAGATCAAAACTAAACTGTTTAATAATTCAAGCAGAAAATGATGTGGGAGCTTTTAATGAGCATATATCTTGAATACTACGAGAGTTGTGTGGGTTAATCGCAAATATTCATTCACAGAGTACTGACAACGACGAAGAACAGTTAACAGAAGGGACAACAATGCATATGTCCAGGATGAACGCAACATTTGAGATAAACAAAAAGTTTGATATTCAGTCAGAAATAAAATGACAATGGAAAACGAATATATAGCATCATAATGCAAATAAGCATATCGTATGCATAATGATAAGCGTTTATAGTTGACAAAGTTAACACATCACCCCGTCATCGAATTAATAGCTGGAATTGAAACGGAATCTCTAGCGTACCCAAGATAGCCTTTATTTCATTCTATTTAGAAATATCAACAATTTCTGATTTAGTTTCATCGTAATTGAAATATTTCTATCCACAACCGCTACAGTTCACTTGATTTCTTTGTGCCTTTTCCCTTAAATCTTGTCTTACATAGTTGTACCTTTCTATATTTACCCATATGACTTCCAATAAACATCCTGTTTATTTAAGTGTTCAGTGGTATCTTAAACCTATTTACACGCACGATCAATCTGCACTCCTTGTTTTGAGCTCTGATCTCAATTATCTTACTTTTGTAATTTTAATTTCTGATACCATACTCAATACTAACTTTTATAACTGAACACATAATGTTATCAAATATATACTGTATATATTTACCTATAGGCGATGGAGAAAAATAAAATCAGGTAAAATGTGAGGCTTAAACTGAGTTTTAAAAAGACTCCAAATACGCTATCTTTGTCCATTGTATACGATTCAGCATCTTTTTGGGCATTGCCTCTAAAGTCTAAAATCTACATTGTTGAAACTATTCATATTGATATTGTTGATTCAGGTCTATCAACCCGAATTTTGATTCTGTTCAACAATCGGAAGTATTAAAAGCCTTATCCAAATTATGTTATTAACACTGACTGACACTACCAAACCGTCATGACACCTTGTTATTCATATATGTTCATTGACGCATCTATGCAGTGAGTTTCCAATTACTTGTGTGCAAAGAATGGATTACCAATATAGTTAATCTTTATATTGTGATAAATTCATTTGATTTGCTAGATGTGTAAGCTGACATTACGTGTTAAATGCATATTATAAATACTTGACAATGACAATGTACTCTATTAGTTATATCTTCAACTAGGGTCCATTATTATATCAGTGTCGAAAATTGGGAGCTGACATTTAGAGGTCAAACATATGTATCAAGTCTTTTTTCACGATGATATCGACGTTTTCCCCACTGTGGTGCCACATTAATATTGCATTTATATATTGTTTGCACCTCTGATATTTAATCGTCTGTGCCTTTGCCTCCATTTGAAATAATCTGTGGCATTTATGACAATTAGAACTTTATAACTAGTATGTTTCTGAAATGTCCTTCTGGGAAGCTACTCAAGATCTAATTCTCAGGCGGATCATCACAATATGTAATTTTATTCTGTACTGAATCCCGAATACCTCAAAATAGCTGGAACACGATGCCCAGTACAACTGATGTTTATTAATTTTGCGGAAATATTTGGTGATTAAAGTTGTTATTGATGTGACTATATTGTTGGTCGTCATCAATTTGTGATGAACGATAAATGCATAGTAGACTGTACTTCTACCAACCATACATGTTTTGATAAATTTTGAAGGCAGTCGAACTATTGTTGCATCATCATATTTAGAGTATTATTGACATTTACTTTGTTCAAATATATATAGAAGAACTTATAATTGTTTAATGTGAACCTGAGTTTCATTTACTTTGAAATGTAGTTTGTATAAGCTGTCTACATTGCAATATCACTGTTAATTTCCCAACTAAGATATTGCCTACATAGCCGACTACTTTCAATGTTAATGTTAAATATTAAGATCATTAAAATCTTGGTCTTCATCAAGGATATGTTTGCCATGTTTCTCGTTATAATTTTACTAACATATCTTGTCTAATTATAATCCAGATTCTTTTAGGATTTAACTTTTGTCCTACGTTCTGACTTTTCTTTTGTGTCGTAGTTTCTTATATAATCTTGCTTTTTGAAGAAAAAAATATTCATTCCTGTTATACAATCTGAAGCACTAATCAGTCTTTATTGTTGTGTTCGGTGTTTGATTTTAGATTTACTTACTGAATGAAACTATTATTTACTGGAAATATAAACTGCTCTTAAATAATATTTTAAATAGACTTAATAAGTAGTAACTAGAGTTAATTCAGAGATGAACATATTGAATTATATTACTGAGACAATGGAAACCTTTTAATACATCATCAATTATCAGGCTACATGTACATTAGTACATTCAAGAGTACAAGCGCATTAACGCTTTCAGCACTGGAACTTATTTCGAACACCACTGAAATTTAGCTCGAACGTTATGCATTAGGACATGTGATAGAACTGTTTGGACTTGTGGGGATTTAATTTGCAATGCTAAGATTTCTTTTCAACTTTTAACTTTCTGTTCTAGAGAAATAAATTATTTCTTTAATTCTGCAAAGCGCATTGGTTTTCTATTTCTAATTAATTAGTTTAAGACCATAGAGTCGTAAGACTTGTATGTATCATTTTATTATTTAAATACGATGCTTATGAACGCATGTTTTCCTGTGTAGTAACAATGCATATTTAAATTCCCTATTTATTGAATAGGCTTTTTAGAACATTTATTATCGAATCTTGTTTTCTTTCCAATTAGCTATGTTTATACGATAATACTATATTAATATTATACAATGTATGTTAACTAAATAATTTGCTCTGTTGCAAAATTGAAATTTGTTTAGGTTAGACCTACTCACGTGGAGTTTCAAGCGATATGCCAAAGCCGCAATAATGTAAGTACTCACATATGCAACAGAATAACAATGTTCAATACGTAATTTAAAGATGTACTTGGTTATTATATTTGTTATCAGCAACTGTAGCGCATCTGAATTGTTTTTAATGTTAATTATATTATTTTTATTTTTATTATTATTATTATTATTATTATTATTATTATTGCTATTATGGTTATTGTTGTGTTTATCAATACAGTACCATTGCAATCGTTTTAATACTGCTACTTCTTCTTCTACTACTACTACTACTACTACTACTACTACTACTAATAATAATAATAATAATAATAATAATATAATACTGATATTGTTATTATTATTATTATTATTATTAACAATATTGATAATAATAAAAATATAGTTTAAACCCGTTATAACGCAGAAATACATCATGATATAAGCGGGATCGCGTAAACAATTTCGAAAACATTCCCCGTAGAAAACGTGTATTGAAATTTCAATGTCATCAGTTTCAACTAACCTTTTGGTGACCTCATGTTAGAGACTAATAATCGGCTTTTCCGAGAGCATGTAATTAGGTTGTTAAATATAGACTCTACCTTAAATAAAAATGGGAGCTACGCTGTATCGCCTTTGCGACGATTTTACCCCAACCCCTTGTATGTAGGTATAAGTAACTATAACTTGTGATTCTGACTGGCCTTGTACATGTATAAATTGTATGTCTGCCTGACCCAGCTGTGATGTTCAAATTGTTCTAAAAGTTAGCTAATCCCCTTACGTAAGATGGTCTTTGTTAGCTCTCGAGGGGAGAGGAGACTGTGTCCATCGCGGACGGGTGACGTAACCACATCAAAGGACAGGACAGCGCTAAATAAGAAGACTGTAACAATTGATAGGCACACAGACAGACATTCGGATGATTGACAGTCGAACGAATGACCAGAGTCGATCGCCCTCCAATCGAAATGCGATGTGGGTGGGACTTTATTCGAAAAGTTTTAGATAAAACCCAATGTTTAGTAGGAATTAGTCAGTTGCTACAAGAATTGAGAAGAGAGTAGAACTCCGTACGGCCAGACGAAAATTGGTGGCAGACTCAGATTTTGGAAATCAAGAAAATCTTAAGATAGCTTCAAAGGTCAGTGTGATTTTTGTTTGATTTCTGCTTGATACGTCTGCGGAATGGAAGGATTCTCGTATGTATATTCATTTTACTTGTATTGTAGTATGAATAGTTAATTATGATATTAATATTTTGCATCTTTCGTGATGTTTGTTAGTACCTTTGCTTGCAATTGATTATGATGTAAATTCGTTGCATCTTCTTCATGATATTATATTACCCCCTTATTTTGTGAGGTAAAATGTTGCTCTTCTTTTGTTAGTAATAGGTGTGCATATTATTTCGTGAAGAATTGTATTGTTTGCTAGCTGCTATAAGAATTAATATTATAATTCTTTGTGTAGGTATATTATGGTAGACTAGCACTTTGTTTACGTAATGATATTTTGCCATTGAGTTAACGGATTTCCGTTATAGCAATTTGAATGTGAATATTGTGGATTCGGTACGCTTGTGTAGGACATATATATAAATATATAGATAGTCATATTACTAATAGTAGTAATATTATAATACAATGATATTTGAAATATTTGTATGTATATACTGATAGGGCTCAGTATGTAGATGTTTGAATTCTTTGTGAGATTGTGTTGTGGCGCCATTTTGTAAGCGGCGGAAGCGTATGGGAATTTCGATGTGTGCGCATGCGTGACCAAAAATGTTCCGCCTTAAACTGATGGTTCAATTCAGTGACTTAGTGTGAGGTAATATTCATCACCCAATGCTAATGCATTATACCTTTCAACAGGAAGCTTTCGGGTGACGTTGAGAAATTTCGGGTGACTTTGAGAGAATTCCGGGTGACGTTGAGAGAATTCCGGGGGAATTCCGGATGACGTGGAGAGAATTCCGAGTGAATTTGAGAGATACCGAGTGAATTTCGGGTGACCTCAAGAGATACCGTAGAAGAGGAAACGGAAGTAAAGATAGAAGAGGAAACGGAAGTAGAGATAGAAGAGGAAACGGAAGTAGAGGAATCGGAAGGAGAGAAAGACGAAAGGAGACTTATTTAGATGAGTAACACTCAAGAAGGGAAAATATTCCTCACACTGAAATCAAATGATGATCTAGGGATCATTGGGTCAAGAGTGACATTGATTGCTTAATATCTTTAAAATTTTCATTTATTAAATTGTTGTTTAAATTTCATCTTTGTATTTCTTTTAATTTAACTGTCTGCATTGCTGACTGGGGGCTCGTAGCCATATATAATATATTGTCCAGAAGTAAACATTCTGAAAGCGGACCAGGGGAGCTTCCTCATAATTCTGTAAAGTCTATAGGAAGAACCCCACCCCTACTAAACGACACTTCACAGCCTTATACGGAATCGCGCTATAACGATTTACGTTACAACGGGTTTTACCCTAAATTATAATAATAATAATAATAATAATAATAATAATAATAATAATAATAATAATATTTACTAGTGGAATTGGTGGAAGTGGTCGCAGAAGTATTAGTAGTTACAGTAGGATATACTGCATCATCACTGCATCATGACTCTTATGTGCGTCAATAATCGTAAAGGTTAATACAGTTAATTAAGAGAGTGTTTCATTTTGGATGGCTGCTAGTTATATTTATCACAATTTATATCACGCAAATTACTAGCAAATAGATTCAATTGATGTTCAAAATTATTTTTCATTTTACTATTACATCAAATAAAAACACACACACACACACACACACACACACAATACACATGGATACATATTTGCATTTTTGTATGTTTATAACACTGGTCCGTTGCCAAAGTAGTCTGCATCGGATTCTGGAGGTTTGGGGTTCGAACCACGGCCAAATCAAACCAAAGACTTATAAAAAGTGGCACTTGTAGCTATCTAGTTTGGCGCTCAACATTAATAGGTTAGTGTTAGGACTGGTCGGCCTGATGTCAACATAACGCGACAGGGTGGGGCACGATGTTGCATATCTGAAGAATGATACCCCATTTCAAGACATCACAATAAACTGCCACACTGTATAGATCATAGTGACCTAGGGTGACCTTTCTAACGCTACGGTAACAATCTAAATCACAAGCACTCGTAAACATTTATGTTTGTATATCTATATATCTTTCGTTTTACAGTCAGATGATGCGGAGGGATATTTGGAGGTTCGCCAAGTGATAAATGTAGGTATTGCCTGATGTAACAATATTTGACAGAGTCGAAGCTTGAAAAAGGTCGTCCTTAGAAATTAGGCCTCACTTCATATTTTAAGTACAACATTCATCATATATTATCATCAATGACTAGCACGAATTGTGTGGAATCTTAATAAAACTTTATACAGTCAATACTCATTAGTTCTGATCTTATTGTAATATGGAATTAATGTTTATAGCATCAAATAAAAATAGCAAATTAATTACTCAGGGTAACAACTATTTAGTATGGATTGTTGACATGAGTTATATGTGCAGCTTTTGACTTCATAAATACAAATGTACTTAAATTAGTATTTAGAATAATTATATATCTACTGTTATGCCATATCCAGTTTTTATACTTAACCTACATGCAAATGCTCTGTCCGAGGTGCCGTATTCAGGAATACTCTTTATTAAATAACACTGAAACATATAAAAGTTATGGAAAAGTCAAGATTGCATTATTGTAAGACTAAAAACGAAAACAATGGATTTTTTAAGACTGTCTACTCAACACATATACACATCAATGCTAAATACACTATGTTTATTATCTTATCAGTACAGTCTGAAACTGCCATGCATTTTGTTGTTTACTATTTTATTAAGCAATCTTATTAGCGGATGGTAATTTGCGAAACAATAGTTAAACTTAGGCGTTTAGTATACTGATAATATATTTGGATAGCCTATTTTAAAATAAATGTTCTGATATTTTTATTGTTATGATGAGTACGTTCCAAACATGGTTTCTTGTTCTGTAACGTTTGCAATTCATAGTTTATATGTGAAAATGGGCTCTGAATGTGTAGCTTCTTCAGGATGACTATTAGAAGATAAAATCGTACCAGTCAATTTCAAGATTTTAAAATCTTGGTCTATTACGAGTTCAATGCATACAATAATTAATGGACAAAAACAACGTGCTCTATTAGGTATATCTTCAACTGGAGTCCATTATTATCTCAACAAGTGTCGAACAATCTCAGCTGGCTTTCAGAGGTCAAACATTTGTATTATCTCTTTTTTGACCATGATATCGATATTTTCTCCACTGTGGTAGAACATTAATCTTGCATTTATATATTTTTTGCACCTCTGATATGTAATCGTCTATGTCTTTGCCTCCATTTGTAATAATCTGTGCTATTTATGACAATTTAGAACGTTATAACTAGTATGATTGCGAAATGTTTTTCTTGGAAGCTACTCAAGATGAAATTCGCAGGCGGATCATCACAATATGTCATTTTATTCTGTACTGAATCCCGAATACCTCAAAATAGCTGGAACACGAGCCCCAATTCAACTGATGTTTATTAATTTGGGGAACTATTTGGTGATTAAAGCTGTTATTGATGTGACTATATTGTTGCTCGTCATCAATTTGTGAGGAACAATAAATGCAGTGATATTAGACTGTACTTCCCCCAACCATACATGTTTTGATAAATTTTGAAGGCAGTCGAACTATTGTTGCATCATCATATTAAGAGTATCATTGACCTTACGTTGTTCAAATATGTATAGAAAAACTTTTAATCGTTTAATCTGTATCTGAGTTACATTTACTTTGAAATGTACTTTGTATCAGCTGTCTACATTGCAATATCACTGTTAATTTCCCAACTAAGATATTGCCTACATAGTTGACTACTTTTATTGTTAATGCTAAATATTAAGATCATTAAAATCTTGGTCTTCATCAAGAATATGTTTGTCATGTTTCTCGTTATAATTTTACTAACATATCTTGTCTAATTATAATCCAGATTCTCCAGTCATGTTTCTCGGTATAATTTTAGTAACAGACCTTGTCCAATTATAACTCAGATTGTTTTAGAATTTAACTTTTGTCCTACTTTCTGGCTTTTCTTTTGTGTCTTAGTTTCTTATATAATCTTGCTTTTTGAAAAAAGTATTTATTCATTCCTGCGATTAAATCTGAAGCAAGAATTAGCCTTTTTGTTGTGTTCGGTGTGTGATTATAAATTTACTTGTTTCATCAAAGGAATTTTTACTGGAAATATAAACTGCTCTTAAATAATATTTTTAAAAGACTTAAGAAGTAGTAACTAGAGTTAATTCAGAGATGAACATATTGAAATATATTACTGAGTCATTGGAAAACTTTTTATACATCATCATATATCAGGCTACATGTACATTAGTACATTCAAGAGTAGAAGCGCATTAACGCTTTCAGCACTGAGTCTTATTTCGAACAGAACTGAAATTTAGATCGATCTTAATGCATTAGGAAATGTGATAAACTGTTTGGACTTGAATGGATTTAATTTGCAATACTATGAGTTCTTTTTAACTTTTAACTTTCTATTCTAGAGAAAAAAATTATTCATTCAATTGTAGTGACCTAGTGATCTTTCTAACACTACGGTAACAATCTAACTCACAAGCACTCGTAAACGTTTATGTTTATATATCTAAATATATTTTTCGTTTAACAGTCAGATGATTCTAATGGATATTTGAAGCTTTCTCAAGTGATAAATGTAAGTATTGTCTGATGTATTAATATCGGACAGAGCCGAAGCTTGAAAAAAGTCGTCCTTATAGACCTCACTTCATATTTTAAGTACAACAATCATCATATATTATAATCAATGACTAGCACGAATTATGTTGAATCTTGACAAAACTTTATTCAGTCAATACTCATAAGTTCTGATCTCATTGTAATATGGAGTATATGTTTATAGCATCAAATAAAAATAGCAAATTAATTACTCAGTGTAACAACTAGTATGGATTGTTGACATGCGTTGTCTGTGCAGCTTTTGTTATCATAAATGAAAATGTACTTAAATTAGTGGTAAGGATAATTATATTTTTATACCATACCCAGTTTTTATACTTAACACACATGCAAAGTCTCTGTCCTGGGCTGCGGTATTTAGAAATACTCTATGCGAAATAGCACTGCAACATATAGTAGTTATGGAAAAAGTCAAGATCGCATTATTGAAAGATTAAAACAAACACAATGCATTGTTTAAGACTGTCAACTCAACACATATCCACATAAATGCAAAATACAATATGCCTATTATCGTATGATGCATTTTGATGTTTGACATTTTTAAAAATAGCTCATCCTATTAACGGAAGGTAAATGCGAAACAATAGTTCCATGGAAACGTTTAGTATAATTATAAAGTGTTTGGCCAACCTTCGAAATAAATGTCAACAAATAATTACTGTTATGATGAGTACGTTACAAACATGTTTCTCTTCTGTAACGTTTCCTTGTCATCGTTTCCAAGTGTATTTATTTTAACATTTTAATCTTCATCTCATTACAGACCGAGCGTGATGAAAAAGATGGATACTTGCATTCCATGCCGCAAGTACGTTAGCCATGGTTATAGAATTGATCTCATTCTGATTAAGAGAAGAAATTTAAGACTCTCACTGCTAATGCTAGTTAAATTAGTTTACAGAAGCAATTAGCTTCTTAATGTAGACATTTTCACTTTTTCGATCATTTATTATTCATCATTTATATATCTCGATAAAATATATTTCAAAGAATACGTATTTGGAAAAAAATTACGTAACTACTATACATAATTTAGGGAAGGTGATTGTGACGATTTTGTTGACGACAATGATGATAAGCTGGGTAATAATAATAATGATCAATTATCTGGTGTATGTTATTTCGCCAAAGTTTAGGAACAACGACGCACCTAAGACATTAAAAAGAACGCACATTTCTCAAAAAATAAATAATTATATTCTAGTCATTTTGAGGTCCACTTGATTCCATGATTATAGTCAACTTAAGAATCAAGATTTCTTTTATTGATATGTGATTCTTAATAATGAAGATGTAGCTTGAACTGAAATACACACACAAAGGCACAAACAGACACACACACACATATATACGTACATACATACATACATACATACATACATACATACATACATACATACATACATACATACATACATACATACATACATACATACATACATACATAACAATTTAATTATATAAGTCATACAACGAAAATTTTAAATGAACGTACATTATTGTATGAATCAATTCCCAAAGAGTAGTAAACGTTATTACACAAGTCCATTGGTATAGTGATCCAAAATGATTTATAATGGTGCTGCGTATAATTTATAATCTTGAATGTGCTGATGTACTAATACTTTCGATCTTGTAGATATACTCACAGTAAACTACATGACAATAGATTCATAAAGATTGAACTTAAATGCAAATACGTATCATGGTAACAACCATGTAGTTAATAGAGGAGGTAAAAAAAAAATGGTACGGAACTCAAATGGAAGTAAACATATTTAAACAAATGACAATAATCCAGCACGAGCAAAACTACTACCCTCAGTTACGGACAAAGGTCAAGCACAACATATACTATATGGAGTCTGCTATTGCAACAGCATCGATGGAACTTCGTGAATTATGAATGTCTAATTATTTCTGGTCATATTAAACTATTTATATGTTTCTGATTTCAGGCCAGTGACAAATACCTCATGGAGGATGTGAGTGACATTAGATTGTTTCTTTGCGGTATCATGTGACTCTGTTTAGATGTGAACTGAGTCTTGTTTATTTTAACATCTTGTCTTACATTAATCAAGCAGTATGTGCATGAACACTTAATCATTAATCATTCTTTAATTTCTGTGCCTTACCTAAATTTAGATATCCTGATAACCTACTCAGAACTTGAAAAATCAGTACTATGTAGCCTATACTTCCGGTAAACGTGATTCAGAGGAAATCTGGTTTGCAATGTTAGTGTTTGTTGCTTTAAGTTAGTCTGAATCTAAAGTGAAATATTGTTCTGATAAAATCAAATTATGCTCATTGATGCACGCCGAGTATGTAAAATGTATATTTTCATCAAATATTAACTTTATTTGATGACGATGCAAATTGTATCCGTCTCAAATTGAACACAATATAGCCATACAAGAATATGCAAATACACCATTTAATGTGTTTCATTGTGTGATGCACGAATAATCTGCATTTGAAACATCGTATTTGAAATCTGAAACAATACACAATTTATATATACAAATGTCATGAATTATGTCAAATATTTTTTGTATTATAGAATGATCATTTTCTTAACCTCTCAGCACAAATCAAGTAATTGTTCTTTCACTGTTCAGGAACTAACGCTACAATTTAATGAAAACGGCAACCTTCTTGACATGCATGGTTATCTCAAGCTTTATGATGTTGAACCAAGTGGTCTCACTAAGGTAAATAGCAATTTCTTTGTTACGCTTATACTTTGCATAGTTTTTGTTTAATAATACCAATACATGGTGAGATTGTCATTCAATAGCGTGAATTTGTTCGCAATTGTCGTAGTAGTAATAGTAAGATTAGTAGAAGTAATGGCAGTAATATAAAATGTTTTTGTTCTTGTTTTGAGAGAACAAGACACAGTAGTAGTAGTAGTAGCAATAGTACAATTATTAGTGAGAAAGAGTATGATGAGGATTATATAATTGAATCAGTATACATATTGTACTTTAGATGCACACCTTACATAAAATATGAATGCTTCACTAACATTACATTTATCCATTTCTTTTGGCATGTGAATCATTAAGGTACAATATTTCTAACTCAATATATGCATATCTAAATCAGTGTATAAATCTCAAAGAGACAGATATTTTTTGGCCAATTTTAGATGAACGATTCTTAATTGTATCTTCTGTGGGTGGGGACTGGTTAGATAGTATTGAAAGCCAAAGCCTATATTACTGTTTAGATCAGTGAAAGTGCATACATTCATCTAGTCATGTCATCGATTACAATCGAAGTATTAAAAGACATAACAGGTCATGCTCGTATTACCGAAAACACGATATAATACTGTCAAAATGCTTATTCGTTAAGTCGAAATATTATATGCTCCTTTGCAAAATACATTTTATTTCAGACAAAGAAAGTTGTCAAGTGTATTCCAAAGGTAATCGACATTTAGTATACTCTTCCATAATTACTTACAACAATGTTGCAGCTCTAATTGTATCTTAATCGCATCTATCTACACCATTGGTTTCCAAAAGGTATGAAAGTTCAAACAGTTTTCATTTTGTACATACTACATATACATAAGTCAAAAAGTTAAATAAAGACATGGCATGAATATTCATTTAAACAACGGATAATGCAAACATTCGGAGATGTCTGACTGATTGGCTCTGTCAAAACACCGTGCTAGCACATATGTAACTACGTAAATTGCACATATGTAACTCCGTAGATCTCGCGCTTTTGCAGATATATAAGTGGTATTTAACATGCAAATAAGTGTTTTTAAGCTAAAAATATTTAGCAATTTCTACATTAGCCCATAATTCTGTCAATCTGAAAATAAAATCAACAGAGAAATCTGTACCAAGTCTGTCAAAACCCTACCTAAAAATAGGAATTTATATAATTCACGCTCATACGTGTTACAGGAGCATATGCAAATATCGTATATAGACGTTTCACCTCTGTGTAATAATAAAATCGTTACTTTCAATAGGAAAGTTACGAACAATCGAAACGAAGCTATCGAAGGATGAAACAAAGCATCTCCGTTTTGGTTGGACTCGTACTTGTGACACTCTGCTTATTTCTGTTGACGTTGTTTGGCATTTTGAATGGAAAAGGTATGTAAATGAGTAAATATTGTGATATAATTCTAGTCATACGATCTGTCATTTGTGTCATAATTTCACTGCCATATATATCATTTATATATATATATATATATATATATATATATATATATATATATATATATAATAATAATAATAACTACACCCAAATATAAGCAAATACACTGCATAAAAATACATATATGTCAAGTGTTCGTTGGTTTCGTCCCTCTGTAGATATAAACGATGAAAGAGGTACTTGCAAATGTTACATTTAATTAGTATGTGTTAGTATAACTTGTATTTTATGAATCGTCCATAACTACTGTTATTATTATTATTTCCAGTTTGCCCTCCACCACCACTACCACTACCTCGTAAGTACATTATGAAATACTATGTATTAAGCACAAATACATAACTGTCATTTTGGAATTTAATTTTATTTGCTCAGTGGGTTGCTAAATAACTTTTCCATACTAAATATGTGCAACGGTGTCTGTTCCGCCAACAAGAAAGAACATAATTTTATTATCTTATAGATATGTTTTAAATAACGTAAATCCAAACCATCAATCTGCAAGCAGAACAAAACAAATTGCAATATATTATTTTTGAAAAAAATGTCGATTTATCGCTAAAGCAAATTAAGAATCAAATATTACTTCACAAATTGGAAGAAATGATCTTCATTAACCATGTTAAGCGATAGCTAGCAGTCATCATCAAAGATATAATGATTCGTGCAGTCATTCTGATAATGTAAATTAAAGGTCGTGGAATATTAATAGAATCATGATTGCTACACATAATACAAGAAATAAAAGATATATATATATATATATATATATATATATATATATATATATATATATATATATATATATATATATATATATATATATGAAGTTGCAGTTAAAATTATACAGTGGATTATGATATTGATGTTTGATTAATACGGTAACATCATTTGTAAAACGAAACAGGTACATGATTTAAGGTTTTCAACTAGCACTTCGTCCTAATTATCCTATAGTTCTAGTTTATAGCATTCAGATAATTTGGAAATACGTGCATATATTCACACTCTATTATAGTCTGGATTTAACAAAGCAAGCAGAACACTCTTGAATATGAATTGTATTGATTGATGTTGAATCGACATATAACTCTTTTACCATGATCAAAAATATAACGGTATACTCGAGTAAAAAAACGATTTAACGTGAAATTATGTGTTAGTTGATATGATCTATGTTTATAATAAATTTCACCAGACGCATATTTTTTTTGTGAATCCCGTTTGAAATGGTGCTATATTATAGATATTAGCAACAGTAAAAAATAATAATGCATTAGACCAGTATTTCCATGACTTGACTGATATTTTGTTAGACATTTTATTTTCTCTTATTTGAAATATTTTTAATGAGAGGGAACATGATTGTTTGTCTCATAAGATATTTAACTTTAGTTCCAGCTCTCGATATTCCTTTGAAATACACGTATTCAATGGGCGAAAATGCTACGATCAGATATGTACTGCCAACACGTTTTAGCAACTCCAGCATTTATGTGGACCTGCACAGAACCAGGGTTACAAATCAAGATGAAAGACTTTTGCAAGTAGAAAGTGTTAATAAATCGAACACAGTCAGCATCGAATCAGGACGAGTATTAGCCATGCTTACAAGATCAGACGGATTGATTGACATAACAATTAAGATACAGGGAACGCACTGTCATGACCATGGATATATTGTTTTTAATGTCTCTGGAATACTTATTGTTAACGTTCAACTAGAAGTAACGGGTAATCATTGCCTTCACAATATAAATGCATTATATACAATTTAATGATGTAGATTAAACAGTGCTATTTTTAAAGAATATATTTTATGTTCAAATTAAATACTTTCGTTTAGACGTCAGAGAGAGAAACCAATCCTAGTTTGTAATAGTATAATAAGATATAAAATTGATCTTACGATACTGATGCCCCATTTATTTTCCTAGTTGCAAGCTTCATCATATTATCGTAATTTTTCTAAAGTGCTAATCCAGTACAAGATAATCTTGAATAACAGTGTATTGATCTATGTCGCAAGATCCATTGAAATATGTAATGAATATTGAATCAAATATGAACTCGATGAATAAATGATCTACAAATGTGGCAAAATAATGAAATCAAGAAATCAATACTAGTTAATAATTTTAATAATAATAATAATAATAATAATAATAATAATAATAGTTGCAAATATATTTTAACTTTTAGCACCTGTCCAAGAATGTCCACATACAGCTGCGTTTACATGGAACGCAATCGAATTCATAAACTGTTCTGCATGTATCGGTAATGCCAAGTGGAACGTGACATGGTATCGTGACAGAAACGGTACATATGTACCTATTCCGGAAACAAACGACAGTAATGCTTTAACTCCCTTACCGTTGGCAAATGTCCTGGAGGAGAGAGTAGTGTCTACGGTGGAATATTATTTAGGTGTTATAATCTTCAAACTCGTGATACGACGTACATTTTGCTCTGACAGTGGCATTTTCAAGGTCTCAATTCTTCCAGAGAGTAAAGAACAAAATGTTACAATTACAGTACACGGTGAGGTTTCATATATTGCAATGCACATTAGTTATGGCGTAAATGTTTTAAAATGCAACTCCAAAAAACATTTGCACAATACCTTTTTAAATAGATTACTAGAATCACTGCCATATATAATGAACCAACGGCCAATACTCTCATAAGAGAATGCCTAATTTGCTATGTAACACATGGTTATATCATGTCATAATTGAGCATTAGGACTGAGAAAACAACTTCATGCGTATGGTTATATGTAATATTTTTATTTCGGAATACAGTTTGCCAATATAACGAACCTTCTAAACGGGTGCAAAGTTATCTGCGTGTATAACAGTTTAATTCGTGTACCTTGTAAATAGTGTATAAAGTAAACCAATTACCTTCAATACTGTTGCGGATTCCATCACATTAGAAGATATACATTCATTGCATCATTGAAATATACTCCAAATAAACTTTAATATTGAGATCAATGACATTACATTATAGTATAGTGTCATTGTCTTATAGTAAGCGAAGCTTTCATTCTGCAGATCAGTATGACTTCGAATCTTTCCGAGCAATTTAAAATAGATCAATGAGCTTGGTTCGATAACATCCAAAAAAGGATAAAATGACAAATTGAAAGTATTATGAACTCACTTAAAATACAAATGTTAATGGGATCAATGTTGTAATGAAAATTTGGTTTAGGATAGTCGGGTGAAAAAGTCAATATATTGGGTATACATGTGAAAAAAGTGACAAGTTACCTGAAAGATTGACAATCTCTTCTAGATATCGACTTAAGTGTCCTACTGATTTGGCTAATACGGTTTGACATCGTACTGAATTGAATAATATGAAATATAAGGTCAGGGAGAAATATGACTATTTTGTTTTTTATACGTTCATCTTTTCTCTATTTTCTGGTGAGGTATTCTATATTATATTCGAAAAACAACGTTTCGAAATGTAAATCGCACATCTATATTCATCTACTTTGTATACAATAACACTCATTATGAAAACAAAAGCTATAACTGCCTTCATAGCTCCACAGAGCATTAAACATTTAACCCCGTTTATCATTGATAATTCTTTTCAAATGGATAATATGTTGCTATAGTAAGCACTAGTGGAAATATTGGTTCATTTGCAGAGATAAAATTAATCATCGTGAATATGGTAAATTATCAATTAACAAATTACATTCTAAGCAAGATATGTTTCCTTTTTTCAAGGATATTTAGAATCGTGTACACCAAGGATGGAGATGACGCTAATACTGCAGATGAGCAAAACGTGTAGCTTATGCATTGGTGAAACAAGCGATGTGTCAAATTTGACCATAACAAGGACAGTTCCTGAAACTTTCAATATAGTGACAACACAGATAGTGGAAAGGGAAGGGAATACCAAATTTTCCAGAGACTCTTTGATGATTGAAACAAATCTGATTTCTGGATTGTTGAATATCTTATTTAAATGGTCTAGAGTTCAGTGTACCGATGAAAGCAACTACCAAATCGTGGCGGTTGGACAATATGGTGTATATCATCGAAATATCAATATATCTATAGACGGTATGTGACTATTTAGCCTATACTATCTAGTTCTTGAAGAAAAAATTATTCTTCTTCTTAATAATTTGAATAACAGTTAGTATATGCAATACATATTTTTAAGAAGATTATTACATTTATTATTTGATATAATGTAAATGTTTTACTGCTTTAATGTGTTTTGTGTTGGAGAAATATTGCCACAGTAAGTAATATATGTAAGAACACAATTATGATAATTGTAATCAGTTAAAGATGAGATGTGTTTCAATGTGTTGTTTGTTTTTAACGAATATAATTTATACAGGCGTGGAAGGTACGACGCACTGATACGGTTAAATCTTGATATTCGTTTAGCATGAATCCTAGATTTTAAATAATCTCAGCATATATACTTCTAGAGCTAGTATTTCTGAAACCACCTGCTATTACAAAAGGACGTGGAGGATTTGTAGAAGGATTCAACCTATCTCTGGCTTGCACTGTGCAAAACATGGGTTGCAAGATGCGTGAGCTCTATCTTTCCCTCCCGAACTCCAATACAACCTACGAATGCAAAAATATCAGCTTGGACAATGCAAATAGAAGCGATAGCTACAAGTGCAGCCTGACATGGACGGAGTTTAATATCTCAAGTGGCCTCAACGGCACAACTTTCTACTGTGGATACAATTACACACACTATAACGGAACAGTATTCACGTTAGAAAGTAGTCTGACAATATTTGTAATACCTGGTAAGTATTACTTTACGAAAGGAAATTAAGATATTACAGGCAAATTTTTACCGATACACAAAACGGTGGATAAGAGTGTCGAAGCATCGTAAATTCTTAATTTCAATGTAACATGTTTATACTTGTACAAGACTCATTACAAGCTAGCAAGCTATGTAAAAAGAAACAAACTAAAAATAAACGCTGAGCAAATTTAATCCATCCTTTTCATAATGATTGAATATACAAAGAACAATGACTCGCTACAATTCATACATAAGGTTCCTATCTAAGTTATTATAGAGATAAAATAGACGAAATTATAGTAATAGCACCAATATTGACAGGATTATGTTATACCATTTAACTTGAACGATTCATTAAAAGTAGTATATTATAATATAATTTATATATGCAGGTAACACGTGTATCAACCTACCACTAGGATGTCAAATTCCTCATCCATTAGGTGGAGGATTCTTCATTGAATGTGACAGTCAGTATTCATCCAGACCCTGGGAATTGACTTGCCCGGTAAATCAGGTCTTTACGCCAGATCTACAACCATGCATAGGACGCTGTGGATAAGCAATGATAACTAAGTGCAACTATTCTGCCGATGAAATGTCGTTGCAAGGTTACTGCTAACGATAGAGGGCATGCAAATAAGTGCTCATAGGCGGACCTTTACCTTATCCAAACAGACTAACATAAACTAAAAAACATTAAATTATGTTAAATAATGACAGATATATCGTTGAAAAGAAGTAACTAGATGACTGTGCACGTGATATTTTAAATATCGCACGCTGTCCTACGTAACTTCAGCTGAAAATGTAATCTGGTCATGAAGACATTTTTTGCATTCATTTTCATAGATTTGATTATTATTAAATGTATCTAGCAAGTTATGTATCTTGTCAAGGGTAGGCTAACCTTTCAAACGTATCTCTATAACTATTATATATAATTCCAAATTACCTATAACATCTAGCTATTCATCTACCTAGAACACGAATACGATACAGTATGTATTTTAATATGCATTAATTGTTGCCTTTTCTCCATAATAATATGATATGTGTATCTATACTCTGTAACTGGTCTTCTACCACTATCACTTTAATGATCTATTTGAAAATGAGAGTTTATTTATCAGACAACATTATACATATCCAATATTTCAGTATGGTTATATATTAAATATTTAGAGCATTAGTAGAGGATATAAACATTTTTATTTGACGATTTTTGCCTTGGACAAGAGTCTGACATATATCCTGTTTCTATTATTGTATCGTATCTTTTGATATCAATGTTGCTTGCTTGGAAAATTACTTATTCCTACATTAACATCCAAAGTGTAATTAGTCGTACGGTTTTGTTACTTTTTTACGGATTTGTATACAAATGATTCACTGGAATTACAATGTCCTCCTTGATAATTCTGAGAGTATATCATTAATCTGGAGTTAGTATTAATTCAGTCTAAGCAATTTTGTATTCATTCTATTGTGATACATCCAACGACTGGTAACACATCAACACATTCTCCGTCATATGCAAACTAACACATGAAGGATTTTTAGGTACATCAAAACATTGAATGTTTGAAATGTTTTGGAACACCACTGTTATTCACTTGCAACTCTATTCATTTGGACATGTGAAATTATTGTAGTATTATTTGCTTCTTAATTCACATTATGAGTTTAAATATATACTGTATAAATCCATTGTTTTGTTTGATAGTACTAACCTTGCTGGTTGTCGCAATTGTATGTTAATTATAGACCGTATATTCATAATAGAACATTTAATATTATCACATCTTGGCAAAGTCTATACCTCAAATTCGGTACAACAAAGGACTAATCATGAAGTGGAAATGTATCTTGAAGGGTGATCAGTTGGTACTTGAGATATATGTAGAAACCTTTCGTAACTACGAATCAACTGGGCAGAACAATGTCGAACTAACAAAAGAAAAGATGCAGTTATTTGATGGATAGTGTTTAGCCAAGAAGGTTGGGAAAGACTAAGTTAACCTCAGAAAACTCATCTTAGTTGACGGGTTCAAGAATTGCGTCCATAGTAAAGTTAAAGATATCCTGATGAGCAAACATTCAAATATTTAAATATTGTCAACTGCGTCAACGGACTTGGTCTCATGAACGTAGATAGTCGGAACAGTGATGGAATTAGCAATAGAATGTTTTAATTTATCACTTGGCAGTAACCTAGTTTGAGATAAGGTAGTGTCTAATCCACTAGTAACTAATAAGACATGTTTGATCACAAGGTTGATCCTATTAAATGTGACATACCCGATTTATACTAGGTTGTGTACGTACCGGAGCTATGATAACGAAAGCTCTTGAGAAACGTGTTGATCATGTTATTATTCCCATAGCTGAGACATATATTGGTTAGTTTTATGATGAGGTCACAATTGCTTGATACTTTTGATCAGTCGTTAGTATTGATCACAGTAATACTGGTTTAGCTTCTCATTCTCTTTATTCTAATCAAAATGACTAAAGACAGTCTCTCATTGTCAAACAGGAACATATCCTGATATATATTGTATGTTTAAGATGGATATTTATAAAGTAGAAGATATACAAGAACATGTTTGTTATTTTATTTAAATAGGTGGACCTTATGAGAAAATGGAAACCACTTGAGGTACCCATTAGTAACGAGTAGTCCATGAGCGATACAATTGTTGCTCCTAAGCTGAATTGATTAGAAAATTGTATTCTAGTCCATGAATACCCATTGGCTGATCATTTTGACTTCAATAAAACATAACAAATATCACGATCCATTGATATTTATAGAAAATTAAAAGTGATTTTTGTAAATACTGTAGATCTTATTATGCTTGCCATATGATGCGAAAACTTAATCAAAAGATAACAAAGGTTCATCTGCTACCTAGCCCTGTATTTGACGACCTGTTCAGCAGCGAAATGGTAGTCTGTTTCGGTCCATTAGCTAAGACCAAGTCAAGCAACCAGTAATTGTTGACGATAATGTGTGTCCAAAAATATTTCAAAAGGCACATCCTTTAAAAGATTTAAAAAATAAAATTGATAGTAAAAATCTTTGATAAAGATAGTTTGCACAATTTAGCTGTCCCAAATCTGTATAATCTGATTACGGTCAAAATATAGGTCTGGAATTTGTCAGCAAATTATTCATACATCAGACAAACAGCAATTAAAATCCTCTGCCAATCACTCTGTCAAAGAGCTTTATATCTTCATTATCAACCTTTTATGAATATGATTCGTCATATTGTTTTATTACAGGCAAGACTAGGAGAAAATTATTCATTTATTGTTGTTTGTTGTTACGGAATAAGTTTATGAATCATACTGCCCGTGATCCATTGCCATTTGTAAAAGATATATTTCTATAAACTGACGATTAAGACATTAGTCTGTTGATTATGTTTTTGATTTCAATTAGACGTTCCCAAGATTTGTGAGGTACCACAAACTATTTTTCCTTCTTCTCAGCTTTAATAAAAATATGGTATGATACAGATAAAAAATAAAGACGTTTTTATTTAAATACATTATAGTAATATGTTGAAAGAGATAACATTTTAATTTTCTATACCCGTGGATGATTAGCAATGTATACATATAAAACGATTAGATGTACCTGTATAGACTTTAATAAAGCTTGTACTTTGGTTGTTTTAATACTTAAAGCGACACAGCAAATACTATATAGTCCACTGGCGGCAGCGCACTTGATTGAAAGCAATTCTTATGTATAACGGTGGTGTGCACAGTTTATGAATTGTCCCAGATGCATGCATCATCTAGAAAGAATGCTATTAGCTATTGTTTCTGGCCAGGAATAGTTGGGTCACATTACTTCCTCTGAATTATTAAGCATAGCACAAGCAAGATTAAAACAGTTCTTTATTTTAATGTGGTACTGTTGCTCTTTTGAACGGCTCAAAAGACCACAACAATCCAATAGTGTCAGATGTGTAACTATCTGAAACATCATAGTTTGTGTTTATTTCATATTATTCTAGACAAATGAAATTAGGTCATGTTAAGCAAATACATTTTTAAGTTTGTGCTTGTTCATTTGGATTGATCATCACATCATTTGTTCAGTGTCGTTAGAATTGAGTATGATCACATGTGCACATGTTATTGCTTTTTACAAGAAATATTTTCCTGTTTGAAATTGATTTGTATAGCATATTAAAACATATAAAACGCTTTAATTTGTTTTAATGTTCGCACGGAATTTGATACGACTATGTTCAATATGTATATGTGGTCAAAAATCTAGTCTCGATTTCGTTACTGCGTACAGCCTTACCAAGGGTAGTTTATTATTTTTTGGGCTTTTTAGTTATTTCGGCATAATGAGCGAACACTCAGCTCATGCTGCATGTACGAAATTGCCTGCAGTTTAAAGTACCTAGCTGCGCATATCTGTCACAGCTAGGGGTATATAAGGACGAAATTATAAGACAGAAATCACATTACGATGTAGTCTTGTCGGAAACGCTTCCATCCTAAACTGAGCAATCTATCAGCTAAAAGAGGTAACAATAGATTTAACTTTGTTCTCATTGCTATTTGTATTATGATAAAATTCATTGTTTTACATATTAGATGTTTAGTATTTATTATAAAATCTATTGAATAAATACATAGGTTAGGCAAGCGCCATTTTATCAGAAGTACTATATTTTGTTTCATTAGTTCTTTTGTATCTGAACATAATTGAGTTCAATTATACGCTGCATGCTTAACGTTAAATGCACAGGGATAATTATTTCATTTGCGCGCATGCGCTACATATATGTGTGAAAATACTTGACCGTGTCATATGTATTACACGGTTCGGTTGTTTTAATTTTAGCTGACGTAGTGTGGTGACGTGTTGTGCTGAAGTGGTGCAGTGTTGTGGTAACTGCGTGTGTGGTGCCATGTTGTGGTGACTACGTGCGTGGGCTTGTCTATGCTGACCGTGTAATGCCCGTGTGTGGCGCCTGTGTATGGTGCTTACGTATGCTGCATATATCTCGTCATATGGACGACGTATTATTTATTTAATATCTTCTTTGCAGTCTCGTTATATGAACGACACCTGCATAATTTCATTCTACACAAATCTCGCCCCATGAACGAGAACTTCAGAATTTAGGGTTCACGATTGCATATGTCTCGTCATATGGACGACGTATTAATTATTTAATATCTTCATTCTAGTCTCGTCATATTGACGACGCATTATCTTTTCATATTTGCATCTATCTCGTTATACGAACCTTTTAGATATATTCATATTTGTAAATTCATTCATATACTTCTTTTTTGTCATTACGTTACTGAAATTCATAGTTCCATGTTAGGAACATTTATTTAAATAGATTTTTCTTATATTTTGTAAAATATTGGTGTCAGAGTTGTTTTTTAAAATTGCGTTTATACAATAAACATCTTATTAACGCAGTTGTGTTCCGTGTCTTCACTAATCCAGTCCCGACTCGTTCTATCTTGTGACAAATGGTGTCAGAAGTGGGATTATAATTGGATTAGGCGAAGCACGGATTTTAAATTGCATAGGTCCTGATTGTGGTAAGTTTTGTTTTAAAGATATGTTTCAGATCAGAAGCTTCCTGACAAGACAAATCAGGCTGGTGAGTTAATACCTCACTCATATTCTGTTTTATATATACATATATACATATTGAATACATTGGGAGGAGTAATATACGGTTCGTTCACGTAATCCCAAGAATTGTATGTGTTATATGATAGTGCATTTAGGATTGGTTATCTTATCAACAGCATTCACCATGTCGTCACTCAAAGATCTAGTGGAGTTGGGCAAACAGTTTGGGTATGGGGGGGAGACCCTTAGAAATTTTGTTCAGGAGGAGCAGGCTCGGGAAAGGGATCAAAGGGTAAAGGAAAGGGATATAGAGAGAGAAAAGGTCGAAATACAAATTGCCTTTGAAAGGGAGAAAATGGTATTTAAGGAAACAAGGATTTGAGTTAGAAAAACAGGCAGAAAGGGAAAAGATAGAGTTAGAAAAGGAAAAGATAGAGTTAGAAAAACAGGCAAGGAAAGGATAGGATGGGAAAGGGATGCAGAAAGGGAAAGAATAGAACAAGTACGAGAACTTGAGGAAAGAAAGTCAGAAGGGGAGAAACGAGCAAAGTTACAAGCTATTGAGTTAGAAGACAGGAATATGGAAAAGGAACACAAAAGGAAATTTGAATTATTAGAGGCTAAGAAGGATGGGCAACACGATTCTAAGTTAAAAGGCCCTAAATTACCCCCATTTGATGATGACAAGGATAATTTAGATAGTTATCTACATAGGTTCGAGCGATATGCCACCATCCAGAAATGGCAAAGGGAAAATTGGGCGCTCCATCTCAGCGCATTGCTTAAAGGTAAAGCGCTAGATGTGTATTCGCGTATACCCGTAAATGACGCACTGAACTATGATACATTAAAAGAGGCACTCCTTAAAAGATATGAGCTGACGGAACAAGGGTTCCGTAAAAAATTTAAGTCGAGTAAGCCCGAAAAAGGTGAGACATTCGCCCAGTTTATATGTAGGACCGGAAATTATTTCCAACGGTGGATTGAATGTGGCAAGGTACAAAAAACATTCGAGGGTCTTACCGACTTTTTACTTAGGGACCAGTTGTTAGACATTTGTAGTAGGGAATTGTATTTATTCCTGAGGGAAAAGTCTTTAAGTAATGTATCCGATATGGCTACCCAAGCAGACTATTTTGCCGAAGCCCGAGGAGGAACCCAGAGTGTAATTTTAAGGGATAACAAGGGAGGTTATCAAGATCAGAGACTCAGGGAACCCGAGAAACTTGGAACCAATAAAGGTGGAAATTTTCAATCTGGGAAGGGTTCCTATCGTAGTGATAAACAATGTTTCACTTGTAAGGAATTTGGCCACATCACCCTCGATTGTCCGAAGAGGAAGAGTTTCGTCCCGAAAGTTGCGGTTGCTATCGAAAGCAGAGCGTGGTCAGGAGGCGGCAAGCGCGACGGTCTTTCTCGCGAAGGGTCTGAATCTAATAACGCGAGTAAGGTATACAATTCCCGATCGCGTGTGCAGGTCGGTCATGACGTTATCCAGTCCATCGGCACGTGTTTTTTTTCCAGAGGCGAGGGTGCCGACTGCTACAGGTACCGCCAACGGTCTAACATTCACTGTCTTACGCGACACCGGGTGCACGGGTGTTGTGGTAAAGCGAAGTCTCGTTAGGGAAGACCAAATGCTTGTTTGGAAATCCCATTGTATGTTGTTAAATAAAACAATCGATCACGTCCCCGTTGCCATAATAGAAATAGAGACGCTCTTTCTGAATGGGACTGTGGAAGCACTGTGCATGGAAAACCCTATATATGATTTAACCATAGGAAATGTCGAGGGATCCAGACTCCCAACCCTCTCTGATTTCCGGTTTCCCATCGTGCAAGCCGTCGAAACTAGAGCGCAGGCGGATAAAAAGCCGCTACTTAAATTGAAAGTTCCGGAAGCCGTAACCGATATCTCACGTGATGAGTTTACACGTGAGCAAAGTCAGGACGAGTCTTTAAGCGCACTCGCAGAGAGAATATTGTCGGGTACCGCGAAATGTTGTAAGGGCGGTGGGAGCTCTAAATTCGTACGTACCAAGGGTTTAATGTACAGAGAATTTAGCACGCGGGAGGGGGGAAAGTATCTCCAATTAGTTGTCCCTCAGAAATTCAGGTCACATGTATTAAGAGTAGCGCATGAGTCTAGTATGGCAGGTCATTTAGGCATGAGAAAAACAACAGACAGAGTTTTAAGAGAGTTTTATTGGCCTGGAGTAAACGGTGACGTAGCACGATTTTGTCGGTCGTGCGACGTTTGCCAAAAGACTGTGTCAAAGGGAAGAAATACCAGAGTACCTTTAGGTAAAATGCCTCTTATAGATACCCCATTTAAAAGGGTAGCCGTTGATATTGTGGGACCCATATTTCCTATTACAGATAGGAAAAACAGATCCTCACTCTAGTGGATTATGCTACTAGATACCCAGAAGCGATAGCATTACCATCAATTGAAACTGAACGCGTGGCTGAGGCACTTGTCGACATGTTCAGTAGGGTAGGGGTACCGGAGGTCTATCTTGTGACAAATGTCGTCGGGCAGATTATTGAAATAGCTATTTTAAGTGGTTTATACTTGTCTATGTTCCTTTAAGCATGTTATAGTGAACACATTGGTACATTATATTTGTGTGATTAAATGTAGTGCTAAAGTCATCGAATAGATCATATAACGCTACATCAAACTAGACATTAATGCATATTTATCTAATAGTTGTTACGTAATACAATGTTTTTCATCTATTTCGTATACCCATATACCTGCATTGTCTAATTTTAATTCTCTCATTAAGATTATTAGTAACATTGTAAGCCGTACTAAGCGATTAAGTCTAATATACTAGTTTGTTCTAACTGATGTTCAAGTTCTGAAAAGTGTAGCTGTCTGGACTATAATGTTTTTCAACAAATGTTACAGTTATATTCGTTTATTCTTGACTTTCTGTATTTGTTGGACTAAGAATGTTTGTTTTTGGTCGATGATTTTCAACACCTTTCTCTCTTTTGCATCTGTTTCTGGTGAAGATTTATCGATACATTCGACTGAACTTGTAGACTTTTGATTTCAACAGCTCATATTTTGGTATCTGCTGGCAACATCAACAATGATTACGCGTACTTGTATGGCACTGGTAATAAAGTTTGCCAGAGCGATTTTTTGTTCAACCACGTTCGGACTACCTTTTGAGTGACCTTTGCTGCACTGTCCAGACTTTTCATGGGGGCTTACCTCTTCATATTTCAATGTTGATCGTAGTATTTATATGATAATGTCGTTACTTTGTATCCCTTATTTGCACTAATATTATTTACTTTTAATGACAGCCGTCAAATGTAATTTTGGTTTTTAAACCTCTAATGATGACACATCATGATATTTGTTCTTCCACACCTGGTATCGCAGTCGTATCGTCATCAAATTATTGATAACATCCATGTGCGCTTTGACGTACATGGATATCGCTTAGTGCCTTATAAATTAAGCAAGGTAATGTTTGTAACACACATTATCTACACATTTTTCAGATGTTTTAACTGACGTTGTTCCTAGTTTCAAATCAAGTCCTATATCGAACAGTTTTTCCCACAGCCATACCCGGTAACTTTGTTAATACAATCGCGACCTCTTTCTATGTTCTATGTTTTGTTTCTTGTTTCTTTAAAGCAGTACTCTGTTTTTCTTATGTAAGCACGTAAATCCCTGCTCGTTCATATTTTTGTACTCCAGTTAGATTTGTGGTCCGTGTTTATGCGAGACATAATCCACAATATGAATCAGTGATTGTTTTATATAATTTACCATTCCGTAACATCAATATAAAGCAAGTTCGTAGATGGTTTCAGTAAAGACAAAACTTGACAAAAATCAAAGTTTGGAAAAACTTGGCTTTCGTTGTCACTGACTTGCGCGTAGACAACGCCACAAATATGGTGGTATATTTCCAAACGCAATTCATGTACTGATCATTGGGTCCGGTAGATAAGGTAAACACAACTGTTGTACAAAATCATTTATGATAGCGCTGCATTTGGATCGGTTGTACGTCATTATGCCATCGACTGATGACCAACAGTTGTATGGTATTTTAACAGATTTCCAAACATTGGACAGTGATAGTGATCACATTTGATTTCTTTCCACAATGGATGAATCATTTAAAACTAAACAATTTACTGAGTACAAATATTTTTCAGAAAAGAAAAATAAACTTACGGTTTTAAGAATCAATTCCAAAATTTATCCAAAAATAATTTATCTACTAGAGAAATTGTAAAAGTTCTAGTAATAAAATGTCCAAATTATTCTAAGTTCGAATTCCAGCGATGTATCCAATATGGAAGTCGATGTCACTAAATGAAATCAGTTCTTGTTAATAAAAATCTCTATGGGCACAATTCTTTTCCAGATAAATAATAAAATAATTCCTCTTGATCCAAACGAATTGACACAATTTCCAGTACAAGGTAATTTTTAATAACTCAAAATGACACAATATTCTAACAGTCCAATTTTCTTCTACTGAATAGCTCGCTCCAATACATAATTTATATAGCTGTTTTACGTAAACAAGGAAGGGTAGGGTGATATTCTAGAAACTATCAGAATAAATTTACGTTCAAAGAATCACGTACACACCTTATGACCCAACTAAAATAGAAAGATGTTTATACAAAAGCTCCATTTTGTCCTTGGAACCAACCAATTATTTTAAAAGTTTGTTTACAACTCTGAAACTAGGTCAAAAATGAGATCAACACCTGGTGTTCACTCTGTAAAGTAAAGGTCACCCTCCCTCCCCACCCCCGTCAATAAACGAATTTATATCTAACAAACAAACAAAAATAAAAATAAATATAAATGACTTATATCAAATATACGTAGCACCTTCCCTCATAAAATAAAAATAAAGATTTATGTGATAAAACTTTTCTTTTTACCACAAACCAATTTACACCTGAGGTTTAAAAAAAACTCGTATAAATTACAGTATATATATAAGATAATATTATACACTGGAAAGAGTTTCTGCTATTATATATTCTTACTTGTCCATGTCCCACAATATGTCCTAAAAAAAGACACACTAGTACGGCAGAACTCACTTTTAGATAAATGAACTGTCAAACATGCATCAGTGAGTCTGTCAAAGAATGTTCGAATTATTGTTAAATGTTCTATCCAGGTGTCGTAGATGATGACGTCATCTATATAGGCATCACAATTCTCTAAACCAGAGGTGATCATTTTTATGAGACGTTGAAATGTACGTGTTGGCCCTTTCATCCTGAATGGCATTACTTTATATTGGTAAAATCCATCTGGAGTCACAAATGCCGAGATTTCCTTTGTTCCTTCCGTTAACGGAATCTGTTAAAATCCTTTCAGAAGGTCAAATTTGGTGACATACTTGGCATTCCCGATTTTATCAATACAAACGTCAATTCTTGGTAATGGGAATGAAACTGTATTGTCACACTGTTCACCTTCCTATAATCATTGCACATACGGAAAGTTTTATCTGGTTTTGGAACAAGTATGCATGGTGAACTCCAATCACTTTTGCTGGGCTCAATAAAATCATTCTCCAGCAAAAATTGAATTTCCTTTTTTAAGCATTCCTGTTTGAGTGGATTCATCCTGTATGGATGTTGTTTAACAGGTTTGGAATTTACAATTTCAACGTCATGAAATATTGTGTTTGTCCTTGTAGGAACATCTGAAAATAAGTGCTCATATTCAAATAATAACTGTTTTAGTTCCTTTCTTTCTTGCACTTGTAAATGTGCAAGTTTCTGGTCTAGATCTTTCATAATTTCTGAACTACAAAGAACCGTCATTTCAATATCAATAGAATCTGATGATATTCCTTCACTGAGTGGGACAGGTACAACTAAATTAATTACAGGTTTAACATGGCTATCTCTTTCAGTATACTCTTTTAGCATGTTTATATGGCAAAGTTGTTTATGTTTGCGCCTCCCAGAAGTATTTATGATGTAATTTAAGTCATTAATTTTCTTGTGAACTGTGTAGGGACCATAATATTTGGCCTGAAGAGGATTTTCTGGCATTGGTAAGAGAGCCAGGACACAATCACCAGGCTGAAAGCTCGTTTCTAACGATTTTTTTTCATATCTTGATTTAATTTTAGATTGAGTAGAGTGCAGATTTGCTCTTGCGACCTCACAAGCCTTTGACAACTTGTATCTAAAATCGGAAACATAATCAAGAAGATTGATCTCAGTATCTTCATTAGAGAGAAGTTTCACTTTCAATAACTTCAATGGTCCACGTACAGTGTGTCCCAAAACCAGTTCAAAGGGACTGAAGCCTAAAGATTCTTAAACTGATTCTCTAACAGCAAACAATAGTAAATTAATGCCTTCATCCCAATCTGTATTCGTGTCAAAACAATATGATCGGATCATATTTTTCAAAGTCTGATGGAATCTTTCTAATGCCCCTTCACTCTAAAGGTGATAGGCAGAAGATTTGAATAGCTGAATGCCCAATTCATACATAACTTGTTGCAAAAATTCCAGACATAAAGTTTGAACCTTGATCAGATTGAACATATTTGGGAAGGTCATACTGAGTTAAAAATCTTTATCAAAGATTGTACTATCGTTTTAGACTTTATATTCCTCAAAGGAATTGCCTCTGGATACCTTGTTGACGCACACATGGTCAGCAGGTATTGGTTACCTGACTTGGTCTTGGGTAAGAGACCTATACAATCTACCATAATTCTACTAAATGTTTCGTCAAAAGCAGAAATAGGTTGTAGATGAGCCTTATGTATCTTCCGATTGGGTTTTCCTACCATTTGACAAGTATGACAAGATCTACAGTATTTGGCAACATCACTTTTGATTTTTGGCCCATAGAAGTGAGTTAAGATTTTGTGATAATTTTTTTAATCCCTAACTGACCAGCTAAAGGATTTTCATGGGCCAGATTAAGTATTTCTTGTCTGTAAGGTTTTGGAACTACTATTTGATAGTTCACTGACCACTCATCTCCAGCAGGTACCTCGGGAGGTCTTCAATACATGACCGTGATCTTGACCTCTTAGAAATAAGAGCATTTGGAACAGGTCTGTCTTGTTTCTGATTCCTATTTTTCAATTTGTAGCAATCACAAATAACGTGTCCTTTTTTCTTGCAATAGGTACACGCCGGAAGAGACAAGGATCTAGAATCAAGCTTCTCTGAAGTTTGATTATTAAACGTTGTGTTAGTTTGAGTTTTAAAAGGGCTGGTATTAGGCTGAAATACTTTCCTGCCAGAAGACTGTTGAGTAGAAGTCTTGTTAACAAAATTAACTTTATGTGTCAAAGAATATACGTCAGCAGCTCGAGCAGCATTCTCCAAGGTTTCAATCCTATGCTCATCAAAATAAGTTTTAACGTCACTATGGACACAGTTTTTAAACTTTTTAATTAATATCATTTCCTTCAGATTTTGATAATCTTGTTCGACTTTCTTGGCTAAGCACCATCTATCAATCAACTGCTCTTTTTCTCTAGCAAATTAGACATGAGTTTGTCCAGGTTCTTTTCTGCAATTTCTGAATTTTTGCCGATAAGCTTCAGGGACTAACTCATAACCCCTTAAAATGCATTCTTTAACCACATCATAGTCACCACTTTGGTGAACAGACAGTGAAGTGTAAATCTCACTAGCCTTACCAGTGAGTACACATTGCAATAACTGAGTCCAATGCTGCCTTGGCCACTTTAAATTTTCTGCAACTTTTTAAAAATGAATGAAGTATTTGTCTACTTATTTTTCTCTGAAAGGAGGCACTAATCTAATTTTCCTTGTTAAATCAAAACTTAAATTTGGATTTGAAGTATGAAGGTGTTTTTCACTTGCCAGTTCTAATTCTTTCATTCTACATTGATATTCCCTTTATTCCTTCTCTCTCTCTCTCTCTCTCTCTCTCTCTCTCTCTCTCTCTCTCTCTCTCTTTCTCTCTCTCTCTCTCTCTCTCTCTCTCTCTCTCTCTCTCTCTCTCTCTCTTTATCAATTTGTTTGTAACCGAATGTGCATCTGCTCTTTTTCATATTGTAATTGTCTTTCTTTCTCATCTTTGTCATATTGTCTTTCTTTCTCCTGTTCCTGACTCTCTCTCTCTCTCTCTCTCTCTCTCTCTCTCTCTCTCTCTCTCTCTCTCTCTCTTTCCCTTTCCTGAAATTCCAACTTCTTCAACTCCAGTTCCATCTTGAATTTTAATTCTAATTTCTTTAGTTTAATGTCAGAGGCTGATGCAGACTTACTGACCAAAATCAAAGCACTTTTTCCCACAACATTCTTTTCTACAAAATATTGGACCAAAATATTTTTGATATCTTGTTTCGTTAAAGAAGCCTTTACTTCAGAAAGATCATATTTTCTGGCAACTTAAATCAACTCATCTTTTTTGAAAATAATTGCTCCTGAGTAGGATTAGAAAGAAATATTTCTACTTTAGATGTCATTTTAATGCAAGCATGTCAATCTCACTAAAGATTTTTAAAAAATTTCAAAAAATAGGGGTATTCAAATTTAAAACAAAAGTTTTCTGAAAAGAATTCTAGACAAATTCCAATTTATCTCAATTTCGGACGAGCTCCCAATTTCTATGTTACGTGCTAAGGCTCGAATAAACAGTAACATAGAAAGACTGAAAATAACAAGCTTGTAAAACTTAATAAAACAAACATTTTTCAGAAAAGAAAAATAAACTTACGGTTTTAAGAACCAATTCCAAAATTAATCCAAAACTAATTCAAATATTATCCACTAGAGAAATTGCAAACGTCCTGGTAATACAATCTCCAAATAATTCTAAGTTCGAATTCCAGCGATGTATCCAATATGGAAGACGATGTCACTAAATTAAATCAGTTCTTGTTAATAAAATCTCTATGAGCAGAATTCTTTTCCAGATAAATAATAAAATAATTCCTCTTGATCCAAACGAATTGACACAATTTCCAGTACAATGTAATTTATAATAACTCAAAAAGACACAACTTAATATATACCATTGACTACACTATTATATGTCACTTTGACATTTTAATTTCAAAATTTGTTAGGGACTTATTATATGTACGCTTATGTACTAGTTTTATTCGAATGATAGGACTTTAAATAACAATTCTTCAACTTAAATATTTGAGTAATTGCACAGGTGGCTAACACATTATTGGATGTTAGGCTGTCCATTAGTATAACTGGACTGAATTTGACCTTTGGTATGACCTTGTCGTTTCAGGTGTGGACTGCGTCCTTTGCTGTGCTGTCTTGCTGTTTGCGTGCTCTGGTGTGTGCTGCTGTGTCGATGCCCTCCTGGACCTGGGCCTTTTCCGCCTTTTCCTTGTCCGACTCACCAAATTACTAGCGAAATGAGAAAATATTTTCCCTCGCTACCACTGAATGCTACCGATTGGTTGTTAGGGGTGGGTGTGTGTGTGTACTATTCCTACCCACCCCATGGGCTTACATCTCTCCCGATAGTTACTTTTTAGTAATTCGGGAGAACGCCCTATTTAAATCATAGTGCATTTAAGCACTTAAATGCCTGAGGGGAGGGAGTAGCGACCCCTCCCCAAGGGACCTAAAATGGCCACCGATATGGTGGCTATAAAAGTTGTCCATATGCCCCTAGTGGGCGGAGACAACTATAAAACAACTATTGATGATGACAACTTAATATTCTAACAGCCTAATTTTCTTCTACTGAATAGCTCGCTCCAATATATAATTTATATAGCTGTTTTACGTAAACAAGGAAGGGTAGGGTGATATTCTAGAAACTATCAGAACAAATTTACGTACAAAGAATCACGTACACACCTTATGACCCAACTAAAATAGAAAGATGTTCATACAAAATCTCCATTTTGTCCTTGGAACCAACGAATCATTTTAAAAGTTTGTTTACAACTCTGAAACCAGGTCAGAAATGAGGTCAACACCTGGTGTTCACTCTGTAAAGTACAGGTCACCCTCCCCCCTTAATGAATTAATTAATCTTAAAACTTAATATGTCAAATTTAAAACTAACAAACAAACAAAAATAAAAATAAATATAAATGACTTATATCAAATATACGTAACAATTTAGATTACGAGACGCACATACATACAAATATGTAATTGAATTGACTCAGACAAACGCACATATGCTTCAAGTTTTGCGTGACAACTGTAACATCATGAAACAATTTCGTGGCATTGATGGGGCATGATCTTCGAATTATTCAATGGACCTACGCGAATCACAACGGAATTGTACCGTGTGTGACGGGAATATGAAGAGTAAATATCTTGATGGCCTAGACGCATGCGTCTAACACAGAAGTGTCTCACGCGTCATGTTACCAATCAAAACAGTTCTTGAAAATGTCTGGCAAGTGATGTCACAGAAGAGTATCAGAAGTGACTCCGTAAAGTCGCTCATAACCATTAAGGATTAATATAAAATGCAATACAAAGATGCAAACAATGTCCCAGATTCGTCACAGTCGCCAAAGACTACGAGGGAAAACCTCACTGTGGGCTTTAAACAAATAATTGAAATGCTGATTATATCAACAACAAAAATTGCTGAACTTGTCGAGATTATTACACAGTCTAGCAGTTCAACTGCAAGATTCATGTCAGTTCTAAGAGCAACATAAGAACATGTTCCAGCTGGTGAAACACCTAAGAGCACCACGGATAGATAATGCAACATAAGCAGTAACGACTACTGGATCTTTGCCACACACGATCGCATATATCAAAGAAAACGTAGGTTAAATCGGTGACGCCCACGAAGTACTAGTAAAAGATACCCCTGTATTTGATGAAGATGTTAGAGAGGTATATGACATGATTTGAGTATCTCATCTTACCTATACGTTTAGTGAACGTAATGCGTGTTTAATCGGAGATAATCGGAACGGCAAAACGTTATTTCAGAATGTATGGTACGGTATATACCTGAACAAATAATTAAATGTCAACAACAACTGCTGCTAAAGTCCCAGACCAAATTTTGAGAATAAAACAGAGGAAGAGAAACAACATGTGCAAGAGGACTACTGTGAATATCAGGAATAACAAAAACATCCCGAAGAACGTTGAATTGATATGTACGTGCGTAGAACAACATTCTAAACCTGAACAGAATGAATAGTCGAACAAGTTAATCGGTTCTGACGGAAACAACCAAAACAGTCGGCTACACTCACACCAAAGCAAACATATATTGCACTCGATTTGAAGTCACAATGACAGCAAGGTTAAGGCCTTTGTGGACCAGACTGCACATGTTGATCGATTTAACACACTTGTGGAATCCATTCGTGCGGGTAATAAAGCACCATAAGTCATCAATGAAGCTAAATCAATTGTCAGCGATTGCCAATCAATCATATTATGGAGAACTATACATATATAATCGCATCACAATTAACACTTCCAGTTCAGTACCCAAGAATGTAGCTCGATTCTATTTTTAGAACATTTTTTCCACGCTCATTTTGGTGATGATTGAAGAGTTATATTGATACATTTCAGGTAGGGATTTAACGGTAATTGTTTATTCTTGAGAATGAGAACTCTGATAGTAGTAGTCTGATGTATTTCGGCGACAGTGCACAGTGTGTATTTAGGCCTTAGTAATGATCCGGAAGTGAAATATGTCTGCTGTTTACATGCTGCTCTGTTTACAGTGCAGCCACTCAAAAATATGCCGGTGAAGCCTTGACAAGAACTTCACCGTGAAGTCTGCTATGGATGCATTTTAGATTAATATATGAGTTGTATTGATTGTCACACAGTGGAAAGGTCAGTACTGATAAATATATGAACAGAACATTTAGTAAAAGGAATTGTGATGTATGTCCATATCCCGCTCCGATTCACTAACTTGAACATATATATATATATATATATATATATATATATATATATATATATATATATATATATATATATATATACAGATAAGGAGGTATTTACTTCAATAATCAATGACACTTATAATCTTTTATTCTGAAGAGTTAAGAATAATATAATCCTAAGGCATATATACAGTCTCGTCTTATATATAGAGATAAACGATCCGTAAATGTTATATATGAAGGTATCAAACAATTATCTCAACACTTTAATAGGAAAGGACAAAAACACTAAAGCTATTTCGGACAATATGTACCATTGGACACATCCTTCTGATTGTCACCTGAAAATTCATTGTAATTATTATGGATCCAGTTGTTTTAGTTATATAGCTATACCAGACTGCGCAAACAGTTTGCAGTAGATTAATTTAGTATGATCCTCCAAAAACACTGTGCTATGATATCATTATATCCCCGAAACAAATAAACTCATCTTCAGCTTTAGTCGTTGCTGATAATTGGAGTCTCTTATTTATGTGGTAATATATTATTTATTTCTATACAGAAAAGCTGAATTGACATTTCGACCTGAAATAAAACTATTTCACTCGATACTGTCTGGGTAGCAAATTATGTATCAACAACATATGTCTTACAAAGCGGTGTGTATTAAACTGCTTTTCAATATTTGTACTATGTATTTTTTCAATCTTTGTAATAAAGAGACATAATTCTTCTCATAACAATGTATTACAAACTGTATATGCATAATGGATAAAAAAATTACACAAACAGGTTTGAGAATAAGATTGAAGAGCTACATATAGTTCCTCCATTCTTTCAATATTATTATCTAATCTTTAATAATGCAAAATTAAAATATATATACCATTTTGATAAAGGTACAACGAATGCAGTCCAAACGAAAATATCTTATTAATGTATTCTGTACAAAAAACGAGGGGCTCAGAGCTATAAAACATTGATTCGTCTCCAGTCGCAATCATTCTTAGTTCACGAATCTTCAAATTTCACCTATTTAAACAGGTTGTACTTCAATTGTTGGACGTTAAAATTGCACACTTGACCGAAGAAGATGTAATCTATTACACAAATACACAGTTTGGAAACATGGAAAATGTAATCAAGATAAATTGATTCAATATTTAATTTCGGATCTAAATTATTAAAATATTAAAACAGAAACGAAAACATATCTCTAAAACAGTAAAATTATATGCAAAACAAAATATTAGTTTCACATATATTTTAATGCATATATTGTAATGCATACATAGTACAGGCTGTTTCAGAATTCAGTGACCAAATATTTACTTCTGTAATTCATATTTGCAGCAAACTGTATTTATACACGTAGAGATATACATACACATACATACCTGCCAAATTTGTATTTGTAATTATCACAATATTAATATTTTGCTGAAAAGTCGTTCGACGTCACGTTATATTAGGAACAATAGACATTGTATCAAGCAAACATATGTTATTAACTAAATGTGGTACAGAGACTGTGCATTTTTTAATTGATAAGTCTAACATAAAGTCAGTTTCAAACATTCCATCGTCCGATTTAAACATCCTGACAGTCACAGCCATCAAATAGTCGTATGTTGCAATTTGCTTTGCTAGGATAGTCACATTCTCCTGTGCAATTGTCAACTTTCTGATGGTAATGCAGGCCCGGTTGACAGAACGACTCCACGGGACCTGATTTGACGCACTTGATGGACTTATTACAGTCGTATGGATGTGGATACTCGCAATCAAATTTTCTGTTTCTGGTGATGCAAAAGTCAGCTGCAACAAATTCAGTGTAGTAGGTTACAGTTGCAGAATTGCAGAATTCGAACAACAATCAGAAGTGACATTTTATCAACTAGGTCATTATGTAATATATATATATATATATATATATATATATATATATATATATATATATATATATATATATATATATATATATATACGTTTTACATATTTCCTGACATAACGATATAAGTGTACTAAAATCGTAAAACATAACGTGGTTGATTTAATTTCCATATGACGTTAATAAAATCAAGAAACAAGTAGTAGAAAATCAGACAACTTTCGTAGTCAAGAAATTTAATAAATATATATCAAAGTAAGGACTAGAATAATGTATTACCTTCAATACTTTTTATGCATATTGGTTTTGAGTAATACGGCTTGTCTCCTATCGAGTATGTGCACCTCAAACACCTGTTTTTCAGACCAATGTCGACCATATATGGGGTTAAGTTCAAGGTGGCGTTTGTTTTCCAGATATACCCTTCTTGGACGTGTATTGATGTTAGATTTCCATCCCACGGAATGTAATAGTTCCCTTTACCTTCAGTGGTTTGTAATATCAAGCTTGCATTTTTACAGCCTGTGCTAGCTTGACACTGTAATACATTTTCTTTGCCGTTGATCAGTCCCTTGAGAGTGCTTATGGTTGGCTCGTTTGGATGATCTATCAAGCAAAATATCAATATATATATATATATATATATATATATATATATATATATATATATATATATATATATATATATATATAACTGTCTGTTATAATGATGCATATCATTTATGACATTTCGTCAATGACGTAATTTCTATTTTACAAAACATTTGGTTCCTGAAAAAGCATACATCACATGAGAAGCCAGTTATAGTTACGACTTTACACGGAATAAAGAACCCAATGTCTTTCCAATTATTTCCAATTAGTAAGAGGTAAATACAACTTGTACATATGGCAATGAATAACAAAGTAGAAATAAATAGAAAATTGCGCACATTATATTAATTCATCATTTGTATGGTGTGTTAAGCATATTAATCTGAAAATCAATAATTTATTTAAACTTTAACATAAAAGGAGAGAGAGAGAGAGAGAGAGAGAGAGAGAGAGAGAGAGAGAAAATATTAATAGAATAACAGACTGACAGGCATATGCAAAATAGAAATCCATGAGTACAGTGCAGCTTTTTCATTTGTTTTGCGTAATTCATTATACAGCATCGTATGCTAATGTCAATGTAATAAATCTCCTCACACTGTGCCTGTTATGCCCTTTTGGACCGTCAGTCTCCAGGTACGCCGGTCATTGGCCAAAACTTCCATGCCTTCATATCTCTCTTGCACACGTTTCATAACATGGAGTTAGGGAAGCTGAATCTTTTGGTGCCAGTGAACAGTGGCCAGCTGTCTATATATGATGTCCTTATGCACTTTGCATCATCTCGCTGTGGGTAGTCCGACCATGCCAGCTGACGTAAGATTGCAATTATGCACCGTATATGGAAGGATTTGAGCCGGTGCTCTTTCCTCGTGTAGATGCGACAGGTATCACTTCCATTTAGGAGGGTGCCTAAGACGTCTGGTAGACATTGATCTTGGTGTGCCCTGTCAGCTTGCTGTTTTCTCCACACTATCATTGTTAGTAGGTGTTACGAAATACCCGATATGGCTGATTTAGACTTCCATACTTTTCATATAATCAGGGTGTCTTGTTTCACGCGCCGTAATATTTCTGTAAATATAATTTTCGTATTATCGCTTGACGCTTTTATTGCTCGCGCAGCACGTACGAGTTAATGTATTACTGCGCACTACTGTATATATATATATATATATATATATATATATATATATATATATATATATATATATATATATATATATATATATATATATATATATATCGGGTAGAATGTTGAAGGGGACAGCCACTATAAAGGGAAGCTCCAAACATATTCAGCTGTCGGGGCAGGTGACATTGCAATTTACTTAGAGCCAAAGAGTTGGCTCGCTGGTTATGAGCAGCCGGATGGGCTTGTGAATACCATGACGTCTTGTGTACCATTACTCGCCTAACCCACCAATTCAGTGCCAACGTACGGGTACAAGTTCGGAGTGGAAAGTAATCATGCCAGAGAGCAGGCCGAGTCAACATGCATTTTCCAATCATACTAGTGTCTTGACTACAATTAAAGTGTAATAACACGTAGTGTTTTGACTACATGTGAAGTATAATAACAGTAGTGTTTTGACTACATGTAAAGTATAACAGTAGTGTTTTGACTACATGTAAAGCAAAATAACAAATAGTGTTTTGACTACATGCAAAGTATAATAACAAGTAGTGGTTTAACTACATGTAAAGTATAATATTAGTGTTTTTACCACATGTAAATTACGACAGTAGTGTCTGACTACATAAATGTTTGCAACCAGTATGTGTTTATATGAAAGTTTGCTAGAGACATTTGCATACATGAAGTTTATATTGAGTTGCTAGACCTTTTTGACTACATGAGTTTGACATAGTAGTCAAATCATATTTCATTTTGTGTTTTATATTCATATTATATGCCCTTCTGTGTGTTATTCTCGTATCATTAGTGTGAGTGTATAATACATTGTCGTTGTCACTCAAGAACGTGTTTATTATTTCTTGAAAACTTGCCCAGTCTCAAAGGGTCAGTTCAACTACGTTACAGTAGAGCCATGATTATATTTGGTTTTGCTGCCCAGATCAACATCGAGCGAAAGAGTGTTGCTGACGGTTGATCCCAGGTACGTGAAGTTGTTGGCTACTTGCAGGTTGACGCCGTCGATTTTGATGGAGAGCGCAGTGGTGGTATCATGTGTGCTGATGTTTGTCCTTTTCAGGCTGGTGGTGAGCCCGAACTGCAGGCATCAGAAAAACGGACTCTAAGTCTCTGGAGAGCTTTCTCGGTGTGGGTCAGTAGTGCATTTTCATCAGCAGAGAGCGTCTCCGTTAAGGAAACCTCCCTTCCTCTGGTCGGAATGCGGTCGTGCCAGGTTGAACAGCCTCATGTCAGACCTGTTGTGCAAATATACGCCAATAGTGCGGGAGTCGAAGTTGTAGGACACGAGCAGGGAGAAGATGAATCCGAAAAGGGTCACAAGCATCAGCAGCCCTGCTTCATGCCACTGCTTATGGTGAAGGTGAATGAAGAGGCTCCATCATACATGACTGTCCCTTTTATATCGGCATGGAAAGATGTTATCATACTGAGGAGTTCTGAGCGCAGAAAATCTTCTTGGGAAGTTTAAATAGGTCCTTCCTGCCGACCAGGTCGACGACATTGGTAAGTCCGATCAACATCATGAAGAGTAGGTGACCTTGCTCTCTTATCTTCGCTTTGAGTTGTCGTAGAGGGAAGATTATGTAAGTTGTATACCTGCCTGCTCTGAAGCCGCAATGGGATTTCCGGTACACACGGTCCGTCAGCAGTGGCGGTCTTTTGAGACAGATGCAGACATATACTTTACCAACGATGATCAGGAGCGCGATTTCTCTATAATTGTTACAATCACTGTGGCTGCTTTATGTTTGTAAAGAGTCACAATCTTGGAGTCACGGATGTCATGGGGGACTGTTTCTTCCTTCCAGCAGAGGCAGGGTAGCTCTTGATGCGGCAGAAACATTGTAAATATAATACTTCGCTACATTTTGCTTTGTCGTTTGGAAGAACGTCGATGGTCTTGCTGAATTTCTCTACGGAGGGCACTTTGTCGAGCTCTTCCATGGTGGGCAGATTCTGTATCGTAAAAAGGATCACACCGGTGATTGGCATTTCTCGGGGAGTACTGTTTTGAGTAGTGCGCCACCCATCTGGCTATATGCTGCTCACATTATGATTTCTTTCCCGTTAGAGATTTCAGGTGGGCGACCCATTTCACTATAGAGCTAGGGAGTATTGATGCCACTATACATGCCTTGGATATTTATAGACTCGGCACTGCGCTGGATTAATTTACGCAGTTGGTACTAGTACTCATTTGAGCACTCTCTAGCGATTCGTTGAATGGTGTCTGGACACGACGGAGGGCACCAAGTATCGGTTGATTGGGGAATTTTTGCAAGATACGAAATCTTTTTCGTTTGTACTTAATTATTCGTTTCATCATTGAATGTTCGGCACTGAACCAGTCTTGACTGGGCCGTTCCTTCTTACCAAAAGTGGACACATTTGTGCTTAAGATGGCACTTTTCATGATGTTCCCATTGACTGTGTCATTGTGCTCTGGCAGATCCTGGTCCAGGGAGGAAGCAAACTCATCTGTGCAGTGCTGATATGATGGCAACCTTTCAGGTTGGATCGGTGTATCGTGTGTGACTTCAAGCTCAATATGGTAGCTTCTCGTGGAGATGACGATGTTCAGGCGAATTGCCTAGTGAGGACCAATTCGAGCGATGCGATGAGACCTGGAGTGTTTCCTTGACATGTTCTGTTGTGGTTTAGACTTGAAGAAGGTGTTTGTAACGCACATATAACTGACAGTTTTGCTCTTTTGAAAACGTACTGGTGGAGCATATACACTGCTCATGATGACAAGATCTGTAGCAGTGGTACGGTGGATGGACATGGGGCGCTCAGTGCCCGATGATAGAGATAGAGCCACAACATTATTCTTGATGGCAAAGCTACCTCTGTGCTGCAAGGTCTCATCAGGTTCTAGACCTTTCCAGAAGGTTTAGTTTTCCACTTTGAGGGAGCCGCTAGAGGAGAACCTGGTTTCCTGAAGGGCAGCTATGCTGACAATTAGTCTGATGAGCGCACTCTCGATGAACCTTGTGTCATTCACCTACCTGAGGACGTCAGGGATGCCTATGCACATGGTACGGACGTTTCAGCATGCAAATCGAAGAGATGGTGTTTCAGTTGTGGTTTCTTGTGGGGTTTCTTGCATCGTGCGGAGTTTCAGTCCGATTGTTATCCTGAGTAACATGCTGACTTCATGACACCCACTTTAGTAGACTTACGTTGGCGAGCCAACACATCTTTTACCTGGCGGTACCCAGCATGAAATACCTGACAAGGCTAACGAGCTACATCTGCCGGTGTTTGGAGTCAGCGTTTTCCTTTTCTTAGACTGGCTGCCTACCAAGGCTAACGAGACAAATCTGCCCACCCATTTAAACCGCCGGTTACTCAGTCGCGCCATAGGCCAGCTCTGTTAAAACAGGGAGCCCGGCATGAAGGTGCTGCTGTGGACACAATAGTATAGGTGAATCCATATGGAATAATCTCCTTCCCAGCCTCGGCAAACAATGGTCCCGGTGGTTACTACACCTTGAATTGAGATGCTGTAAGTGACGTTTCACATTTTTGGCGAGCGAGGAGTCAGGCCCAGCCTCGCACACATACCCAAATCCAATAGCCACCAACTTAATGACTCAACTTTGCAGATATGTCGCCCTTTAAGGTGAGGGACAGTCGTTTATTTGCCATTATAATCTGAATGCGACTCCTAAGGAGTTGACTAAAATCAATATTCTAGTCCTTGTCCTTCATTAGGGACCACATGGGGCGTTACGTTACATGAGCTGCACGAATAAGTTCATATGAGTATAAGTTTGTTGAAAAATAATGCTTTGTATTCCCATGGACACAACCATCGATTTAAGTCACCATAGTAGTCAATCGTATCCACCAGTAAGAGCAATAATATTGTTCAATCCGCGACATGATGTTGTGATCTTATGGTGAAATAGACCATTATTCAGCCCTTAGTTCCAGGCGCTGGAAAATAGTTAATGACTTTGTTAACTAGTTGTACTAAATATTTCACTAGCGATCGATACAAAGTAACAAATTATGTCCATTCCAGATTAAGTACTCTAAGTATTTTACATGATAGTTAATGTCACAGAATTAGGCGAAAATTAAATTTATTTTCTTCTTGATTTACAAACTAATCTCACCATTTTCTTTGTTTCGTCGTACATGCATTGCCTGGGGTGAATAAGTGGTTTTTCGCAAGGTAAGCGGCGTGTAACGATTTGCATGTGCCTAATTTTGAATTACATGAAATCCGGAACATTTGTTTCACAGGGTGCACGGTAATCTTGTCGTGATTTCTGCTCACCTATTTGAGGGTATATAAGGCAGAATATTTATGATCAATATTACGGGACCTAAAGTATCTAATCACTGGATAGATAGCTCGTCTTTCAATCTCCAGCCAAAGGGGTGAGTGTTAAATTTATATTTCGTTTTATTGTGAATTTTATTCAGTTTATCATTTTCATATAATGATGCCTTTATTGCAATGCAGATTTTAAACGTGAATATTTGGAATTATTAGTCACTATTAGACTTTAAATGCAATAGCGTGATCTAAGGTTTAGATTATTTTTTGAGACAACTATTATTAGTCTGGTTTATTTATTGTAGCTGATAACGCATCTGATAACGCATCTGATAACATCGCTAATAACGTCTTTGAGATGATATCTGATAACGAATCTGAAAACATCTCTGATAACGTCGGCTGATAACATCTCTGATATCGTAGCTGAAATTGTTGCTGATTTATTGTGCAATCGAATTGAAGTATCTGACTGTCTGTCTGTCAGATTGTCTGTCCGTCTACATCTGTCGTGACGTGTAAATATCCGGAAAGCTAGAAGTCCGAGTGTCGGAGCTGTCTAGAGTTGTAAACATCCGGGGTGACATCTAGGGTATTGAGGAACGTTAGTTCTAGTAGATGTTGTATGCTGTCTGTACGTATAACTGTGGTGGATCCGTGAAGGGCAAGTGACCGATAAAAGTATTGAGTCAACCCTAGGTCTTCGGAGAAACTGGGCGGCGATTCAACTGTGGGTGAATCGTACGGTTATACAGGGTCGAGACACATGTGTGTGTTGCAATTATAGTACAATTGAATACATTGTTGTATTTAAATGGTTACTTCAAATCACAATAGTATTTCAAGGGATTGCATGAATCTCAATACAAGCTAGCAACTTGATTAAATATATGTATATGTTCGTGCTAGTTGTCGCAATCCATACGTGCGATAGTATAGTTTGATGCTTGTGTTTATTATCGTAATTTATACTTGCGTTAATATAACTTTTGTAAAGGTTCTTTGGATCTGTGTATAGTCCAAGAGATTCCTTTGTATCTGTGTTTTATGTTGTATTAATATTTCATTTATTCATGTATTGTGAATGGTTGTGAGTGTAATTGTGTGTTGAACGCATGAGTTCTTGTGTTGATACATCATTATTTTTTATTAATAATTTATTTCATAAATTTATATTTTCTTTCACATATTGTGTTTGTGTTGTTCATTTAAATCCACCATCCTCTCGGTAACAATTCTGTTACAGTTAAGGCCAGAGTGTTCAAATAATTTAGTCACAGTTTCAAAACTGTTCTATTTTTTAAAAACCTTGGATAAGTGCTTGTTTTGCGTCATCTCAGGCCCTTTTCCAATTGCTCTTCATTTATCTTGTTTTTGCACTGCAATAATATAGAAAGGCAAAATAAATAAAAAAGCCAAAGAAATACATGGAATACTTACCTATCACTTTGACATACATATACTGCCGCTGTGTTCCTTTGCGTGATGTCACTGTCAGAGAATAGTTTCCTTCGTCGGGGCATCGGACGGGTGAAAACTTAATGCGCGTTGTTAGTGTCCCACTACGATTCCACATAGAAGAGAATCGGCCACTTTCTCGAACATTGTCTGGGATGCGTATCCCAGTTTGATATAGAATGGGCTTTATATTTTCGCCACTCACTTTGTCAAAACTTATTGTTGTGTTACCTATGACTTTCAATTCACACTTAAGTTCTGTACCAGAATTCAGTTCATAGTCTGATTCACACGGACATCCAGCTGCAAAACATACAACATATCATATTTCCTATAGGCAATTCTGAAATTCCCTAAAAATGATATATTTACATAGTTTCATTTTTATACTTATCGTGAAAATCATTTGATCACCGTAGTTGTTTCTAAACAAAACGTTCGATAAGAGATTCTACAGGATAACGTGTGAAACACACTTTGATATTAAGTAAGATTTTTGATGTGGCTAAATAGCAAACTAATCGAGGAAGATGGAAAAAGAAACATATCTGTATAGCTCCTATTCCAATCATTTAGCTTCGTCTTTGCACTAAACGAAATGTATTTGATAATCACATTGTGTAATAAACGCCTTATATATACGATTACTTCGCCGAAATTATATTATAGGGTTAAAGGTACTTTATTTTGAAGATGAATTGTGGATGTTTCTTTATGAAATCTTTATTTTTTTAAAATCCAATATAAATTAATGTGGTTCATATAATTCAAAGATTAAAACACAAATTATCAATGAACTCAAATGAGTTTAATCTGAATTCGTAAGATTTTCGTAGAATAGATTTAAGGGTTCTGAAATGTAAAAAATTCGGTTATATTTTTAGATAATGCAGCCAAAGCTCCTTCTCTACGCGTTTAGCAGCGGGGGAAATCGTGGACCTACCTAATATCCCATTTCTGTATGACATAAAGGGATGTCATTTTTAAAAAAAATCGTGGGGGAGGGGGCAAAACTCGATGGGGTCGTGCAAATCGCGATTATTGGTGGGGGTCAACACTTAACGGGCTTGTTAATTTTTGTATATAGACTACAACACGTGCAATTCGAGAGTGGAATGTACTCCCAGCTCTCCCCCAAATTAAGTACCTGTGAACAATCACGTCTGCATCATGGAGGTACATGTGTTCATGGGGTCTATGTGATATATAGGATGAGAGAAAGTTTATGTTGCACGAAGTTAGAGGTCTGGAATCTTGTAGAATGTTATACATGATGTTTCCCTGCAGTGGAAGATATAAGTCTCTGTTCTATGAAAATTAAACTGGATGTTTTAATGCACTGTGGATTAATACAAATAAAAACAAACACATAGTACACGCCGATACATGATACAATTATTAAATAATGAACATTCAGAAATTAAATATGTGACCTACCTTTAACTTTGTATAAACGGCTTTGTTCAGCTTTGTGATTGTTGCCAGATAGTAAAACGAAGTACTTCCCTGCGTGCCTACATTGACTGTTTGTTATTTTCATATTTAGAATTATATGAAAATATCCCTTGTCTACCATGGATATATCAATGAAAATGTCACGTCCATCGAATGACCAAGTTCCATTGGTAAAATTGAGCTTGACATTCTGCAGAATGGTTACATTTTGCCCTATACTTTCTTGAAGTAGATTCAAGATCTCTGGGTTTTGTTTCAGTGACATGTTGAACTTCAACGTACTATTGGATCCCTCTGGTACTCCATCTGCAAAATAATGCATTGGAAGTTATTGATAACAGTGTAATAAATCCCTGAGGTGATATTTTAGAAAATCACAGAAAACGTGAAATACACCTTTCAAACTTCAAAATGTTGAGAATGTATAATAATAGCATTCATATATGTTGGCTTATGTCTAGATTTCAAAAGAATAATATCAATGCTGTCTTTCAGTAAGTAAATGGCATTATGACATTTTTAACCTTTTTTGTAGTCAAATATTGGGCTTACTTTGCTTTCATTAGTTAAAATAGTACAGCATAACTAGTGCCGATATTCCATCCATAAGAACTAGTCTTATTAATTCCTAAAAACGTAAAAGGAACTATCCTAAATGCATAAAGAAAAGATATGTTAAAAACATGCAACCGTGATGTGCTAGAGGCTCTTGGATAGTGGTCGATGTAATATTCAAACCACCCTCGATCGTGTAAAACCGATCCGTGATGTACAAAAGTTACATACGTTATTACATAGTCATCTGAATTAACAATATTTTAATTCAATGTTGATATTTCACAATTCTTCAAAAATCAAGAACAAAGGGTATTCATGAAATGATGCTCGGTTGGAATTGAATTTATCTTTGTGTACCATTAATTAATTTGGGATCGTACGCACTCAATTATTTGTTAACTCGGTTATTAAGATGTTTTAATATAAGTGGTTAGGCATACCCTACTTATTGAATGTTGTCACTTTTCGTTTACTTTTATTCCCTTTATTATGCATTTGACACACAACCACACAAACACACATACACTTACATGCATTCTATCCTATTTTGTTGGCTAGGTTAAAGATGGCATTAAAAGACCAAATCATGAACAATACAAATGAAGTTATTTTGTGTGGTCTGATTTAATGGAGTCTACAAGAATGTGATAAAACAAACATACAAAACAACCCAAAAAAGTAAATAAATAAATTGGACACCAGGTGTATATGAGGTACAAGCCCATTGCTTAATTGCTGCAGATGTAATTTCTTGATTATTAATATTTTACATTTATTCAAAGAAATAAAAGACAGCAATAGAAAAGGAAACCAAAACTGATATGATAGATTGTTCATTGTTCTTACCCGTCCTAATTAAGATTTCAAGAATCAATTTTCCATTTAGTTACTGAGTTTCAACTAATTAACATTGTGTTTTATTTTTTATTCTAACACAATATTATTTTAATTACCGTATTTGCTATTTGTTGTTCTATTAGGATAGATTTTTTAGTAAAATTAATAAGATTGCCATTTTCTTTAAATTGTATTAAAGTAATGCTTTATTCATTTATATTCAAATAAATTTCTAAAATATATTAAGATTAATTTCATTTATTTCTAAAGCACAACTATATATGGTAATGGAATGAAAATAGTTGCTATACGAATGTACATTGTTGTGTGGAATAAGTTTATGCTGTTACTAAAAGCCTTATACGTTTTATTTCGCTGATTCAGTAAGCACTCCCTAAGTTTTCTCAGTAAGAAGATATAATTCTGCAAACCAGACAGATTTCAAGATTATGCATTGGCGAAATTCCAATCCGGTGACTAAGATTGAGTCTGGGCTTCTGTTAATGACGTAAAAGAAAATGTTTCTTATCTAATGATGTACAGACGTCGCTGCTGGCTTAGTATATTAAGGGATGACCATATTTGGTCCTGACTTGCGCCAAATGAGTATAAGTAAGAGGCTTATATCGCCCAGGTCAGTCCCTCATACTTAGAAGCTAGCAGGATGTTCGTTTTTCATTGCAGGTAAGAACTGTATACGTCGTAAACTTCTTTTAGAAATAAGTATTTATAATGTTTGAGATTTTAATGGTAAAATTTATATGTTAGCAACATTGTTCACTTAATTCTTTTATTTATAATATATTGTAATAGAATGTTTAAATGTTTTAAAGAATTTATATTTAATTACATTTATGAAAATTTTTATTGTAAAAGTCGAATTCGCTACTAACTTCATGTTTAGATTTAATGTTAGTATAAAGTATTCTTTAAGCAAGAAAGAATAATATCTAACAACATATTTTAAATCAATATTCTATTTTAAAATGAGTAAAATGCATTTCTTTCAATTAATTGTTGCATTAAATACAGTTATTACATTTTATACTTTTGGCTATCTTAAAATTGATCGAGAATTAACTATTTGTATAATATTCTAAAATGCAGAAATTATGCAAATGAATGAAGTTTTAAAGTTTAAAAAGGAAAGTGTAATTTTATATGTATTTCATGAATTTTGATTACAAAGTTTATAGATGTGTTTCTAGAATTTATTAATATTCGTGTGTTGATCATTTAAATAAAGTCCCTCATAATTAAAAGCTAACACGATGTTCGATTTTCATTACAGATGTATACGTATCTCATCATCGTGGCGACACTTTTTTAAGAGAGCATGAACTCTCTCTCTCTCTCTCTCTCTCTCTCTCTCTCTCTCTCTCTCTCTCTCTCTCTCTCCATGGACATTGACGTTCCTTAACTTACAAGTAATTCCTTCTCACAGCAAGAAATGAGAAGAAGGTTATGAAATTTAATCACAAACATACATAACACAAAATTTTCATAACAATTCTTTAGTTCATGTGTGCCTAACGTTTAAATTTTTACGTAGCTTCCGTTCAGTTTTGGAATTTAGCACCAAGACTGAATCATAACACAACCGATGTTAGTTACAATTATCATAAATATATATTGTTAAATAATTAGCTTATTACGGACGAAATAAATATTGCGACGTTAGTAACATCAGCCGTCCTTCCACAAGTAGGGACAAAAAAGTAACACAAATTACTATAAAGCAAATCAAAGAAAACAAACCATACATCTAATAAAATATAGTCTATCTTTTGATGGAACCGTCTATGTATTAAGAGTTTGTTTAGTTTTTTAATTTTGTTTAACATACCATCTCCTGGCTCTGCAGTTGGTAAGACTGTAGTAGTTGTAGTTGGTTCAGGTACTACATGAGAGAAAAGAAAAACACAATAATAAAATTCAATGATCTATGTAATAATGTATTATGTCTAGTTAATAACATAATGTATTATGTATAGTTTATAACACATTCAACTTTTGACATCAAGTATAAATTTCATTACGTTTCACATTTATATGAGTTTAATCTGAGCTCGCAAGATTTTTGTAGAATAGATTTAAGGGTTCTAAAATAAAACTAAAGCCAGTTATATTTTTAGATAATGCAGCAAAATGCACCTTCTCAGAGAAGCGTTTACCAGCAGTGAAAATCGTGGACGTACCTAATATCAATTTTCTATATCTGTGTAGGTGGACATGCACTTCGCAATAACAACAACAACAGCAGCAACAACAACAATAACATACTGATGATGCAAAATTGAATATGACAAGCCCCTAGCGATGGAAATGATATGATACAAATACCGGATTTATAATATTAATAAAAACAACATGAACAACAATAACAAGAAGATAAACAAGAGGAAAGGCGATTATGATGGTGATGATGATAAAAGAGGTGGCATTTGCGACGCCAGTTAGTTTCATATTGTATCTTAAATATTATCAATACAAAGTTAATGTAAATATTAAATAATCCGAATGTTAATGGCTCATACCGTTTCGTTTAATGTTCCAAATTGTAATATAATTATACACATCATTTTTAAGGTTCCAAGCTGTAACTGTTTTGCATGTAAGTCGTAGTAAATGTATGCGACATTTGATGCATAATGTTGTTCTCATGATTTCTATATAATTATGGGGCTTTCATTTCTTCAATTTGTTTCAATCAATATAAACAACAAAACACAAATCTCTTTTTCCCTTTACGTACAATATTCTGCCACTCAGCCGTAAAAAAATGCTTTCGTTTTAAACGACACTAATGCCCCCAAAGCATGCATAATTGTCAGTAAAATAATAATAATAATAATAATAATAATAATAATAATAATAATAATAATAATAATAATAATAATAATAATAATATAATACTACTACAACTAATAATAACAATAATGAGAAAAAATACTAGTATTTCTCATTTTATTACAATTACAGAATATTTATTAATCTCATATTTTCATATAAAAGATTTCGAAACTTACGCTGCACTGGTCAGAGAACTAGCAATGGAGTTAAGAGGACATGCACTAAGAAGTGGCTGCCTACTTCTTATACAAATCTATTTCAAGTTTCTCAAACACTAATGTAAACATAACATTTAAATTTCAAGCGGGGTTTGAAAAATTATGTTATAGTCTTTCAATGAACAAATGTAACTAAAAATATATCGCTTGTTTGTTTTGTTATTTTAGAATGCATAGATACAATCAGGATGTTTGGTGTAAATGCATTTAAATTTCATTGTCTTGCAAAAGAACAAATCACCATAGCCGACATAGATTGATCCAATAGAAGGATTTAAACTTTACATTTTCGATCTTTATCATACGTCCATTAGATGTCTCTAACTACATGCATTGCATAAAATCGTATCAGGTTTGATCATAATATCACAGAGGGGTTGAATGTAAAAAGCCCTCAATCTTTAATAAAGTATTTTTTTTAAAAAAAACGTCAAGTACATAGAGAAGTTAAAGTGCATCCTTATCTAATTAGATCACGAACATTTGCGTATAATAATACCAATTAAATTTCATTTACTAAACGGAATTTGGGAATGAAGTACAACATACAAAATACATACAATACTTGCCCATCTGCCATCGCATGGATGTGAGGCAGAGGTGGTTATGTGTGCCAAAATCACCAGACTCGGACCACAGTTTTCTTAGTAGTTCTATTTATGTGTATAGCATTTTAGACTGTGTATTTAACTCAATACAGTTATGTACCGTGATTCATTACTAAACTTTAGTTTCACTAGTGCCTGTCGGGTATATGTTACCTGGTATGTTAGTCACCAGTTGATAGATAAGCACACCCAAGGCGGCCAGAGTCAATACCATGAGGGGTATACTCAGGATAAGCCTGGAACCTACGCAATACGAGCATAACTCTTTGCAGAGCTGGTGGCACAATGTGTTCTTTTTTGGCCGAGGTGGCTTTAACGCAGGTGGCATAGGTAGACGGCGTTTTCGCTGAAATGAAGAGTAGTAATGCATTTTGCACATCCAAATTATATAACTACTAATTTCCATTCACCCATGCATTGTTTTCCTCAAGATTTCCTTATTATATACCTTTATATTTCCATTCAATCATGCGTGTATATACCTACTTATTTCCATTCACCATTGCATTGTTTCAAGCCTTCTCTTATGGTCTGTCTCTAATTATCTGTATTGCGCACTTTGTCATTTTTAGTCGTTATATATTTATTTTAGAAAATGTCAAACTTTAGATAAATGTAAGGTATAATGTGTTGATGTTGTATATTGTTTGGAAATACAAAGATAGTGTTAGCTATAGGGCACTAATTTACTAGGTTAAACTAATTTCAGTATGATAACGTCCTGACTATCAGTGAAATAGTACTTAGTTGAATCTTCATGCCGTTCATTTATTAGGTGCGCATTACCTAAATATACATATTATCTAACAAAAAGGGTGTATTGTCCTTTCTTCTAGAAAGTTTATTGTAAAATTTTAATTCTTTATGGGCCTTGATATCATGATTAAGATCAAACTTCAGGGTTTATATTTCAATTGGTCTGAAAAGTCATATAGTACGTGAGCGTTTATTGCAAACTTGGTCTATAAGATCATATAGTACATGTGGGTGTATTACACACTTAGTGCGTAAAGTCATATATTAATTATAAATGAGGGTTTATTACAATCTTGGGCTGTAAAGTCATATAGCACCTGAGGGTTCTTCCAATCTTGGTCTGTAGAAAAGAGAAGAATATGGCGTACAAGATGTAAACAAAATAGATAACGTGATAGGTTATCGATCACATAGTTTGTAGAATAATGGATATCATGAGACATTATAGTGCTGGTAATCTACAAAACAGTGTATAGCATGAGTATTAATATCGCATTTGGACTGTAGAATATAATTAGTACATCTCAGTTTACTGTGCCCTTAACAGTGTCGTAGATTGCGAGACTTGTTCTGTAGAGAAGTATATACATTGCAAGATTTTGACGCCGGTGCTCGTTAGATAAGACTTTATGGCACACTTTGTCAATAAAGTAGCAAAGAACACGAGTTTTGTTACGAGAATAATCAACATTGCATGATAACAGGAGCGTTTAGTACTCGGTTGATCTAATTAATGATCACTTTATAAACTGAGTTTATGTAAAGCACTTGGTCTGTAGAGGTTCCTAGTAAATAAAATATGGTGGCGCACTTAGTATAGAATTTGCGAGATTATGACGTACTTTTTCTATCAAGTAGTATACAATTTACATATATGTGCCGCACATCCTCTACAGTTTAATGTAGAATATGCGAGATAATGGCGCATTTAGTATTATTCAGTTGTTATGTTTCATTAGGGAATAACGAAATATATCAATGTAAGTACAATGATATCGCAACAGTGTCAATATAAAGTGAATAGTGAAAGTGTCGATATCAATTGAACAGCAACAGTGTCGATATCGAACGAATAGCTAGAGTGGCGATATAAATTGAATACCAGAGTCACTTTCAGAGCTCTGTTAGCCATTATGCATGTTATTCAAATTGACATTTCCATATTTAGGAATTCTTCTACTTCTTCTTCTTCTTCTTCTTCTTCTTCTTCTTCTCTCTCTCTCTCTCTCTCTCTCTCTCTCTCTCTCTCTCTCTCTCTCTCTCTCTCTCTCTCTCTCTCTCTCTCTCTCTATCTCGAACACACATACAAACACAAATACACACAGACACACATCCCGATGAACATAATTCAAACTATGTCAATACTGTAAGTCATCTGCATTGATACGTTGACGATTTCAAAAACAACTGCCGAGAAGAATGGAAAATAAGCTTCAATTATTAACATTTTTTATTTAAAAAAATATTAGTTTTCTATGTGAATCATGCAAAATTATTAATGACCGAACTTGCCTGATCAGATGTGGTTCAACATGGTGTGTTACCCGTACACTTGTTTCAACAGACATACTTTTGGGAAAATGTCTTGCTTAAATAAACTAAAATTTGTCAACTCGCAACACAACCATAGTCATTGTTACAAACGGTGGCGATATCAAGCATTGATGTGTCAAACGAAATTAAGCCACTGTCGAAATTCGGTTGTGGCGTGTGTTATCGAAATATCCTGCATGCGTGCAAATGCCAAATGCTCGCATTTTAATGCAGAAGTAAACAAACTAAATAATCAAATTCTATAATTAAAAAAAAAACTATCATTAAGACGTTTTGTTTAAAGATGTTACGCTCTGCACTCAATTGGATGCTAATACTTGATGATTTTTCAACAATACCCCACCCTAAAATATGTTCATTATATCGATCAGCGTAAACATGTATTAACATAGATAACATAACACTGTTTTCGTTTGACAACAGTCACAAAATATTAATTACACATGTGCCTGCCAAAATTTTAAAAGATGAATGTCCCATTATTATTTCAAGGTTTTGTAACTTCATTTACGGTTGTAATACGGCAGCGTTAATCCAACTGCACATACTGCACATACTGAAAATACTATACATACAAATCGACGATTTGTATATGACACTTAAATAAAAATATAATGTATGTTATTATTCTTTGAGTCAAAATATTTAAAAAGTTTAAGGGAGATATATGTGACATTTTAATGTATTCGTCACATGTGTCAATTAAATGCTTCCCACTTTACTCTTGAAATATTTCCCTATTGTTACTTAAAACGAGCACACGTATCCTCTATTTATTAATTTGATTCCTTATTTAGTAACCTAGCATACGTATGAAACATGCTTTTATGTGACAGCTGCAGACTAGTGCAGTGAACTGCCCTTTAAACACATTTGAAATTCACTGTCACTAAGCCATTGTTTCTTATTTAACGTCATAATGTAATTTGTAACTTGATAGGGTTTGGTATGGTTTGGTTAATTAAGATAAAACAGGAAAAGTAGGTTATTTCGTAACATGATTCGATGTTATTATGCCTTTAAGATATTTAGTTAAAATGTAATATATAGGCAAAACGTGTATGCACAAGAATATGATCTGTTACTCTAATCTGGTAAAAAAAAAGTTGTCACATGATAAAATGTTTTGAATCGATATTGTTCCTTTGTAAACTTAGTCAATCCATTATATGCTTCGTACCTGCAAGTATAAATCACAATCGTCACACATGATCACTTTGTTAGCTAGATCAAACCTTGAGTAGAATTAGGGTAATTATCGCCAATTATAAAAACAGAACATTGCAGATATTTGTGTGAGGACATACAGATTAATGGATGGACATTATATGGGTCGATATGAAATATATGTCACCGTATCTAAGGGGCTGTATAGATGATTGACAGAATTTGTGTGAGTGTAACACACATCCAGGTACATATTACACCAATGAATTCTCTCTTAGAGTCCCGCACTGTTTCTTATATTCATTGTTATTTGTGTTACTTTATATTATTCTTTTTTATTATTCTTGTTATTACTATCATATTGATATCGAACTTCTTCAGTACAAACAGTCATAGGTTAATTGAGTTTGCATCTTACCTGAAGACCTGTGTCGTTAAGAGCTGCATATCTATCATCACTCTATATGGAATTTAAAGAAAGATGGTTACCAATAGAGCATATCAAAATAGTAACACAATCCTTTTACTGGATTACTAGAAATAATTTATGATATCGGACATTTGAGATCCTAGCAATATACAACCGTGATTTTGTTATGCGATTTTCTGAACTGCAAAAACTAAAGTATGCTAAATGTTATTAATATAAATCTAAATGGATTATAAGGAAAGATGGTTACCTAAATAGTAACAATGTTTTTTTTCTGGACTACTAGAAGTAATTTATGATATCGGATATTTGAGATCGTAACAATATGCAACCCAGATTTTGTTATGCGATTTTCTGAGCTGCAATAACTAATGCATGCTAACAGCTAGCAATAAACCTTAAAAGAAAATTATCTTGAAAGCACGTGAAAGCAGTTTGAAATTCTGCAATTTTAATTTTTCTGGGATTATATAAAATATCTCAAAAATTTGATAAGCCAAACAAAGGGTAAAGACACTTGCTGAATAACTAATTACACTGCGATAGCTCGCCATCTATTCTGTTAAAACCATATGCATATATTTTATCCATTTGCCAGAATACCGATTTGTAACGAAAGGAGAAACAATGCTTTAATCTTCTGTTTTCTTTTAAAGTGACATTTGAGCTCTCTCAACTATGGTCCGTACCAATATAAAGCTTAGATATTGTTTTAATTAGATAAAGTTTCAAAGACTATGTGATCAATGATAAAGGGTTAAAAGTAATAAAAACTGGTGAGTATATTAACGCATATATATAGTGTGGAGATCGACTGAATAGCAACAGTATCGATATCAATCAAATAGTGAATATCCAATGAATGGCCAGAGTGACAATATCACTTTTCATCTTCTTATTCTTCTTCTTTGTCTCTCTCACACACGCACACATACAAACACAAATACACACAGACACACATTCAGATGAACATAATTCAAACTATGTCAATACTGTACGTCATCTGCATTACCGTATATCTGTACGTTGACATTTTCAAAATATGTCTAGAAACGAACTGCAGAGAAGAATGAAAAAATAAACTTCAGTTATTAACGATTTAAATAATATATTAGTTTTCTATGTGAATCGTGGATATTATTAATGACCGAACTTGCCTGATCAGCTGTGGTTCTACAGGGTGTGTTACCCATACAATAGTGTACACTTTATTCAACGGACATATTTTGGGAAAATGTCTTGTTTAAATAAACTAAAACTTGTCAACTCGAAACACAACCTTAGTCATTTTTAAAAACGGTGGCGATATCAAGCATTGATGTGTCAAACGAAATTAAGCCACTGTCGAAATTCGGTTGTGGAGTGTGTTTTCGAAATAACCTGCATGCGTGCAAATGCCAAATGCTCGCATTTTAATGCAGAAGTAAACAAACTAAGAATCAAAATCTAAATAATAAAAAACAATCATTAAGACGCTTTGTGTAAAGATGTTACACTCTGCAATCAAATAAATGCTAATATTTGGCGATTTTTCAACATAACCCCACTCTAAATTATGCTCATTATATCGATCAGCGTAAACATATATTAACATAGATAACAACACTGTTTTTCTTATGACAACAGTCACTAAATCTGAAATACACATGTGCCTGCAAACATTGTAAAATATGAATGTCCCATTATTATTTTAAGGTTTTGTAACTTCATTTACGGCTCTAATAAGGCAGTTGTTCATCCAACTGCACATACTGTAAAAACTATACATACAAATCGACGATTTGTGCCTAGTATATGACGCTTATAACAAAAATAAAAATATAATGTATGTTATTATTTTTGAGTCAAAATAGTAAAATATTTTAAGGGAGATATGGGGACATTTTATTCCACACGTGACAGTTAAATGCTTCCCACTTTACTTTTGAAATATTTCCCTATTGTTACTTAAAACGAGCACACGTATCCTCTATTTATTAAGATCATTCCTTATTTAGTAACCTAGCATACGTATTAAACATGCTATTATGTGACAGCTGCTAACCCATTATGTTATTAAATGCAAAGTATTCTGTTTGAGTGAGTACATATTCAAAATTATTAACAATAGCTCCCTTCAAAGGTTTTAGAACAATACAAGTATTTTGTATTATTGAAAATATGATATTGTACTTTGTTGTAAGACTTTCTTTATAAGCAATTAGTTTTGAAACTTGTCGATTCCAGTTTTCTCCAAACTTGATCATTATCTATAGGTCTGGGTAATAAAGTAAATTTAGAGAAAACAATTTATCAGCTAAAACGAAAACAGTGAAAATGAAGAAACAACAGACTAGTGAAGTGAACTGCTCTTTAAATACATTTGAAATTCACTGCCACTAAGCCATCTTCTTTTATTGAACGTCATGATGTCATTTGTAACTTGATAGGGTTTAGTATGGTTTGGTTCATTAAGGTATAACAGGAAAAGTAGGTTATTTTGTAACTTGATTGGATGTTATTATACCGTTAACATATTCTTGTCATTACTATCATTATTGATATCGAACTTCTTCAGTACAAACAATCATAGGGTAATAGAGTTTGCTTCTTACCGGAAGAGCTGTGTCGTTAATGGCTGTATATCCCTCATTTATCTATATGGAATATAGGAAAGATGGTTACCTATAGAGCATATCAGAATAGTAACAATGTTTTTACTGGATTACTAGAAGTAATTGTGATATCGGATATTTGAGATCCTAGCAATATACAACCATGATTTTATTATGCGATTGTCTGAGCTGCAATAACTAATGCATGCTACATGTTATCAATATACCTTAAAAGAAAATAATATTGAATGCACATGAAAGCAGTTTTAAATTCTGCAATTTTAATTGTTCTGGGATTATATAAAATATCTCAATAATGTCATAAACCAAACAAAGGGTAACTACACTTTCTGAATAACTAATTACGTTGAGATAGCTTGCCATTTATTCTGTTAAAACCATATGCTTCATATTCCATTTTTTATTTTCTCTATTTGCCAGAATACCGATTTGCAGCAACAGGAGAAACAATGTTTTAATCAATTTTTTTTGTTGCTTTAAATTGATATTTGAGCTCTCTCAACCATGGTCCATACGAATGTAAAGCTTAGATATTGATTTAATTAGATACAGTTTTAAAGATTATGTGATCAATCATAAAGGGTAAAAATAATATAAAGTGATGACTATATTATGGAATACACATCTTTGTCAAAATAATCGTCGCAAAAGATAATATTGTATAATTAACGTTAGGTACATGTTTAAGTACAGCATGGCAAACATGAGAAACTTTATTCTTTGCAAACGTGTAAGATACATTTCCTATCTAAATGAGACGAAGTACATCAGACATCCTCGACAAAAGTAATTGCGTTTACTTATTAAATATCCAACATACCGTTAGAAGTTTGTAATGAATCTTCCTGTTACCTCTTTACTGTCTTGATGCCTTGAGATTTAAAATATATATGTGGAAAAATCAGAGTTCAGCTACAGATATTCTTTTTCATGTTACGTTACCTCAGGCCTTCCATCCTCGTCGACGGAGGTATTTTATGGCTTTGAGTCATATATAATATTTGGGTGAAAGGATATCCCCTATTTTGAAAAAAATTATTGCAATTTCACTTTAGATATTTAGGTTACAATTGTACACATACACATACACACACACACACACACACACACACACACACATGATGCAATAGTTAAATACAGTTATATTTTACAGGTGAAAACTTACATCTAGCATATCTAGCTTATGATAAAGACACTTACATCGCTTACATCCGTTTCGGCCGCTGAGTTGCCAGAACTAATGGATACCATTTCTGTTGCGTGGGAACTACTAGACGACATTGTAGATGCCTTAAGTTCAATCTATATAAAAAGAACAGCAAATCGCAATACATGAATGCTCCGTTGCTTATGTACCCATACGCATACTTTCATTCATATACACAAAGTTATACCTGCATATAAATTCACACATACACACACACGCATAGACACACACACACACACACACACATATATATATATATATATATATATATATATATATATATATATATATATATATATATATATATATATATATATGTATATATATATATATATATATATATATATATATATATATATATATATATATATATATATATATATATATATATATATATTGTTGTTGTTGTATGGTTTAATGCCATTAGTCAGCACACGATAGGAAATACATGGCGGTCAGCATTATTGGTGGAAGAATAACCCGGGAAAAAACCCAGAAAGAACCACCGACCCACGATAAGCTACTGGCAAGCTTTCTCACATAACTATATTAGCTAAATCTTAGACTCAAACCCACGTAGACAGAAGTGAGATGGCAGTGATACGTAACGGAGAGCGCTTTAGACCATTCGGCCACTCGGAGCCCGTTTATGGCCTAGTGGTTTGAGAGTCCAAGCGGAAGCGGGAAATCGTTGGTTTGATCCTCAGACGAATCATACCAAAGACTTACAAAAATGGTACTAACAGCTTGCTCGCTAGGCGCTGAGAATTAAAATGTTAGTGTTAGGACTGGTCGGCCTGGTGTCAGGATAATGTGACTGGGTGAGACATCATGCTACATTTCTGCGACATGATGCCCCAGTGCTAGACATCACTATAAACAGCCTCACTGCAGTCATGGTAGTGATATAACTTAAACACTGTTAAAGCTGCGTTAAAAATCCATCTCTCGTACACACACATTCCTGTTCAACTTTCTTGGCTAAGCACAATCTAATAACTGCTCTTTGTTTCTAGCAAATTCACATGCGTTTGTCAACTTCGTTTTTATATCTGAATTCTTATCAATAAACTTCAGGGTCTAACCCATAACCCCTTAAGATGTATTCTTTGACCGTATTATAGTCACCACTTTGGTCAACCAACAGTAAATGGTAAATATTATTAGCGTTACCAGTGAGTAAAAATTGTAATAATTGAGTTCATTGCTCACTTGGCCATTTCAACTTTTTAGGAAATATTTCAAAACGAATGGAATATGTATTTACTTATTATTCTCTGAAAGGGAAAACTAATCTTTTATTTGTTTCAAAATCAAAACGTAAATTTGGATTTGAAATATGAATGTGCTTTTCACTTGTTAGCTCTATTTCTTTAATTTTTCATTGACATTCCGTCTATTCCTTCTCACTATGTTTACAATAAATGTTTGAGACGTAATTGTATTCAGTCTGTTATTTGATATTCTGTGTTTGCTCAGTATTCTTGTATTTCACTATTATTTAGCTCACAAGAGAGAACGATTCGTTTCTTACCTAGTACATTTCATTGTGTATTATTTGTTTAAATGCCACATATCTTTTGTTTGCCTGTTTGTCAGATGCATGAAGATTATGAATTGAGTTTAAGGTTATTTGATAAGGTATAACTCTCTCGATACCCTCGAAAAAAAACACCAAATTGCCTAATATGAAATCTAAACATAACATGAATAATGAAATTACGTCTTCAAGAGCCAAACTATGGGCTGAATAGGTCGATATTGTGTGTCAAATAATTAGATTGCATTCAATACTCTCACATTATCTTGATTTCAGTAAGTTTAAACATTACACATTTTTCTTTCTTCAAAAGAGGCGTTTACATAATTATGAAAAGAAATAAACAATCCGACGTTACAATTTATGGAGTTATCATCGCATTGCAAAGTTGGTTTCCATGTTTCTTTAATTTTGATGCTTTTATTTGGAACTGGTGTTAAATGTGATACAATTGCAATGACCAAACAACATATTCACCGAAGTACTGTGTGTCATGGCAGTAAGTATTTCACAACTGTTTTTGTGGGCTGTATGAAACTATAAAGGATATATTATTCGGTCTAACCAGTAAATGGCTGTTATTAATAAATGTGAATTACAATTTTCCTAACTAGTACAACTAGTTTACCTTACGAATCTAGCTGACGTTTGCATGGTTTATGCTTCATGCAATAAAATGTATTAAAACAACGGAAATATTTTAGAGATATTCGAAGCTGCATATTAATAATAAACAAGTTTGCAGGAATAGTTCACAAGTTAAAATGGCAAAATAGAATATTCAGTTGCATGCATATGTGCGTAATTCTATCATAAGTCCTCATTGTATTCATACTGTAAATATAACGTGTCCTTTAGGAAATTTCGTTGCTAAAACTATACTTATATCGTCTAGTGTTTACAATGTCCTATTTATATCAGGCATATAGAGGAACCAAACAGTAATGGTTATTTAAACTTATTAAAAACAATGAAGAGGGACCAAATATAAATCAATTTTCTTTAAAGGAAAAATGCATACATACATAAATACATACATACATACATACATACATACATACATACATGCATGCATGCATGCATGCATACATACATACATACATACATACATACATACATACATACATACATACATACATACATACATACATACATACATACATACATACATACATACATTCATACAGAGACACAGAGACAGAGACAGACAGAGGTAGAGAGCGAGAGAGAGACAAAGAAAAAGACAGAGAGACACGACTTATGAACAAAAAGCGAAGTCAAACATAGTGAAGAACGTGTTAGTGATTGTATAAGATAAAGCAGAATAGCGAGCTTTTATATAATTATATAATAAAATACCTGTCGTACCTTAATGCTGTATCTGAGAGTAGTAAATCCTGACTAATGTAGCGCTCATACTTCATAAATACAAACTGTAATGAATATAAACAGGCTAGAAAGGTATGATTGAAGACTAAACCAGGAAGTTACGCTTTGCTTAAGTTAGGTTTTGTCACGTTTCTATCATTCAGCCATGCGTATGCGCAACTGTTTAATTCTGCCCACAAAAGCTACTAGTTAATGCTGTTTGATTACTAACGCAAATAGGTACTGGGATCATGTGACTAAAACTCCAGAGTTATAATCCCACATTCAGATTTGCGATGAGCACTTAGTTATGCGTTATGTAAAATGCCTCGTGTTACTCATTGTCATAATTGTAACTAGTGAAATTTTGTGTACCTAAATAATGCTTCTAATTTAGTGTATACAGTGTACTAGAGCATTTCTTAAGAAATATACATCAAGTGCTACAGTCGATGGTTCATTAAAATAATTGTTGATTTATGGTATGTACATGCAAGTCAAGTCTTTCAATAAAATCAGGTATGTATCTGGTGTTGATTGTCATGAGAAATATCGCTCCTTGCAGCTCTAACATCATTCGCGGAAGAAGACAAGGCTGTATAAATATGTCATTATAGATCGGTGTATGGACATAATGTACCCATACGCGTATACGAAACACTAACTGGTGAAAACGTTTGCAGCCCAAAAGTCGAGTCAACAGTTCTTTATTCAATCTGGGCATCAAGTATTTCTGTTTCTGTCAAACTCTAGGATCCAAATGATAATTGTCAGCCGTCCATCATTATACGAGACAAAGGCCAGATTTTAAACTCGAACTCAAACGATAGTGGTTTGCGTTTATCGAAGTAATCAAGCATTGATATTTGCTAATATTCTCTTTGACGTGTCAACATGGCTCGTCCCAGAAAATTCTGACCTTAGCTAAATCTGGATTGAATTTCGCCAGACAGTCAACCATCTCTAACAGGATTTCTAATTTGGTGAGATTTTAAGGAGCCCTTGGTTTAACATCGCAATCTTTTGATTTTAATGCTTCGGGTACCCGTAGTGGGGGGAATACAATTGGTGTTTGGTGTCACTTTAGGTGTAGCATGCATTCACCTGGAAATAAACCTATCCCTTGAAAAAGATCCATGCATTATATAAAATGACCGATCTATTCAGAAAGGATTCCTTACCATTGAATAAATCAATTACCTAATTCGAGATCTGGAGACCTCTGGAGATTAACTAACACTGCTACCTAGCTACCATATTTGTATGTATTTACAGTGCACCCCATGTGTAAGCCACGTAGCATTACCTTACTTATCTCAGGTAGTGAATCACCTGTGTATGTAGTGACTTTAAAATGGGGGTTAGCAAGGGGAAATGTATATTTTGTTAAACATGGTCAAGAAGTAATATTCACTATTTTGTCATCCGGTTTCAATAATTGAAAGAAAATGGAGTCTGGTTAAGTTATATAAATAGCTCGTCAAATTTTAATCTGAGATTAAATGAGATAAATGAATTATGGAATTCATTATCATCTGTCACTACCGCAATCAGCAACCTTTATATAATAATTCTTCATCGCAATTTGTCATGTTCTCAACACTTTAGCAAAGTTGTTTAACTTGCCACATGTTCTGCCAAATGGTCAGTTTGCCGGGCAATGCTTTGCCATTTCTTCACGTGGTTTGGATGACGGAATCCATTGTTTTGTTCAATTCCCGCACAGTTGTTGTGTTTACGTGTTTTACCTTGTCTGTACTCGTGTTGTATCTCTGTTGTCCGTCAAACTACATCCAAATTCGTCTTATTATCGGACAGCGACATCGATTTGTAGCTGTCAATATCCGAAATATTAAACTATTTTATTCCCCTTGACCAAAGTCAGCTTTACTAACTCGAACTCGAATTGTGCCTTGCTGCATTCTGTCATTGTTCTGTAAGAAAATGTGAACAAAATGAACTTGCCCTTCACTATGTTTTTTTCTTTCTTGAATAATACGGTCTCATAGTGTATCGTCCGCATCGTTGACAGTCGTGTTTGTTTGCTTGCAGACGTACCCTACATAGGTCCATGGGATATAAATTCCATGGAAAGTTATAATAACCCATTTCTGTCGGTTGAATACCATTTAAAATTCATGTTCGCAATTATACGTTTGTATTCAATTATCAAATTGGTAATTCCATCTTCTGAGACCATCTCATGTTTTACTTAAAAATTTAATCTCAAATTAGGACACAATCTTGTTGCTTCCATCTCTTTATTTACAAAATTTACAAAGTCGTATGTTGAGCGGAAATGTTTGACAATGTATATACGGTAGATGAAAAAAAGCTTATTTCAATGCATGAAAAGACATTACATTAACACTGTACTACCCAAACTGATTGCCTTTGTGGCCAGAAAATCCAGGTATTCAATAGTTCTGATGCGTGAATAAAGGTAGCCGGCTGTTCCACGCCTTGAATGTAATTTATAAGGTAATTGAGGTGTATGTACTATCAAATTTATTTTCCCCTTAACTCACATCTTCAACAATTATGTTGATGTATTTTTCTTTTTTATCACTCAAACGATTGTTTCAAACATGTTGAATATTTAAATATGTTACCTTGGCTTTCACTGCGGAAATTTCTGTCTAGCTCCCATTATACTCTGAAACCGGTTTGAGGATTAGAGCATAAGAGGCCTTGCCTGTAACCATCAACACTCATACCCTCAGTAGAATTGACGCATCTTGTATGGATATACTGAATATAGTAAAATATACAGTCACTCCCTCCCTGATTTCTCTCTCTAACTGATTTATAGGTATATGGATGTTAACATAATAAGTACCACTTAAGCATATGATACAGTGTAAAGTGTTCCACCCGCATATTGAAAGAGAACGCCTGATACAATCCAATGAACGTATGTATGTAGAGAGAGTATTATCACGCAGGTTCGAACGTCAAAAATTCTTCCTCTCTCTCAATGAAATTTTAATGAAATTTTAGATTGTTCCCTCTCTCATTTAAGTGCACACATTCACATTTAATTAGCCTCTATGAACTAGCGATGTGATCTAAATAGAATATTGATACTAAATGGTATTTCAATAAAATATTATGGTAAAACATATCGAATAAATTCAGTTATTGACAGAGCACATGCAACATAAATAAATATCCAGTTGGAGTGCCATCTCACCTCTGTTTGTGTAGGTTCGAGTCTAAGATTCGGCTAATGTAGTTATGTGAGAAAGCTTGCCAGTAGCTTATCATGGGTCGGTGGTTCTTTCCGGGGGTTCTTCCTCCACCAATAATATTGGCCGACATGTATAGCCTATGTGTGCTGAAATATGGCGTTAAACCCTACAACAACAACAACATCAACCTTTAGATTTACAGTTTGTCGGTTGAAGTGCAAGATAAATTAAGGAAGATGAGCGAGTCATCAATAAATGTGCAGCAATGAAGTGTCAAAGTAATTATCGACGTCGGCACTGATAAAATTAACGCAGGACGGCTTAAGGCTACATCATCAATGACGTTCCGTGTTCGAGTCCCGTTTAGATAGAAATTTAATCAGAAACTAACATAGTTTCCTAATCTTACCTATAACGTTAACACTGAAGAAGAATTCTTCGAAAACGTTTTCATCGGAAATAGCAAGAATACTCGAGTGGTTACTTGTGTACTGGTGGTTACACTGGGCGTCCAAAATGTTAACAGAAAATTCAATCTCAGAATCTTCAACAGAAACGCTGAAGTTTATTTGTTTCGTTTGATTAAGTATTGTTTCATCTCTGACATAAGTAAGACTTGTGACGTTTAAAAGAGTGACCTTGTTAATTACTGTCTCACTCATAATCTGCATTTCTCTTGTGTTTCTTAGAACAAAGCTATACAGGCAATATCATGCTGCTCCTCTCGAAATATTACATTCTGGAAAAAAGATGCTCGAAAAAAATTTGATTTTTATAATGAGCACATTCTCATGGCACCTCTGAATACTTGGTTCCGAAATATGTTTTCCACTATACAACACTATATAACAAAACCTTAAGCATGTTTTCATTTTTGTATCGTTACTAGTATTAAAAACAACATTTAAGATTTATATTGAATTCATTGTATATGTGTGAAGCACGCTTAGATAAACAACACAACACATGTTTTATCACTGAAATGTAAACCGCAATTCTAACTTTTAATCATATTCAATGAGAGCACAAGCCTTACCTTTTGCTTAAATGTATTGTTTAGAAAAATGTTGTCGAATTTGTGAAAACTCCATTAAAATATTCCCTCCAATATGAAGATCATAAGTCAATATTGATTGAATATTTTGCTATAAGATTGCACAAAGACTAATAATAATTATAATCACAGTGAATGGCGAAGTATTTTTATGTTTCAAAACAGTTGAACATATTTACATTAATCTATATGAACATACAGATCGTCCTACGTTCTAAAAACAGTATGTACAGATGGAGTTCAAACATAAATTAAGATATACATAAACTATATAAATATTGGTGTGACAGTCTAAATATAAGCAACAGAAAATCAACAAACTTGTCACAGACAGAAAAAGATTAGATTAGAGAGATTAGATTAATCAGATTAGATAGATTTGATCAGATAGATTTTCAAGACAGATAAATTAGATTATACAGACAGACATACTTATAGCTGGATGCAAAATCCTACATCATTAAATAGTAAATTAAAAAAACTATAGTAATGTTAGACATCGAATGTATTATCGGGAATAAAATAAATCTAACGTTAGTCCGCTGTGTCCTGCTCATAAGGATAATATGTCTTGACAATATGCGAGTTAAAATGTGTCCATAAGATTTAAACGAGGGATCTTTCTTGGGGGGGAACTAATATTTTGACTTGCTCTAGACTCATGGAAATAAAGATTCTCTCCTTAAATAGATAATTGCTTTACAGTCAAAATAATTCACTCGCAACGTGACTGGCTTGAGTTTTGTCCAACATTTTGGTTAGCATGTGTACCGGCGTTAATATTATTCGGTTGAATTTTGTAAATAATAATATAATGTGAGACTATTTTTCATTAAGTCTTGTTACAAAAATAATTAGCATTCTGTTAGTTTACGAAGACTGACTTTCTCGACCCAAGGTAGCTGTACTTATCAACAAAATTGGACAGTGAATGAAAACATAAAATAGTAGTTGCTCATAGCAGTGTAAATTGTTCTTGCATTCATAACATAAATGTATTGTGTTACATTTAGGATTTCGGGTAATGTAGTAACATTTTAATTAGCTGGGCTGTATTTTGCTGTATTTTATTAAGCCAAATTTATTTTGTCTTCTGTTAGGATACAAATAGTTACAACAATGTTAAAACGGGCAATGATTCTACATTTAAAACGTTTGGGAGGATAGGTCTCTGTTATCTTTGCTGAAGTTTAGACCTATTTGGAGGCCAATGTAAAATGTGCATGTCATTGTGCGTGTGTGTGTGTGTCTTTGAAAGACAGAGCAACTGAAAGAGATTCTGCCTACCACAATTTTTTATTGTTAATGGCATTCCACGAAATGTATATCACATAATAATTGATTTTAGACTACATATCATAGTAAAATATAAATTTTAATGATTTTCATGATTTTGATGGTTATACATCTTTATACATCTTTTAATTTGTATGTTGTGGGAGAGAGAGAGAGAGAGAGAGAGAGAGAGAGAGAGAGAGAGAGAGAGAGAGAGAAAGAGAAAGAAAGTAAGGGATTGAAAAATATATTTGTGCGCTCTTCTGTGTCTCGTTATTTTAAGCAGGCGTTGTAAACAATCAAATAAATACATAGGGATGCTTTCGTTTTGTCGTATATTACTTGATAATACTTACCATGGAATTTCAATACTAAATGAAATGCAAGAATATATTTTCCTTGAGGAAATAGTCATATGGCTGTAAATGGAATATATTTCTAAATGATATGGAAACTATATAGTCATTAATCTCGTACATATTACATATAATAAAAGAATTCTTTCTTGAGATGAATCAAAACAGAACCCATTCCCTGTACTATATGTATAAATGCAATGTAGTGTCTGACTGGACGGAAAGGTAACATTGTAACCGTATGGATGTATCTGATAGTAAACTAAATGCACTGAGTCAGTCTGGAAACTAACCTCTAACCTTCTGCCAAGGACATTTACTCAGACAGAGGGTGGAGAGTAAACAACTAGAATAAAGTAGGAAAATTGCAAATATACGATTATCTAATAAGACGGAGGAGAGTAAACAACTAGAATAAAGTGGAAAATTGCAAATCTACGATTGTCGAATAAGACGAAGGTTGTGGCTTTTAGAAGACCCAAGTGTAACCCCGTTGTGTAGTGACATATTCGATATATCCATATCAAAGTAAACGATTAAGAGACTTGGAAAGATATATATTGCGACTATGCCAATTTATATAAAATACTTTATATTTTAATATTTGTGCTATTTTATGTTTTGGTGCACGTTTTGAGAAAGAGAAATATTTTCTCACGCAATCATGTTTACAGCTGCAAAGTTTGAAGAAGTTTAACTCTTGTCTCATTGTCGCTTACAGTATTCGTCATAAAAAGAGATAGCAATTTACATTTGGTCCACTGTCAACGGTGGTAACGTACTTTGTAACAGGATAGACCAGAATGGATGCTTGGATCAAATTACGACACAACACAATGTGCTGAAAGATTAAATTTTATGAAGTGGATTAATAATATATACATATTACAAATACAGCGACACTTTCACGCTCAAAAATATATTTGTCTCATTCAATTACTCTATTGAGACATTCACAAATAAGAAAATCAAAACAAATGGTTCATATACATATCTATGATGGTAAGATTCAAATAATCTCACGTAATTTTGTACAATGTAATTTCTTACAACAAAGTGAGATTCAACTAATCTCATGGAATTTCTTACAATGAAAGTGAGATTCAAATAATCTCATGAAATACAAATAAGATTCAGGTATCTAATGTAATCAAAATGACCCATACTTTATTCAACTGAAACAACAGTTAACTGGAACAAATATAAGACTCGGTCATTTGTACATCCGTATGATTCATAAATATGTGTTAAAACTTGCAATTGTGTCCGCTAACAAACCAAACATTTATCATGAATTATTGGATTTCCCAAACCTTGTATCGGCCGTTTACACACTTTATGGATCCACCATGCCCACAAGTTTACAAATTAGTTGTTTCTTCTTTTTATGGTCATCATCTTCCATATCCATATATTTGCACAGACGGCCAGACAGCCTGTTAAACCCGCAAACATAAGTAAAGACAGCTACATACAGTTACAACAGCTGCAGAAATATACAATTAACTACAAACATATGCAGACAACTCTAAACCGCTGCAGGAAGGTACAAAGAAACCAAACTGGTGATACTATCAAGTACGGAATTAAAATCTATAGCAGCTTGTAACAAAAAGTTCACAAAGTTTCAAATCTGCGTAGTAGTAAAGCAATTTCACCATACGACATTAAACTCTTATTATGCTTGACATATCAAATAAAATACAAATGTAACACTTGCCCCTATGGCTGGAGAACAGAAATGGAGACGTTTACCCCTTGATAAAATCCGAAGACCCGTGTGTCTGTTAAACACAATGCTTTCCCTAATCACATAGGAGATTAAGTATTAATCAGGGTAAAATACCCGTGTATACCTTGCGTTTAGTGTCTCTCGCCGCAAGCGATCTACGACGAGATACATGCTACGTCAGTTGCCTAACTAGAAAAACAGTTAGTTTCCTATATAAAGCTGTAAACATATAGCACGAGAAGTAGTCGACTTGTTCTAAGGCATAACGGAATTATTGCTAGCTTTATTCTGTTAAATACTTGTACGAGAATCCATAAAGTTAAGAAAGTTATTTGACATCAACCTTAAGTAGGAAAGTCTTTCTAATCAATTATCCAATAAATATAATATAGGTTTCTGGGCAGAAATGCCAACTGATTGCCTACCGGTTGCGTCTCACTCGTAACAAGGAAAATCTTTCTAATAGGCTGCACAACAGTAGACGAACATATTTTAAGTGCAGCAAAAAGGACCAAATCAATAGTTACATTGATACTGTGTGTAGCTGGCGAAAATAACCGATAATCGTGGGTGTAAGTTAATTTATTTTTTAAAATGATTATTGTATCAGAAAATACATATTTTAAAATTTTACTTTCTTTTTTTAAGCCCTAATGATTTTATATATGCAAACAAAGTGGATAGATTTACTTAATTACTTAATTATTGGTGTTTTCAAATTCCTGTTAAAATCTATGAACTTAATCAGTGAAAAGAGCAGAATTATTTCAGAGAAAAATGAATTATTTTATATACAATATGTTAAGGTAAAGGCCAATTCATGTGGCGATCCAGATTTGTAAAACATACCACTTTTAATAACATTACAAGTGAAACATGCGTCATATTAGGCTTAAGTCTGTTGAATTTAAATAACGTGCAAAAAAGAAGTACGAAGGTAATTAAATTTCATAATTGTAAACAATTCATGCCATATATATATATATATATATATATATATATATATATATATATATATATATATATATATATATATATATATATATATATATATATATAATTATGTGTGTGTGGCTGTGTGTTCAATGTATTTTTCTACTTAATTATCTAATTAACATTACACAAGGAATGTCATCAATGGGAATCAACTACAGTTATCTTTATTTGAACAATTATATTCAATTGGCCAAACACAATCTCCACCACAGCCGCTGCTGTAGGGCCGAAAGTGCAGTTCTGCTTTGTTTGAACACGGTCGTTCCAATAGCCATGTCTGACTTAGACAAGATATATACTTGTTGCATAAATAAGGATGTTGATAGTCACATTGTCCAGTGTCCTTTTGGCAGAAATTGGCTGAAATGAAAGAATTATAGGTGTCATTGTATAACTACGGCTTCAGATGAAGACTGTATTACATCGTTATAAGCCTGTTTTATACTTATTCTAAGAAAGTACTTCTTTGATTACGAATTTGATTAAAATGTTATTGAACCAAAGATTTAGTTGACTTTACATAAAACGATTATGAAACCTTTTGTTATATAAAGGATCTTTTATAAATATTAAATGTTGGTAAGCCATCGTTATCCTTGATGGTTGGTAAACCATCGTTATCCTTGATGGTGACTAATTTATTGATTATTGATAACGGATGATGTCATATAAAATCTGAACAAAAGAGGCATCAGAAACCATTTACCTGGAATTATTCCAATGCAGAGGGCAGGTGAAGTATATATTTCTCTGTCGAACATGTAGCTGCATCGGAATTTTTTTTTGTCGACGTACGTTATTTGATCTGTACGTATGTTTGTAAGAAACTGAGTTTCCCATCCTAGGTTAATAAGTGTGGAAACAGGTTCATTAGTTTCGCTCCATATTCCCCATATATCATTACCAGACCCGGATAACTCTAATTTGAATTGTGCCTTGTTACATCCCGTCATTGCCCTGCACGATATTCGACCACCTTTATCCTCAATAATGCCATCACTTGCAACCGCTATCACGGGTGTCTGCGGATGATCTGTTATAAAAAAAATAATAACACGCCCTGCATTGCAATGATTTGTATACAAATAAATGGTATGAAGCAAGGTGAGAGAAAACATTTCAAAACCCTCAGATTAGACAAACGTAGCAGTTAAAAATGAACTTTGTTTTTAAAACCGATGCATAGACTTAATAGCAAGGTCATCAGTTTTGGATTCTAGGCAAAATAAATTAAATCCAATATCATAATATAGCTTCGTTTTAAATTCATTGTTAATCTTAATTTAATAACTGACTCAAATATCATACTATCTGCTTATGGTTAAGAAAATACTTAATTACCTGTCTCGCTCTCGTGTAATCATACTCATGTCGCCAAATAACTCCATGGCTACACAAATACATATGTGTCTACACATAACAGACATAGAAACAAAAGGAAAGGCCGACAATCAAATAGATTCACGCATTCGCACATACACACACTTATATATATATATATATATATATATATATATATATATATATATATATATATATATATATATATATACATATATATATATATATATGTGTGTATGTATGTGTGTATGTGCAGACAGACAGACAGACAGATACATACATACATACATACATACATACATACATACATACATACATACATACATACATACATACATACATACATACATACATACATACATACATACATACATACATACATACATACATACATACATACATACATACATACATAGATTAACATGAACATATTTCAGCTGGAATGCAAACAGAGAGCTTATAATCTTAAGGGTTTGTACACAATTTCAATTACCCATGACATGCAGGTACACATCATACACTGTTGATGTCCCATTCATTGTAACGCTGATATTGTAGTAGCCCTCGTGTGAACAGTTTAGAAGTCCAAGCACTAACTTAATGTTAAGGGTACCATTCGTAGACCATGTAGCTGAAAATTCGTTTGTTGCCTGCAGGTCAATATGGCGAATTATTTCACTCTCGTTCACAAGAATGTTTGGCATGTCACCGGATACTTTCTGAATGAGTATAGATGTATTTTCCGCGTTTGGAAAGGAACATGTTATTTCACCTGTTGATGTTATATTTAAGTCAACCTGGCATGGACACTGAGCTGAAATGACATATTAATTAAATAATCATTATGTTGTCAAAACCAAAATTGTCATCGCTAATAGTTTGCCTTTTTTATTAAATGTGTATTATTCATCTATATATTTTAACAAAGATATCAGCAGTTGTCATATAGCTCTGATGTTCATTTTCTCATTGAGAGGATGACATCAGTTTTTATTCTTAATATATGCATACTAACATTCGTATCGAAAGCATTTCGGAAATATTGGTACTTTTAAAGCTTCTTCTGACATATAATGCCGTCTTGAGAAATAAAAGATACACTAGCTATATTGTATGTTATGAGTATTTGTTTTGTAATATTTTGTACATAACATGAGTTACACTGACATTCATCAACGTTTAACTATGCACAGTGACTTTGTAAACTCGACTTCAGTGTTATTTTTCAGTTTAATTTCCTTCACATAAACACTCTTTTAAGTATCTGGCCACTTTCCAAATCCTTACTTATCTTTCCATGACATTGCTTACTTGTAGTCATGTATATATATCTGTCTTTGATATTCTTACTACACCTACATAATATTCTCACCCATGCGACAAAGTAATCTACCTGTTTTGCTAACCATTACTTTTCCTATTATGTATTCAGTCAATCCCTCCTTTTCTTTTGTAGATACCTACCTATCTATCTACGGGCACATTTTACATATATATTTTGAATAACTTAATTTATTGAAATATTATGTTAAAGTAGAAGCAAAAATACGAAAAAGAAAGGTGTATAATGTGTAACCTAAACATGAAGTTTCCTTAAAATAACATATACGTTACGTTTAACTGTGATATGCGTGATAACGTTTTCATTTTAAAGGTAGTAAAACAATTATGTTTATTGAAGTGCGTGGTAATTTATGGGAGACGAAAGATACATCAAGTAAAAGGCAGAAATGAAGTGTCAGCAAAATCATCAGCATCGAATCTGATAAAATTAACCCTAAGCAGCTCAAGGCTATATTATTACGGGTCTAGGAAATTACCACCCTGTCAATTACCCACCCTGCAACTACTCCCCTGTCATTACCCCCCCCCCATCAATTACCACCTCAGTATAGTACCCCCCCAGGTTTATTAACCCCCCCCCCATATATTACTATATAACATATAATTGTTATACCCTAAGAATGAATAATAATTTTTTAATACTTTCAAATTGCAAATTTTTATTTTAGTAAATGAATCTGAACCTTAACAACATATACTTGTCATCGAATGTTCAATATTAAAATCACCATTTCATAATGTTACAGTACCATAAATTTATTTAGATCATTACAGCTGAATGTTATGTGCAATCCCTTGCAAGTATTCAAAGTGCTCTCTATTAGCAAAGTCATTAACAATAGTATAAATCGAGCACAGATTATCAGATTGTGTTTCGTCGCTGCTCGTTGTCATCTCTCTATTTGCTTTAGTTCTAGTTTGTATCTGTATTTCTAAATGATGCTAATGGCAGGGGGGTAATCTACAGGGGAGGTAATAAACTGAGGGGGTAATTGATAGGGATAATGTCAGGGGGTAGTTGAAGGGGGGTAATTGACAGGGGTTAATATCCTGCTTCCGTTATTACCGATGTTCCAATGCTCAAGACCCGTTCGGTCAGCGCTTTTTGATTACCAAATATGGATAGAGATTTTGTAAGGAAAATAGCATACTCGTGTAGTCTTACCTGTAACGTTAACACTGACGAAGGATTCGTCGAAGCCATTTTCATCGGAAATAGCA